>JAJJWW010014008.1:0-467945 GCA_023531295.1 Papaver armeniacum | reverse complement strand
CACCGGAGCCATAAATGCGCTTGAAAGTTTGGGTGAAGAGACAAGGAAGACTACTGTAGAAAGACGCCAAGGATCCCGAGGGGCTTACATCGATCGCTCCATCGAACGGGCGACATCGAGTGGCTGGAGAGTTGGTGGAGCATCACTCGGCCTTCTGCACACCGCCCAACAAATGACTGGCCGGTTAAGGCATCGCGCCGACTCCCGAGAGGAACATCGAGGGAAGATACACCAGCCCAACATCGTAGCACCTGGATGTGCTATCACTTGTAACTATAAACAGACCATGTGGTAGGTAAAGGCAAGCAAGAAGGAAGAAAAGAGAGCGCACTAAAGGCATTGAGAGAGAAACCCGTCTTGTAACCTTGATTCGAGTAATAAGATCTCTTTATACCCGTGGACGTAGGTAATCATGCCGAACCACGTACACCTCGTGTTCCCATTGCCTTCTTGTTCATCTTGTTTCTGTGTAGAGTGTGGTTAGTTATCTTTGGATGAGGTAGGGGATTTTCACACCTATATCTCCGGGCGCCGACTAAGGGGACGTATAACATCTCTGATACCTTGAAATCGACGCTAAAAGGGGAAACTCCGAGCTCCTAAGCCACCTTGTGTGCCGTTGGTTGACGCTAAAGGAGAAAACCCTTTCGCCCGCTACCGTTTTCTTTTAGTAACGTCTTTAGTTTTCTTTTTTTTAGCAAACTTCCCCGTTGAACTCGATAACGGTCGTTAACTTCGTGTTCTTGCTTTGTAGAGCAACATCTTATCAAAACTGATGAAGTAGTTTGCGCCTTATTAGTTACCTTCGTTTTGTTATCTTCTCAGTGGCTCTAGCCAATATGAGGTCGTTGTGTTTTAAACCCAAGTTTCCCATTTTCAAGTTTTCCGCTAAATAAAAAGTCAAGTTTTACGGTCCTGCTTGTTCGCCCTGCAGAGTCATCGATGACCCGAGAAGCTTCCCTAAATAGCATCTTTGATGGGGAAGCTAAAAGGGGATCCCATCTCGATGATTATGACCTCGCGGCCTTCAAGCCCCGCGCAAGAGAGATTCAACAGCTCCTATCGACGCCAGTAAGGATAGTTGATGCTAAGCGAAAAAATCTAAACAAACGAGCAACGCGTAGGGTTACATCGGGACTGCCTCCAGTGTAGATGCCGTTGCATCTATCTCCATCTCGCACCTCGTCTCTTATTTTAGCAAGGTAAACGAAGCGTGATAATGGTGGAAATTGTGTGGCTAGCTCTGTAATCGCGAGCTCCAGGTCTGGAAACCATGGCCTACGGATAATGGTGAACGACCTAAGTCTCACCATAATCCTACGCCCGAAAGCCTCACAAAGACGTTGAAGAATTATAGAAACCTTGCGGTCATCAACGCGACGGTCGTTGAGGGTCGTTTGTTATACCCATCACCGCCAGAAAGAAATCTTCCGATTCAACGCACCTGATGATTAATGATTTCTCGCGCTGGAATGTAAGGACAAATAATGATTAATGCTTAGGAAGAGTACCAAAGCGATGTCAAGATTTTTCAAAATTTGTCCGTTGCAAAACAATTTGACCGCCGAGACTCACGCGCCAACATAAAGGGAATCGTACTATAAAGGATCTCTTCCACTCGCACCAACCGCCGTACCCATCCTTAACCTTTCGAAGTGCGCTCAAGTAAGTGCCGTCTCGCTTTGGCGACGTAGGAACGAACGTGATAGGCGAGCCGAGGAACGCGGACGATAGCAAAGGCAATGGCAAGTACTTCCAGGACGAGCAGTGATCCCGAGGAACCAGTCAGCAAGCGGGATCCGGGGCTGGGCAAGAGGGACTTCATGGACTCTCGCGAAGACGAGATCGGCCGACCTAACGACGGGCGAGACTCAGCGCCCAACTAAAGGCATGACCACGGTCGATGAAGAAATCGATCTCAACAGATGACGATTTCACCAGAGATTGAGGATTGACCCAAGTCAGATAGCCAAGGAACCAGGGCAGCATGGAAGACGGGAGAACCGCATCGACACCGAAGAAGAGGAGGAAGTCCAAACGCATACACGAGGAACGAAGGAGAGAAAGACAACCTACGAGCACCAAAGAGATTTGGAACGTGAGGCCGAGAGACTTAGACAAGTCCACTCTGGTGAGGGAACCTGACCCGAGATGCCCCCCTGCGAACGACTAACCGCCTCCCAGCTCTCTGGCTATTCCCTCTGCATGGGCCGATCACCCAATCTGCCCCGATCACCCTCCCATCGCCTCCCACCACAAGGCCCCCCAATCGCACCCCCTAACACAACGGACATCAAGTGAACGGTCACTCTAGTCATGAGAGCACCGACCCGATGTTACTCGCCATATATCGTCACCCAAAGAAGACAAGAGGACCCGATGAGAGAATTGCAGGAGAAACTTGCGCTAGAATACGAGAATCACCAAACTCCGGTCAGGAGGACTGGTCGAGGGGATCATCGAGCCGAGGCGCTCCAAAGAACTACACTCCGCCGAGGGACGACCCACCCCACTCACCGAGCCGAGGACGAGTACCCGATCCTAACCGTCCAGAGAAGGATATGGGCCGTCCGGGATTCCGACGCAGGAAGCAAACTAACGAAAGTACGACGCATCCACTGTGCAAAAGATCGAACGTACTGAAATAGATAGACAAAGAAGATCACTGAGACAACGAGGATGACAAGTTAGCGTAAGTAATCAATGAAGCTCAAGACACCATTCACCAGGGAGTTGGACCGAACACCATTTCCACCAAAGTGCACGCCGCCATCTTCCCATCTAGGTTCGACTTCGACAGGGCGATGGGGAACACATCAAAATGTAATGTGATGTCCTTACTTACAATGGAAAAAACCACGACGTGGTCATGTGCAAATTCCTTCCCCCAGTCTAAGGAGAAGCAAGAGTTGGTTCTACACTCTGCCCGATAAATCCGTTTGGGAGCTACGCGGGCCCGTGGAACCTTTCTTGAAACATACATGCATAATAAGATAGCTCGCCCAGTCGACAAGTTATTTACCTTGGCACGGAGTCGACAGGGAACCGTCAGTTCTTTAACGGACGATGGAGAAAGTTATGCACGGACATAGGGAAGGCACTCTGGCCGACCAATGTATTCTACTTTCGAGAACTCACTAAGAAAATCGGACCCCATCTGGGTGGCGCGATGTACACAGCAAAAGTTTCCAAGACGCTAAGGGAGATCCGAAGATGAAGAGCACTTATATCGCTGAGAGATCCAAGAAGGGAGCGAGATAGGGGGAATACAAGAGGCGAGCACCAAGAGGTCACCCGAGAAAGCCACGAACACGGTCCGAGAAACGGCCTGGCCCAACCCTGTGGAGAAAGCAAGAAAGTCTGGGCCGAGAGGGAAAGAAGCCTCGCCACGAACCAAGATCATACACCCCGCCTCAATGCGCCTGAAGAAGTGTTCAAGGAAGTGGAAAAGAGGGAATGACATCCGTTACCCCAAGACTCGGGAATCCACCCGGGCGGACGAGGGAACCACCCGGAGTTCGCCATTATCATCGGGCCCGCGCCACTCAACCAATGATTGCAGAAGTGAAGGATATCGTCCCGAAGACCGATCCGCGATGGGTATCTACGCTATTTCACCCAAAACACCATCGACACCCCAAACCCGGGTCCCAGTGACACCAAATAAGAATCAATCATGGCGCGCTCGCCACTTTGTAACACCATATCACACTCAAATACACAAGGATACGATTTGGGGGACCGTATCACTGAGAATACAGTCAAGAGGGACAGACGGCAAAGAAATATTTAGCCAGGGCCAAGACCCTCCCTATGGAGCCGTGGATGATGCAAACCGACACTGCCGGGCGAAAGATGTCCCACCAACGGACAAGCACATGGAGATCCCTTTTGTAATAACCCCATGATCGAGGAATGGGGCTCCGCAGTAATATTAATGGACAAAGTGGAAGTTCAATGGAAGTATTGTTCCCATGACACTTTCAAGAGGATGGGAGTTGTCTGGCTGACATCCTCATCCCATCACTTATCGAATTTATCGGGCTCAACGGATTATGATGCGACTCAAAGGGAGAAGTCACACCGGAGTCCTACATGGGGAAGGGTTCCTTGACACGTTGACCACCTTGCGTAGTCGATTGCCGCCACCCTACGCAGGCGGATCCTGGGACCCACCTTGGGCTCGCAGATCAAGGAGTCGCCTACCTACCATCGAAACTGGCTTCCCTTCTTATCGAGGAGTAGTAGAAGTACTATGACCCCTTGGCAAAGAAGACAATGTGTGCGTATACATCCAAATGTAATCCAGGAAAGACTCCGGCCGAGGAAACGCCAAGAAAAGCAAGAGGTCTAAGGAAATGGAAGCTGAGAGGAACCGAAAAGATGATGTCACAAGCGATCGCCACCTACGAAGCAGCGACACGAGGTCTTAGAGGCACCGCGTGAGCCTAAGAACCGTCGGCGAGCCCAAGCAAACTTTTCTGCCCTAGAAACCAACTCTAAGTCACCTGGGCACCGAGAGCCGATTAGTGAGGATGGTGGTCGCGCGACGAATGAGCATCCTGGCAACACTCGATAGCCCCGAAGGAGCACATGGATGTGTTCGCCCGTGCATGCACGACATGGAAGGCACGACCCGGAAGTTTGCTCGCATCCATTCGAGGATCGACCCCAAGTTCGACCAACTCGCACAAGACGAGGAGACCGCACCAGCTACAACCACTAGAGGCAGAGCTGAAAAAATCAGACGTCCGGGGAATCATCCTAAGGGCCCAATATCCGCAAAGTGGATATCTAATATGGTGATAGTCCCCAAGAGGAATGGGGGCGTCCGAATTTGCGCTCGACATGCTGTGGACTCGAATAAGGCATGCCCAAGCGACAGCTCTTTCCTCTCCCCAAAGATCGACCAATCTGGGTGGAATCCATTGTCAGTACAAGGCGACAACACTCATGGACGGTACTCTGGATAACCAAATTCAAATCCCCTGTCCCCGAAGACCAGAGCATACATCCTTTTTCACGCCAAGAGGACTCGTGTTGTTACACCAAAATGCCATTCAAACCAGAAATGCGGCGCCACATACCGAGGCTAGTGGAGGACATGTTTGAAGACAAGATACACGACACCATCAAGTATATGTGGACGATATGCTACTAAGAGTAAGGTAGCCATACACACATCGACGACCTCGGGGACATCTGCACTATGAGAAGGTACAAGACGAGGGCAAACCCGTCTGGGTGCACCTTCTCTGTCACCTCGAGCAAGTTCCTGTGGATACATAATCACTCCTGAGCAAGGGGATTGAAGCGCACCCGTATAAAATCAAAAGCAAGAATGAGATGCCTTCGCCTCGTAATGCTTGACGGTAATCTAATAATCCAAACTTGCGGCTCTAGGACGATCTATCTCGATCGTCGACAAGGTGCAAGGATTTCTTCTGGACGTTAAGGAAGAGAAATTGATGGACCGAGGAGTGTGAGGAAGCATTCAGAATCAAGCAACACCTGGCGAGCCTACGGTGTTACAAAGACCCGAGCCCGAGACATATTAACACCGCACCCTGTGGCAACCAAATGCCATCGCCGCCGTGTCGGGTCAAGAACGAGGGGGCGTAAGAAAACCGTATATTTCATAAGCAAGACCATGAACCCGGCAGAAAAGAATTACACTAATCGAGCAGCTCATACTAGCGTTAGTATTTGCAAACACAAAAGTTCGACGTATTTCCAAGCCCACAAGATTCGGGTGCTTACCAAGTCCTCCATGAGCCGCATTGATAACGCAGCTAGGTCAGACGGATCTCAAAGTGGGAGCGCGCAAAGCGCTCGATGTCTTTTACGAGATGAGGACAAGCAAAGGAAAGCACAAAATGTTTGATTTTTCATTTTTCCCTCAAAGTGGATGAGAGGACGATGTAAAGACATCCCCGGAATGGAAGGAAGACTGAGACGATTCACCCACTTGCTCGAGACATGTACCTCGACACGATGGGAGGTTTTCGATGGGTCATCCAATAAAGACGGATCTAAGTTTAGGACTAGTCTCACGACACCAAAGGGCAAGAAAATGGTCCACTCCTTTAGGCTCGAGCTTAAGGCAACCAACAATGTCACACGAAGCGTATCACATGCCTTACGTCCCCATAAAGGGAGATGGGGCATCCGTGGAGGTACGACTCACGAGCGACTCTCAAATTGGTTGTCCGATGCATCAACCTGGCAAGACGCCATACATGACCCCCTTTTGTTACAAAATATACTGGGAACCGCCTAATTCTACATCTAGCAAATACCGAGCATTAAATTCCGACACATCGCGTAAAAGACAATCTAAGACTTGATGCCCCGGCTTACGTTGAGCCTCCATGCTGATGTGACCTGTATCAAGGCACGAGCCGCGAGGGTCTTAATGCCACTCGGTGACCGAGACGAGAACGCCGACGCACATGTCAAATGGCCACTACCGACCGCATCAAAGCCAACGATCGAGGGGAAGCATTCATGAATACCTCCCGAAACAAAAAATTGCCCAAAGGGCGACCCGAGGTCAACAAGATCAAAAGCAAAGCAAAATCGCACGAAAATTCGAGACGGAATCCTCTACAGAAATCGACTTGTGGACCCTGTCGAGGGCGCCTTGGCAAAGAGGAGGGGCATACATCCTTAACGAGTCGGTACGGCTGGGCAAATGGAAACCATAGCCGGGCCGTAGCCTAGCGGCACGAGCAAAACTATAGGGATATTTCCTCGCCACATGAATGAGGACGCAAAGTATATGGCCACGCTATGAAAAAGTGCCGAAATGAAAAGATACACGCGCTGGCCGGATATCAACTCGCTCACCCCCGCCTTGCTGTATGGGAATCGACATCGAGACCTCTACACGCCGGGTCGTGACAAGAGGAAGTACTGTAATTGTAGCCACTGCATCACTTCACCAAGTGGGAAGCTGAGGCCGCCCGCTAAGGCACATACGGATAAGGGATGTTTTCCGCTCATCCTGGGAACACATCATATGCCGCTCGGGTTCCTACCACTGTCTCCGACAACGGCAAACAATTGCAGGCAAGAACATAGACCTCGCTATTCAAATACTTACAACATCCGAAAAGTAAGTCCACGCCACTATACCCCAAAGCAATGGGATGTGCCGAGATCACAAACAAGACTATCGCCGATAACACACAAGAAGAAACTGACTTGGGGAATATGGGGAAATGGGTGTGAAGAGCTTTACAAACGTCCTGGGGCATAGGACAAATCGCAGGGGAAGCAAACCTGATTGTCGCCCTTCATGTTAACATATGGGATGAAGCCATCCTCGCCAACAGAAAGTGATTCCACCACAAGGGACCGAGGTGATGGAGGCGAAACATCTCATGGATCTCGATCTTGGCTAAACTTGACGATCTGTAAGAAACGAGGGAGATGGGTCTCGCAAAAGATGGAAAATTACCAAATTGAGAATCCAACGAGAATACAACAAACTGTCCGACTCAAGGGAGTTCCTACCGTAAGTGAAAGCCGGTACTTCAAAACAATTTTACCTAGCTACAGAACGCACAAGAAAGGCTATGAAACTTGCACCAATATGGGGAGGACCTTACACAATAGTTGAGAAAGCTCCGAGAAGGGGCATAGCAAGATACCGAGACCTGATCAGAAACCCGAGCCTCGACCATGGAACGCAACACGACTAAAGCTCTACCATCCATGAACTCAAGATATCTTGTCATCTATTTCCAGAAAAGCCGCGGGGTTGGAAATATGACAAGTGGGCTCAATGGTCGCTTTCGAACCTCGGGCGATGCAGACAGGCAAGTGCCGGGCTGGATTACGCCACCGCGGACTATTCGAACTGGCTATGGCAGTGAAGGCTCGAGGTAGCTCAGTCTGTGGTTGGAAATCAGCGGCCGATTGCCGAGGCACGAGTACTGGCGTCGAGCGCCAACATTGCTCTCGTGCCAGTCAATCACTTGCCCAAGAAGATTAATCGATAACTTCTTGGGATGTCGATCCCATAGAAATTAGGCGAGAATTAAATCCCTTCCACCAGACCAAAAGATACACACGCCCGGGCCAGACATGGCACGGGGCCCGATTTAATTCTCCTTGTTGAGTGTCGGGAGTAAAACGGCATTTGCGACTAACTTATCTGCTCATACTGCATACATAACGACCAATGACAGTAAAAGCCACATATAAGCAATCAAAGATACTCACAATAATAACGCTGTATATCATAGCATCAAGAAGAAGAAAGTAAAACAAACCTGCCGACGAAAGGCCCTGAGTATAAGAAGTTGGGCGCAAAAATTAAAAAGGTGTTCAAACCTGACACAACTCCGTTAAAAACTCGCAGAGGGGCAATACTTCGTGATCACCTACTCCCTCCTCTCGTTCGCAGCGGCGGCCCGCAAAACCCGACAATTGGGCACGCACCACCCAACTCCTCGTGAAACCTTTCAAAACTCCTTGAGCTTCTCAAGGGCCTTCGATTACGCCGCAATAATTCCTCTCCCCCAAGATCCGGCGATCTCGCATGCGCATCTCTGACCAAGTCTGCACCACCACACAACTTCTGTTTGTTTACAATAACGTCTTAACGCTATGCCTTGGAAGAAGCAGTTCGCCTCGATTATCAATTTCCTGGAGACTCAAAAGTCTCATAGCGATGGAGCTTGGGACCGAAGATCTTCGATACTGCCTGTTATCAATCTTAGCATCCTTATTAACTATTCTCTCAATAAAACAAAACATGGTCCCGTTTCTATGTTAACTTCCTTTAACAAACTACATCATGGAGTGACGGCCCGCACTAGAAATTCACAGGTGGAGTACCGAGCTTGGGGATATTAAATTACAAGATCAACCATAACTAGTATGGGGGAGTAAAGCGACACCTGGGCCTCGCCGCCTCCTTCTCCAACCTCCGAGCTCGCTCCCGTTCTTACGTAACAAAAAGACGCACTCTCCCCTGGCGCGCCTCTCGGCGCCTGATGGCGTATTCACAGTGGCGCTGTCTCCCAATGAACAGCTCACTGTAACGCGGTCGCCACTAACAAAACATAAAGGCTAACACTCAAAACAACTCTACTCACCAACAGATCACAAGTACCTCCAGACCTACCATACAACGAGACAAGACTGATTCTTTTCTCACGACGCAGGCAAAATTCTGGGAGAAGGACAGGCACCGAGTGAGCTGCATCATAGGGGCCCGAGATGGTGAAAGAGGTACCGCCGCCCAAGTCTGGACCACTCAAGGAATAGTCTTCTTTGCGACCGGGACCCCGGCGCCAGCCGCCTCCGCCGCATCACACCCCCTGGCCAAGGTTCCCACCACCACCCGAGTCACTTGTCCCGACTTCTCCTCATTGCCGAGGGTTTCATCCTCATCGCCGAAAGCTCCTCATCATCATCACCCTCAGACTACATATACAACGCCATCAGCAGCAACAACCCCCAGCCAACTACCGGCCACAATCTTTCCCAAGCGTGCACACCCTCCAATGCCCTTACCCGTCCCCTTGGACCACCATAAGGGCAGATGAAACAAAAGGCTTGCACTTCCTCAAAGAAAGACAGGTGTTCTGCCATCTTTGACTCACCATCCTTTGCTGGCACGCAGAGTTCTCGAGCCAACCTCAGCCATGAGCCGACGTCGAACCATGCAAGGCAACAAATAAATGCATGTACGCTAAATAAAAATGATAAATATATTTATACTCTCTCCCCCGCCTCCTCCAAGGGCTCCCGGCAATCCTATCTCTCTTCCGACGAACGAGAACCTCGAAGGAGTACCTGGGACTTGGTCCGAAAAACACCAAGACAAAATATCACCCCAATAAATCTCCCGAGTTTCATCAACCGAACCAAAATAGAAAAGTATACTTACCCATCGATACATTGATTACCCGTAAAGGATAAAACTCGGCTTCTATAGGAACCTTGCCTTCAAGCAGGACCTAATAACTGGAACCGATCCCAAGCCGAAGTCATTATATGGCTGCATGCTTGTTTGAGCTCTTCCCCTCGTGATCCTCATCTATGCAAAGGCCTCCCAACACCAGAAGAGTTTTATGGCGTAAGGAGGACTGAAGAAGAACCCGTGTATCACACAAGAAGTGGTCCCGCTCCGATAATTTGCTCACAGCCAGGAGTATAGTCACTCCGCCCGGGAAGGATCGTAGTGGACCAAGCGTAGGAGAACACTCAGCTCGCCTCGCGCCTCCCACTCGACAAGATGCAGGCCATATCTCCACTCAGCCAAAGCGCTGCGCATACCCAATTTCGAGCAGCCTCGTACCAAAACGACGACTCAGGATCGTACGTTGGGAACGCAGTCCGAGCCCACTGGCCTCGGTAACAATGGTCGCCGCCGAATGGGGGAAACCTCGCAACATCATCTTTCTCAAACACATCCCTTCTCGGGGCCTCGACAAGAGCTTGACGCCATATCCATAGAAGATCGACTCCGCCCTTCAACCGCCGGGAACGCACTCGCTCATCCGACTGCATCCCTAGGAGCCCTCTTGTCGTACCTACAAGAAAACGACGATGAGCCAATCGTGAAAGATGGAATCAAGAGCGCGGTAATCATACTTGGAAGGACTCCTTACCATCGAACAAGGAATCAAGCTCACATAAACTCATCTTCTTACTCCAAAAACACATAACTCACACACCTTCTCTCCGTCATGCGAGGAGTCAAGAAGACATGAAAGCTAAGGAGGAAAACGGGCATGTGAGAAGCAAAACGCAATCCCGAACCTGAGTATTGCAGCCGGGCAATGCGTGAGACTCGAGGAAGACGCCACGGAGCATGGTGGAAAGAGGGGATGAAATCTGCTATGGAACAAATGGACAAAGCAACAGAGGAAGAAGGAAGAAACTGAAGTTGCGAGAGTGGATGAGAGAGAAATGGAGTTGCGTGAGAGAGGGAAATATGAGGGAAACGCAGGTTTATAGACGCCGAATCCTATAAACCCCTCCCCATGGTAACCTGCGGCAGAAGGTGAACCATTGAGTAGAATCAAAGCGAGCTGGGAAATGCGATAAGCGTGAAAACTCGGTGACGACCGAGGGACGCGGGAAGACGTAGGCGTTATTCTTCCCCACGTGCTGACTACACTTGAGCGAAGAAGGGGGGCATAAATGTAGGTGCAAATAATCCACAAGGACAGTGGAACGATCCTAAGCCATGGCGTACCGTGAGCAAGGCGTGCACCTAGGGTACCTGATCGCCTCTCCGAACTCCGGGCGTAAGAAAAGAGTGTCGCCAGCCCACGGAAAAGTGGGGAAAAGCCGGTGACGCGATGGGCATCGGCACCGGAGCCATAAATGCGCCGACAAAGTCATGGTGAAGAGACAAGAGAAAGACCTCGACATCGTGAAAGACTCTGCCAAGTGATCCCAAGTGGCGCACATCGATCGCCTCTCCATCGAATCCAAGCACATCGTAGTGGCGCTGGGATAAAGGGCGCATATCACTGCTTGGCACACCGACCAACAAATAAGGATTCGGCCGCTAAGGTATCTACCGACTTCGAGAGAGGAACATCGAGGAAGCTGTAATTCCAGCCTAACATCGTAAAGACTGGATGTATTATCACTTGTAACTATAATAGAGACCACAGAGAGGTAGAACTCGGGGCAAGAAGCGGAGAAAAGAGAAGGTGACAAAGGCATTGAGAGAGAGAAACCCGTCTTGTAACCTTGATTCGAGTAATAAGATCTTCTTTACACCCCGGACGTAAAAATCATGCCGAACCACGTACACCTCGAGGTTCTATTGCTTTTCTTGTTCATCTTGTTTCTTGTGTATGTGTTTTGGGTTATCTTTTGGATGAGGAGGTAGGATTTTCTACACATCACATTCAATTGAAGAGAGAAAATGGGATTGAATGAACAATTAAGAGGACAATTACGAGGAAGAAATCGTAGAAGAAAACCCTTCTCCAAAGAAATAGAAGAAGAAAAAACGATGATGATTCACCAACAAACCCCAAAAAAAAAAACCACACGATGCTACTCCTTCACCAATAACAAGAAGTACGAGTAAAGTCATTGCTCCTTCACCAACAAAGAGGAAGGAACATGTCGATCTGTAAAATAGGTAAGTTGTTGTCGATTTTTTCTTTTGATTTTTATGCTCAATAGAATCAATACATATTGATAAGTATGTTTTCATCTGTTGTGTGTGAATTTGACACTTTACATATTGACATGCAAAGTTAATGTGATTCATATGTTTTATGCTCATTAACATCACTACATCTCTCAGACATGTAGTGTCCGGGTTACATGTTTTTTCACCATTGTGTATCCAATTTTACACTACATATTCACATGCAAAGTGTGTGATTCCTTTTGTATGCTCAATAGAGTCACTACATCTCTGTATGTAGTGTGTTGTTTACATGTTTTCATCTCGTTGTGTATGTAATTTAACACAACATATCAATATGTGTAGGACAACCACATGTTTTCATCGATGTTGTTTTTGGTTTACTACAAAGAAAACCAAAGAAAGAAAGAAAGAGCTACTCCTAAAGCAAATGCTACTCACTAAAGAAAAGCAAAAGAAAAACGGCGATGACAACTACTAAAGCAAAAAGAAAAAAGACGACAAAGGCTGCTACTCCTTCACCATAAGCAAAGGGGAACAAAGCGCGCATCCCGAGCTGCACTCCTTCACCAAAAAGGGGGAAGCAAAAAGGGGGAAGCAAAAAAAGGGGGGAGCAAATATACCTCCGAAAGAAGGTATGTGGTGTTTTGATATGTACTAATAATATGTAGTACATTATTTGATATGTGATTTTATACCATTACATATTACATATTGATATGTACTGCTAATAATATGTAGTACATTATTGATATGTGATTTTATACCATTACATATTACATATTATGTACTGCTAATAATATGTACTGTTGATAATATGTAGTTTCAAGTACTTGGTAGATATTACAAACTACATATTGATGATATAACTACATATTGATGATATAACGGTTTTAGATTCTTTGCTATTGTGTAGGTGGTAATAAGCGTAAGAAAGGAGCCGAAAACCACGAGTGTTTATACCCGTGGCGTTTTCAAGGGCTTGTGGGGGCTTGTGAAGACTATTAAGACCAAAGAAAAACTTAGTTTGAGTGAGTTGCAGTTGAAGCCGATTTCAAGCATCATACGGGAACCTCATTCCTAATGTTCGCACACTAAATTGGAGTTGGAACATTGGTTGAAGATTGAAGATGCAATGACCAAAATGTTACGCTGTTAGGTGAGAGCTTACATTTTCCTTTGAAAGGCATGGCTCACCGAATGAGCCGGGTATCCACACCAGAAGAAATGGCACTTGTTTATGGGATGCCAAGAATTCCAAATAGGGAATATTATGATTGGAGGCTTACACAAGTCAATAAAAAAGTGGATGGCGTGAAAATGTAATTCTTCAAAAGGACTTTTCCTGCTGATATGAAAGCTGGTGATAAAGTGACTAGGCCAATGATTGTGAAGGCAATCTTGGAAATCCTTAAACGAACACCAATTAATCTGAAAAAGAATAATTCTGATGAAGAGTCTCCCGCAAAAGCGTGGGTGATCAATCAAATGAAGATTGAAGAATACGAGGGAGACGAGGAAGATGTCAAGATCTTGTTAGGTTTATCTCGTGATATGTGCACTTCATTATTTTTCGCAACAAGTGATGCAAATGCTTTGACCGAAAAATATATTGGTTTCGTTCTTGATCTTGGAGAAGGCCAAGAATATTTCATGGTTCGAACCTCATCCATTCTCATTTGAGAAAGAGTCAATGAAAACATGGAATCGTAGAACACACAAATGGTTGTGCTTATTTATTTGTTGGTAAGAATATATTGATTTGTTTATTCTACTTTAAAATCTTTTTGTTTTGTGTGTTTTCTACATTTTGGTAGTATATCTAAACTGCGTATCAATACTTGCAGCCATGGTTTGCGAGCATACCCATTTGGTGGCACCCGAGGATATAGTGGGAGAACCTAAAGGAATGTATGTACCAAGAGTGGCTAGGTGGAATCATACAAAGATATGTGACCGAGTTCCTAAAGGATATTGATCTTTAAAGTATCGTGTAAACTTGCAAAAGACATATTTTGTCGAATAAAATATATGTTGATAAGTACATGTATGTGGATACTGATAACTAGTTATTCATGTATGCGCTCTGTTTTGATTTATGAATATGTAGTGATACATTGTTGTGTTTGTTTACGAGGGGGCGCTGCCCCCTCGACCCCCATAAATGGTGATGCACGTAGTCTAAGTAGCATATCAGTAACTATACGTAGTCTAAGTAGCATATCAGTAATTATGCTAGAAACAAAGGCTTGCTTGTAGTTAAAAATCAAGCAAATCTAATTTGGAGCAAAAGTCAAAGAAAACACACGGGTAAGTAGCATATCAATACGTAGTCTAAGTAGCATATGAGTAACTAATGTTACATATCAATATGTAACTAGCTTCAGTTTGTTAATGTACTACATATTATTACCACATACTGATAACTAGTTATGCCTTGTATAGTACGTACTGATATGCTACTTACCTGTGTTTTAAGAAGGACAAAACGATATTAGCATAACTACTTACATATTAGACTAACTAGCTTCAGTTTGTTAGTCTAAGTAGCATATCGAGAACTCTTACATATCAAATATGTAGTGGTAGATACTTACATTCTTGTAGTGGTATCTACCAATTACATTTTGATATGTACTTACATTTGTGGTAGATACTTACATTCTTGTAGTGATATGTAGTGATACATTGTTGTGTTTGTTTTACGAGGGGGCGCTGCCCCCTCGACCCCCGTAAATGGTGATGCACATGTTTAGAATAAATAAAAAATAATGAGTTTAGTGTTAAAACACTACATATCAGTATGTTGTTCTCCCTGTGTATCTAATAGAGAAAGAATTATAAAATGTTTTTTCGTACCAGTTCCATGTTGATTTTAAAGACGAGATCACAAACCAAGAAAGACAAATCCTTAATCGTATATCAAGAAGGATTCAAGAGGAAGAAAATAATGAAGCTTTTTATTTAGATGACAATTCAATCGGAAGAAGAAAGAAGAAGAGGAAGAAGAAGAAGATGACTCAGTATTGGGGAGAGAAGATTGGAAGATCAAATACGATGATTTGAGGAGTACAATATCTACAAATGGAGTGAAGTCAACACAATGCAAACAAGAAGGCGAACGGTTGACGCTTCAAAGCTTGAGTTCATGTTGCATGAAATTTACCGGAAAGCTTTCCTTTGCAGAGAAGCCAGCCCGAAGATTATGTTAGCTTTGGATGTACACCTACCAAATTAAACCCAATGAAGAGTTGAATGTGGACCCAATAGTTGAGACCGAAATGCAAGATTCGCCGGAAGATCAAACAGATGTACATGCCAACAATGCTGAAGTTAGTTTGTCAACACCGAAAGATCAATGTCATGCTAATGGCACTCTCTGGTTGGTTTGTCAACCCGAAAGATCAATGTCATGCTAATGCCACATCTGAAGTTGAATTGTCAACAACACCCGCAGTATTGAAGTTCCATGATGTTGAAGTTCAGCGTTCTGAGGTTAAAAACTGGGCTAAATCTAATTTGGAGCAAAAAGTCAAAGAGATACAAGAGAAAAAAGGCAAAGAAAACACACAGGTAAGTAGCATATCAGTATGTAGTCTAAGTAGCATATCAGGTAAGTAGCATATCAAGAATCATCATTGTTACTATTGATATATCTTGTTACATTCTTGTAGTGGTGTCTACCATTACATATTGATATGTACTATTAAAAATCAATATGTAGGTAGATACTTACATTTTTGTAGTGGTGTCTACCGTTACATATTGATATGTGTCATTAAATATCAACATGTAGTGGTAGATACTCTACATTCTTGTAGTGGTGTCTACCATTATATATTGCTATGTAACAAAAAAACTCACCTAAGTAGGTTTTTGTTGACAGCTTCTGTTGCTTTTGCAGGTTGATCAACTTGAAGTTAGGCAGGATGCAGCAAAGGAGTTGCTTACAACTATGCTAGAAACAAAGGCTTCAGTTGTAGTTAATTCGCAGAAATCTGCAGAGTATAACGCTGAGATGGCGGCTGAAGAGTTTCATTTGCTGGATGTACCTTTGTTTACTGAGATGTCGAGTTTGGAACACATCGAAAAGCTCTCTATGGGAGATTATATAGACATGGCAAACTCCGGCATTGGAATTTATGTCGAAGAGTATGCTGACCTCCTTCCAGATGGTGGTGCTGATCAAAACCTTGGTCTTTTTGGCATTGACTTACAACAATGTTTTCATAATGTAATTGGAAGAGATTTGGAACACGTATAATTTATCCCACACACAACTAAGAAACAAGAACCCATTGAACCGAAAGATGTAAAATTCTGACTAAGCAACAAGGTACTTTGGAGGTTCCATCGGAAGGCTGCGTGGAGGTTCCATCACAAGATACTTTCGAAGTTTCATCACAAGATACTTTCGAAGTTCCATCGAAAGATGTTTTTGAGGTTCCATCACAGGTACTGGATGATAATTTTTGCAAACTTAGTTTCAGATAAAAAGTGAATGTCAATCAGCCAGCTATGTTGTGTGTTTACATATCTTGTGTTTATATATCTTGCTTGGTGTAAATGCAGAACCTATTACACCAAGCCGAAACAAAAAGGGTAGCAGTGATCAAAAAGACCGACAAAGGGCCCGAAAGGAAGCGGTTCACACTCGCCAGTAACTGTTACTCGTGCCCATCCTCGCAAAAAAGAAAGATGATATTTACGAAAGTGGAAGTAAGTTCTCTCCATCATATAAAGAACCTAAGAAGCTGAAAAGCTGGAGCAACAAAAGGGATACCACTAAAGAAAACAAGAAGCTAAGATTGCGCCGCAAACTCTTCCTAAACTCGAATAAATCACCATTCTATAATGACATGAAGGATGAACAAAAGACTACCCTTTCCACATTCATCGATAATGCAAAATTGCTTAGGTGAGTTATTAATTGACACTATTATTTGGAACATCTGCATATACAAAAAATTGATTCATAATTTTGATATTGGTATCCATACCTACTACATAATGATATGTATATGTACTGTTGATATTGATATGTACTATTGATTTGTATATGTACTTTTGATATACATACATATTTGTATACTGATGAGTGCCAAATATTGCATATTTATACATCTATTTATTGGCATTTAACTCATCTTTTGTACTCCCGAGAAATCGAGATATTATCCCTGTTAAATATTTTCTTTGTTTTCAAGAATAAATATTTGTATTAATTAATTTTGTGTTTTTAGGTAATAAATAAAGTTCGGAGAATCGGAGGAGCCAAAAGAGCAGAAAATTGGAGGCGATCGTCTATGGAGCAAAGCCAAAGCCCACGCGCGCATCGGGAGCAAACCATTTACAAGACATGGGCTTGAGCAGTCCAAGACCCGACCACGACCGGATCCGAGCCCGCACCATTTGAGCCGTTAGATTTGCTCCATCCGCATCCAACGGCCGCATCAACGGTCGCATCATGGTGACGCTCGACATTCCAACTGATCGCTCCTTCGCTCACATCATTTATTGATACTTCCGCTCCACACCAAAAAACCACACATCGCCCGAGCCGTTAAGATCTTCATCCTATGCATCCTACGCCATTGCGACCTTCCCATCGATCTTTGATACACTCCGCTTCCACAATAAAATCACCTATACCTATACCCATTCTGACCTCCCATTTCTCTTCTTCTTCTCCTCTCTCTCTTCACCCATACCACCAGCAGAGAACACCATACCTCCTCTTCCATCTTCTTCCCCATGCCTTACCATAGCCATCACCACCTTCACCATCCTTACTCTGACAGCCGCACCACCTTCTCCCCTCCTACTTGCTCTCTATCTCTCTCATAGCCTCTTACCTAGAAGCTAAGTTGGATATAGGAAGAACTAGGGTTAGGTTTTGTCACATCAAATCAATTGAGGGAGTTGCAGCCAAATCACAAAGGGGACAACATTCGAGGGATTGGAGAATGGGTTTGCATTTATTTTCCGTTTCAAAGAGAACTAGGGTTTGGTATTTTTTGCATGTATAAATAGGGCTTATGAATGTTTGTTTCAGGGATGCCTGGGCTAGCCAGAGCACAAACTTAGTGTAATTTGTAGTTTAATTATCTTAGTTATGTTCTAATTCCATCGACTAGGGTGTTTGATGAAACCCCGATCATATGTTAAGTTAACTCTTATTCAAAATTTGTGTCTTGTTGTGCTTAATTGAGATGAGTAATTGTATCTTTGTATGGATCAAATGAATTTGTGATAGTTTGTACTGTAATAAGACAAGCTATACTAGGAATGAATTAGTGACATCAGTTGAATTGCTTTAGGAGTAATTAGTTAGCCAACAAACCAAATGAGCTTGTGATAGTTTGTCTTTGTGAAAAGACAAGCTATTCTAGGAGTGAGTTAGGATAGTTTGATAAAAGAATTCCCCACCCGAGGCCTTCAAAGGGAGGTATAAGACATGAATGGAGTATGTTTTGCCTTAGCATAGGATTATGAGGTGAAGTATAACACCCTAGTGCTCTCTATCTGTTTACAATTTGCTTTTTACAACTTAGTTCATTGTCACAAAAACAACTCGGTCGTTTCACACTAAAAACCCCATATTTGTGCTACATTCCTTTGAAGTCACCAGTAGTAAAGCCTTAGATCAACATACAGCACCACAAGTCTCTGTGGTTCGACAAGTATTTGCCAGTGCCGCATAATAGACACCGTGCACTTGCGGTTTAATTTATAGGCAAAATGACCACTTCCCAAGCCTGCAAGTTTTTGGCGCCGTTGCCGGGGGACTTGGCGTGTCTTTGTGTAGATAGATTGGCTTGTCTTGACTGATTTCATTTCTCCCCGTATATACTCACCTTGCATTGTCATTTTTAGCCCTGTGTTAGTGTAAATTAGCTTAACTTTTACATCTCTCGCATCTCACATATACATTGCATTCTGTGTAGCTTTAACTTCAATCATAAGTCATTGCATTTCTCCAGCCCTGTAAAGCCTCATTGTTGTGTTTGCAAGTTGTGTCTTTTATTCTTATTTTAGCTCATTATCTCTTAGCCTTGCTTGTTAAAGATATTTCTCTCTTAGCCCATTGATTGGCACATGTTGAAGCTTACATTGTAAGCTTGTTAGTTGTACTGTCAATGCCTCATTTGCTCATTTACCACGAGCATACTCATCTGTAATTGCATCTCAATCAAGTTGCATGTCTGTTGCTTTGCAAAATCCTTGTTTTGGAATTCCAGTAGCATTTTGATGTTCTCGCTTTAATTTTTTCAAGTTTGGGAACTAAAACTCTTCGTTGAGCTACTGGTACCCCGTTACTGTGGTGCAGTGAGCCAACCCAAGGAAGGCAAGGAACAGTAGCGGAGGACTTGAGGTTAGCTTTGTGAATGAGCCATAACAAGCATATTGTAGTACCCCTGTGTTATCTGCTGAACCTTGTATTGACCTGTGCATCCCCTGCTATTTATAATGTTCATATGAGTGGCTCCTTGGTAGTTAAATTGTAAGCATGTTAGATGAGTATGTTGTGACCTTGTATGAGTGTATGCATAAATCTGTTATCACATCTATGAGCTTGTATCATCTGTGCATTGCGAGCATCTTCACCTGTGAGCGGTTACTCCCTGAAGTCTGTGTGTTTGAGTGATCTGTGCTTCATTGCTCTGTGAACTCTTGGCCTCTACATATGCTCAGCTCCAGCCCCTGAAGCTGTTGAGTGTGAGCTGCTACTTGGATAACCCAAGTTAGCTGAAGCCCAAGTGAAGTCAACCCTGAGCTTATTACAAACCCTGTTGAGCCATTTACAGACTTTGTGTGAGACCTTGAGTGAGCTTTAATCTGCCAAGATGGCTGTCAACCTCACTTGTGCAAACTTCTAAGCCATCTGCCCTGCAATTTTTGGGCTTAAACTGTGAACAATTGAGGTCAACTAAGCCAGTTGACACTCTGTGTACTGATAAATTTGTTTGAAACATGCTAACACCGCTCACCATCTGAGAGAACCCATTTCACTTGTTAACTGTGATCCCCAGCTACCCGATAAACCAATTGCATTGCTAAATATACCTGAAATCTGGAGATCTTGTGTTCTGTGCTTGTGTGTACCTTGAGCATAGCCTGTGTAAAGAGGAGTCAACTTAACTAGTTGCCTTCCCACTTTAAGCCCCAGCCCTCGACAAACCTTGTGTTCACCTCCAGCCCCTGCAGCTGTGAGTTTGAGCTCCAACTGGGATAACAAAATTTGCTACAAGCCCTATTGATGTCAATTGGGCTGGTTGATGCCAAACTAACCTAATTGACCCTGTCAACCCCACAGTGAGCCATCTACCCCCTTTGCATGCTCATTCCCATGTGCAAACTGGTGTGATTACTCATTGTGCAAACCCTGCTGAAATCTTGAGCTACTCAGAGCATCTTACCCAAGTCTTGTTTTTCTTGTTCTGTGCATAGTCTGTGCTGCATCAGTCTGCCAATCGGCCTGACCTTGTGCACCTTCTTTGCACGAGCTGTGCTGCACATAATCTAGCCTGAGCATAAGATAACTTGTGCTGAGTAAACCTACCAACCTGTGCATAAAATGACCAGTGCGGTGTCTGTCTTAAACAACAACTACCAGCACTGCTGTGTGCTTAGCTCTGCCAATTAGGTGGCACTGTGCGTAAGTTGTATCTCCCTGTGTTGATTTCAATAGGCGATTCTGGGCTGTGCATGAGCTAAGCCTAGCTGCACATAACCTGTGCTGTGTAAACTGGCCAACTTGTACTTAAGCTGCCAACCTCCACCTGACCAGTGCTGTGTACTTGCTTTGGTATGACATCTATTGTGCTTTGCTTAAACTGTTAAAATCCACACAACAAGAGCTGTCTAGTGCATAAGCTGAGCTGCTGGGCTTCTTACAAGCTTGTTCTTTGCACCAAACTAAAGCCCACATAACTGGGCTGCACAAAAACTGGGCCGTATACAAACTGAAACCCAGTTCCACTGGGCTAACTGAACCTGGGCTGTTAACCTACCAAACTGCTGTGCTGCATATAATCTGGGCCGCACACAACCTAGGCTTTGCACAACCACAGAAGCCCACAAAAACCAAACAAGCCCACATAAACCAAAACCTACATAAACCAAAACCCATTGAAACCAAAACTGAGCCCACAACAACCTGGGCCGCATAACCTTTAATGCCGTGCATTTGCATCACTTGGGCTTAGCTTCCCCCGTTTTGGAGACTTCATTGGTTAACATGCTTGATATGTGCTAGGCTATTTGAGTTGCTAGATCATGTCAGATTTTGGTCTCAACTTACCGACATGCCTCACAATATGAACCCCCACATACCATAGTGATTTTAGGGAATACTATGAACCATCTCAGGGCCCTGACCTTGAATATCCATACCCTAATCATTATGAGCACTTGTATCATCCACCACAAAGTTGAAAATGAACACTTTTCTCATACCCAGTCATCACTTCGATCAATTAGAAGCTCAAGTATCTACTTTAGAAAGGCAATTACATGAGAAATCTGTCGAATCTAATTCCCCTAGCCAATATGCTTGTACCTTATGTGGTAGCTTAGACCACCCCCACTGAGAAATGCTACATTTTGCATGAGTTTAGGCAGTCTAGGGAAATCCATGATAACCATGCACACATGCATCATCCATCACAAATGGGAAGTTGAACAATGTTATACTCCCCCAACCCCTTGTATGCGATCACTAATGGAAAAGCTTATAGAACAAAGAAATGATATACTTGGATGGAAAGCAATGCATGATCATCCCTTCTCTAGTGAACCATATGCACAACCATACACTAAATATGAACCTAATCTAGAGGAAAATGAGTACACTAGAAATGCTAATAGGGAAATGCATTTTTGTTATGATGATGATGATGAATATGATATGTTAGAAGAGCATGTGCATGCAGAAAATATGATAGAATCTTTGGGTTCGTAGACGTTAGGCGTCTCTTCTGAACCCTATGAATGATACTTCTTCTAACATTCATACATGTGATGTTAACTCTGAGCTTTTGTTTGTGAAATTCTTTAGTGAAAGTGAGCATGCTACAAAACTTGTTTGTGACTTAGGAAAGGATGAATCTTCTGTTGACACTAATGTTCTTATGGACCATGATATTATTTTTGTGTCTGATTCCCTGTCCATGTCACAATATGTTGCCTCCTCTCGATGATTATGACATGGAGATTGATGAATTGTTGATCATGATTTACCTTTGTCCTGACTTTAGGAAAGTGAGTATGATTTACCTAGGTGTAGTTTGTAACAAAAATTACAAACCTAGGTGTAGTTTGTAACAAAATTGCAAAACCAACTTTTCTGAAAATGCCTAATTTAGGCCTAGAGCTTTGTGCTTCCCAAGTCCTCTTGGACTATTTTGCATCAAAGTATAACACCTTTAGGGAACCACAGTTGGAATGTGTATATCTGCCTGTTCTTAGCAAAACTCATTTTGAGTTAGACCTTGTGCATGATATACCTTTAAAATTGCAAGATTTTGTGCTCAAGAACACATCTGTTGACAAGTTTAGGTTTGGGGGTAACTTGTTCACGTATGCAATCTTTCCTGCACTCTCATGTTATATCTGTGTAAGGCTGTTGATGTTTGTACATATTGTCTTTTGGGTTGATCCTCAACTCTTTAGATTGTTGGTTTATGGTGAATTTTCATTGTATATAATCCAAGAGGACTTGTTAAATTTTTCTTTCTTGAATCGGTTTGAGTCTTCTTGTGCATATATTATGCTAATCCGATATGATCTCCGCTGAGACTGTTGGATTCTAGCCTTGACTAATGAAGCTCTACCCTTGCTCCCGCCGACACCCTGTAATCTCTTCCCTTTTCTCTACTCAACATAGTTCTCTTGGTATGTGACTGTTTAAATTTTTTTTCTATCTGTCGACACATTGAGGACAATGTTTGATTTAGGTTTGGGGGTGCATTTGCATATAGAGTTTTTAGTCTTTTTGTTTTACTTCATCTAAAAAAAAAAAAAAAAAATGTTTGTCAAGTTTTTGTGAAGTTCAGAAGTTCATCATCAGCTATTGAAGACCGAAGACCGAAGATTGAAGACGTTTCTATGAATCTTTGAGAGAGTGATATTAATTGCCGATCGGGTGAGAAGTTAAGTGAGTACTCCCATCCTTGCTAATGGTTGATTTCCTTTCTTAGAGATCATCAAGAAGATTCTTTTTGTCCACACTTCTATGGAGTCTCCGAGAAATTATTTCGGAAGGTTATCCTTCTTACCTACAACGTGTGCAAGATTTCTCTCTTTATTCCCGCCTACACACATGAGAGACTAAAAAGCGATCTTTTTGAGTGCAATTATCATAAAACCCTAATGGTGAGGCGAAGTCGAGGCTTATGATCACAATCGAATCCGAATTCTTTCATATGGTATGGTTACTTCTCGCTCAAAGCACTTAAGGATGAGAATGCGTTCTTTGGTAGTTCTAACTTCGTGTTACTAGCATGCGAAACTCTATGTCCTCATAGCTCCTTGGATGCTTGAGACTCTTTTACACTCTGAAGTTGGAGAAGGTTTTGTGGGTACACCTCTGGTAAACCCTCACGAGACTACAACTCGTCCACTAGGGACACCTAGGGGTTTAAAGACTTAGTGCATACGCTAAATGCATTCGAGAGACCTGCGACAGGGGTATAGTTAGGAATTCTTAATTTCTGTTTCACTTGAGGACAAGTAAAATTCAGGTTTGGGGGTATTTGATGAGTGCCAAATATTGCATATTTATACATCTATTTATTGGCATTTAACTCATCTTTTGTACTCAGAAATTAAGAAATCAGATATTATCCCAGTTTCGTATTTTCTTTGTTTTCAAGAATAAATATTTGTATTAATTAATTTTGTGTTTTTAGGTAATAAATAAAGTTCGGAGAATCGGAGGAGCCAAAAGAGCAGAAAATTGGAGGCGAGCGTCTATGGAGCAGAAAGCCAAAGCCCACGCGCGCATCAGGAGCAAACCATTTACAAGACATGGGCTTGAGCAGTCCAAGACCCGACCCACGACCCGGATCCGAGCCCGCACCATTTGAGCCGTTAGATTTTCTCCATCCGCATCCAACGGTCGCATCAGTGACGCTTCGACATTCAACGGTCGCTCCTTCGCTCACATCATTTCTTGATACTTCCGCTCCACACCAAAAAGCACACATCGCCCTGAGCCGTTAAGATCTTCATCCTATGCATCCTACGCTCGCTCCGACCTTCCCATCGATATTTGATACACCTGCTTCACAATAAAATCGCCTATACCTATACCCATTCGACCTCCCCATTTCTCTTCTTCTTCTCCTCTCTCTTCACCCATACCACCAAAGCAGAGAACACCATACCTCCTCTTCCATCTTCTTCCCCATGCCTTACCAGAGCCATCACCACCTTCACCATCCTTACTCGACAAATTAGCACCACCTTCTCCCCTCCTACTTGCTCTCTATCTCTCTCATAGCCTCTTACCTAGAAGCTAAGTTGGAGATAGGAAGAACTAGGGTTAGGGTTTTGTCACATCAAATCAATTGAGGGAGTTGCGAGCCAAATCACAAAGGGGACAGCGATTCAGAGGGATTGGAGAATGGGTTTGCATTTATTTTTTGTTTCAAAGAGAACTAGGGTTTGGTATTTTTGCATGTATAAATAGGGCTTATGAATGTTTGTTTCAGGGGATGCCTGGGCTAGCCAGAGCACAAACTTAGTGTAATTTGTAGTTTAATTATCTTAGCTATGTTCTAATTCCATCAGCTAGGGTGTTTGATGAAACCCCTGATCATATGTTGAGTTAACTCTTATTCAAAATTTGTGTCTTGTTGTGCTTAATTGAGATGAGTAATTGTATGCTGTATGGATCAAATGAATTTGTGATAGTTTGTACTGTAATAAGACAAGCTATACTAGGAATGAATTAGTGACATCAGTTGAATTGCTTTAGGAGTAATTAGTTAGCCAACAAACCAAATGAGCTTGTGATAGTTTGTACTGTGAAAAGACAAGCTATTCTAGGAGTGAGTTAGGATAGTTTGCTAAAGAATTCCCCCACCTGAGGCCTTCAAAGGGAGGTATAAGACATGAATGGAGTATGTTTTGCCTTAGCATAGGATTATGAGGTGAAGTCTAACACCCTAGTGCTCTCTATCTGTTTACAATTTGCTTTTTACAACTTAGTTCATTGTCACAAAAACAACTCAGTCGTTTAGACACTAAAAACCCCCATATTTGTGCTACATTCCTTTGAAGTCAGCTGTAGTAAAGCCTTAGATCAACATACAGCACCACAAGTCATGTGGTTCGACCCGTATTTGCCCGGGCTCGCATAATAGACACCGTGCACTTGCGGTTTAATTTGTAGGCAAAAACAGACCACTTCCCAAGCCTACCATATACTAGATTTGTATATCAAGATGTTCTGCACACAATATGTTTGGGGACATATCGCATGTTCACACAAGAATACTAACCTTTACGTCGTTATTTTCCAATTTCAATTGCTTGGAGAACGGGAGAAGGTGGTCTTTATGTAAGTAGAGCTACAGTTGATGACTTGATACGAACGATTTATTAGAGCAAGATCTTCTCAACTACGCACAATACAAGCTTAAGAACAAGTTTCGAAAAGAGCAAACGATGCACGAAATAAATAGACAGAAAATACTTGCCTGTCTTGTATCTCGGATCCGTCCGCTTGGGTAAGTTGTTATCTTACAAAGGCATATTTACTACAACACATGTTCATATTAAAAGTATGTAGGGATAGGTACACTACATATCTATATTGCATAAAAAACATAATTAGATATAATTATTCAAAGTACATCCATGTTTTCGCTTTAATGTTGAGTTCCCGATAAGCTCAAAGGAGGAGCAAGAAGATTCTGTTTACAAACCAATATTGGAGATGGATCAAAGTATCAAGAAGATTCTTGTACCAATGTGCCATAACAATCTTCATTGGACACTACTTGAGTATGACTCACAAAAAGTGGTGTTCAACCACTACAATTCTTCTAAGGCTGAATGGGGAGGAATATGTTATCCAAATGCCACAATAATGGCAGATTACATGTACAAACCTATCAACCCGTACTTGGTGGAGAATAATAAAGAAACATTGAAGAATGTAATAATCAATGAATGTGAAGCACCTCAACAAGGTGGATCACCAGACCGCCTACTATTTGTGATGCATTTTATGAAGATGAAGTTGAAAAGCAAATTTGTGGGAGTATCTTTGGTAGATGATGATGAAGTGCAAGTGAAGATTCGTAACAAAAGGGTCGCGTTAGCATGCAAATTGTGACAAGATCTCCATCGGAAATCAGTTGGAATGGATCCTAATTGCTAAAAGTAGTCTGACAGTACATATTAATATTTACCTATTTTTCTTTTATTCTTGGTTACATTTCATGAGTTCAAGAATGTTCAAAAACATATCTTAAATATAGCTTTAATGTAGTGATATTTCAATTGTGTTACTTGTTGTGTAGTCTAACTTATTAGTGATTTTGTCTTGTTGATACGAGGCACACCCCCTAGACCCCGTACATGGTGAATTAGCCGGGAAACCACAAAAAGCTTAAACTAATCTGATGCAAATGTGAGTATGTAGTGGAAGATGGTTACACCACAATCGTGATACATATCGGTAAGTCTTGTTTGTATTCTTGTTACAATGTCAAGATGGTTACACCACAATCGCACATATCGTGTAGTACCGATTGTATTCTTTGTTACAATGTCTCGATGGTTACACTACAAATCATTACATATCAATGATAGTGGAAAGATGCTTAATTAACAAAATATTAAGCATACTACATTTGTTCTATATATGTTACTACATATTTTACTACATACTACATATTAATACTATATTACTAGTAAACTAGTATTAATACTAGTATATATGTTACTACATATTACATATGTTGCTTACATATGTAATATGTTACTAATAACATACATATTTCATTACATATTTCATTATTCGGCGCTTAATGACACTTAACGACATATTTCATTATTCGAAAAATCAATATAACTACATTTTTGATAGACTTATAATGTTTCAAAAACCAAAAGATGTTCTAAGAAACAACAAAAACAGTAATTTCAGTACACTTGTAATGTATATACTGTAAAAGAAACAGTTATTAACCAAAATCAGTTGGTACTGACGAATCAAAAGAAAACAGTAGAATAGAACAATGGACTAGAGGAAAAAAACTGGTGGTGATCTTTCCAAATAATAATCAAAGAAAGAATGGCAACGTCATTGGTATCGATTCTCATTGCACGTTCAAGCCTGTGATAAAAGAAAAAAGGAGAAATCAAAACACTACTTACTTTTAAAATACATTTTGTACTGTATCATCCAACCCCAAGACATATCTTTACTATATACTGCTTGAAACACATACCTGACACAAAAATCATTCTTCAGAAAGTTCATACTGACGGATAAGAGTACATGTTGCCTTGTTGTGATGAGTCTTCAAATTACAATTTGAACACTTAACATATTTTCTACTAGTCTCATGTGCACTTTTAATACGCTTCCCTTTCTCCCCGCCCTGGTGGAGCCCTAATTACTTCGTGGGAGAACGGGTATCGTCTACGTGATACTCATCAGCCCGTGAAAAAAATTACAAAAGATCATAACTACATATGAATATGTACACGTATATTGTTCCTCAAAAACAATATCAAAATGTACCGATTAAAGACACATACCCGTCATGGTTAGGAACATGTATAATAGCTATTGAATATAGTCGATTAAAATTGGTAACTTTGAAGTAATCGTCGACGTAATCAAGCATCCTTGCTCCATATTTAGTAATAGTCACAGTAGCGTGCGAGCATGGAAAACCATAAACGCGCCACCGTTGGCAAGTACAAGTTTTTCTCTCTAGATCTACCATATGAGACCCGCACACACAAAAAAACCATATTATCTACTCTAATATATACACAAGACATATTGATATGTTATCTTCAAGACACCTAAGATACTAGTTTGGTGGATATCACATCACAAAGGCATGCTACTTAAAAAAGAAGAAAAAATAACTAAAATTCGATGATAGATATTAGGGTAAATGCTAACCTTGAGAATGCACTTCATAACGTTTAGCGTCGAATGGCTAACTTTCCAGGGGATTCGGCCAATTTGAATGTGTAGTTCAAGCAAGGCTTGATACATTGGGTTAGGTTAGCGAGTTCAGGTTCATCAAGACACTTTGTTCACGACGTTCGACATCAATTCCATCATACGTAGCCTACACGACAAGAGAATAGCTAGTCTATTATGCTACATTATACGTAGATGAACAATACCTTGTATCGTGACCAAGGAAACTTCGATACAAACCTGATCGAGTCAACGAACGCACACGCGCGTAACTTCTTCTCGCTTAATCCAATATTGAACGATTCAAAGAACGCTTGAAGAAGTCCACCATACCTACAGCCCTTGAAGAACGACTGGACCACTTTTCCTTTGGAATGTTGCGTGAGAGTCGGAACCCAAGGCCTTCCCAGATTAACCATTTCTTGAAGAGCTTCCTCGTATGTTGCAGGAGAAAGAGCATATGTCGCCTTACGGAAAGCATCAATCACTTCTTTATAATTTTCACGACTTTGCAATAGGTAAGTTTTTGTCCAAGTGGAAGTAACAATAGCTTTGATGAGAATTAGGAATACTTTGGGAGTATATTTAACCAACCCTTCAGCTCGTTCAGTCATAAAAGTGATTGGGCGATCATCATCCAAAGAATCCTTCAGATTCTCGAAAAACCATTCCCAGTTGTCATTCGTTTCACCAGATATGTAGTAGCAGGATTTCCCACACTACACACCTCACTCGAATTCGCTTAATCAATCCATTTGAAGATGAATAATAATGTGTTTTATTAATTGTTTTCTTGAAAGATTTACAAAGAAATGTAGAACAGAGCTAAAGAAATTACAATCACTCTTAATTCTCTCTCCTAATGACTTGCTTAACAATTCAAAAAGACCTCCCCTTACAACAGACTTACTCAACCCTTTATATAGGGTATTACATAATGGATGACAGCTAAGCTGTCCTTTATTTTCGGAATAGACTCGCGAATCCTCGCGAATGTGTAACTGTTTGTCCTCGCGACACTCCTAAATCTCGCCAAGTCTTCACACTTTCCTCATGTTCTGACTGTCATCATCTATTACGTCATTTATTTACCTCCATGCGACTCCTTCGCGACGCAGTCGTTTATTAATCTCGCGAAGTATTGGTGTTGCGATATTCTGATCTTACATCTTGCCTCTTTTTCCTTGAATATTGCTTGGAGAGCTATTTTTAAGGAAAAATTTGCCACTGCGGTGATCTTTGTTGATGAAGGAACAAGCGAAAGAATACTGGACTTGAAAAGTACGTACTTGCCTCTATTCTTTTGCGAAGTTCCTGAGCTTTGCGAAGTGAGCAAGAAGTACTATCTCTTGAAGTATGCGAAGCATGAAGTATTTATGAAATAATATAAGAAATCTCATCAATTTCCCACAGAAATCTTCTTAATTTGACTCCTTTAATGTAGGGGATAACCGTTTACACGTGTCTAAAATCACTCTTTTTACCTGTACATTTAATGTTATCCTAAACTCTTTTTTCTTCTATTTAAAGGAAAACTTCCCGTGAAAAACACTCTTTCTCTTCTTCTCTATCTTCCTCATCGTCTGCAACTATTTCCTTCCTGTTCATCTTCATCATCTTTTTTTTATCTTTCTTCTTCGCTTTCATGGCATCCAGGTTCGTTAATTTCATTGATTTTGACTATTCTCTTGATTAATCTTCCTTATTGAAATTACTTCATCTTGATTCTATTCTTCTTTTGATGTTTCTTTCGCCATTTTTGTTTCAAGAAGAATAAATCCAGGTCTAAGTTTACCGTGGTGAACCCTAACATTCCTAATGTTCGCAACCAAAATCTTCTTCGCAATCAAGTCTCTCGCTTCCAAAAAACGCCTGCGAGTAGTAAGGTATTTTAGAAATATTTGCTCCTTTAATATCAATTTTATTGCCTCTCGTTTTCAATTGATTTATTATTCGCAGGATGATAAGAATGATGATAGATCTCCCAAAAGGTTTCGCCATAATAAACCCGATGCTTCGTCTTTCGCTCCCATTTTTCCTTTTCGGGATTCAAGCATTCTACTTTCCCTACAGTATCTTCACAAGGCAAATCTCCTATCAGTAGCGACTTCTTCGCAAGATAAACCCATTTCTTCTTCTCAAGATAATGTACCATTCCCTATAATATCATCGCAGATAAATCAATTCCCGAATTTTCAGGAATGAAATTCTTCAGACATGCCTCTTCCCACTTTTACTTTTATCTCGCCCCCACCTATTGATCAGGTTTCTCCAATTGGCGGTCTTATAACCATGGGTGACTCAACTTTTCCTTCTTCCTCTATTATTTCTTCTTCCTCAAAATCTATCTCTCTTAGCAAAGAAAATTTGGAAGGGATGGATATAGCTTTTAGAATTTTATCAGATACCATGAATGATGTTAAAAAAGCCTCCACTGATCCCACCAGATCTAGTGTTTTCGAATCTTTGGGTAAATATTTTGGTTCCGATACGATATCGCGAGTATCCTTAGAACAAGAAATTAAGACTTTGAAGAATAATCTTCATAATACTTTGCTGGATCGCGATAACCTTCGCAAGAAAAATGAAGAATTAAAAGGTATCTCTCCCCCCCCCCTTTTTTTTTTTTTTTTTAAAAAAAAAAACTTGGTTCGCCTCTCAAGTTTTGCACCAGAAACGTAAGATGGAGATATATCAATGGAATCTATTGTAGAAGAAACTCGAGTGGAAAGAGACGCCGGATGGAGCAATATAATCGTTTAGATAATCTCCATACATTTTCTATGGATCAAATAAATAATCTTTCTCAAGAAAACATCTCGCTTAGTTCAAAATCAAGAATTATTAAGTAATGAAGTGTCGCGTCTCTCATATGCTTTGAATAAATCTAATTTGGAGTTGGAAACCTTATTGATGAAAATGGAACTTTATCTCAAGAGAAGCGAGCTTTATTGGATAAGGTGGCGATATCCTTGCAACAACTTGATGCTTGTAAAAAGCATTGAATGAGCAAGAACAAATTATCCGCCATCTTGAAAAATAAACTTGAAGATACTACCACCTAAAGAGATAAACTTATTCGTAATAGAATAAATCTAAGTGTTAAAACAAACCAACTCAAGGATGATTATACCAAGTTAAAAGAATCCCATTCTTCCCTTGCGAAGCAAAATAAGTTATTGATTTCTAACGAAAAGAGCTTGCGTTCGCGGTTAAAAGGTCTTGTTGGTGATGGTTTTGATAATGCCATGGAAAACTTGGGGAATAATTGCTTGGCCCTTACTCAATATCTTATCTCGCAGAAGGAAGGTAGTCATAAGATTTGACTGCCTTTTCCATTATTTTTCTTCTCTAATTTTATATACCACTTTCCATTTTATAATTTTAATGTTTTTCTTTACTCTTGCGAGTCCGAGAAAAATCTTCACTCTTCTCTATCTACTTTGGAAGCGGCGCATGCTAAAATTGTAGGGAAAATGCAACCCTAGTTGCTTCCCTTGCCCAATCTCGCGATCGAGCCGAGAAGGAGGTTTAACTACCTTAATCATCTTAAAGATATCCAGAGTAGAAATCAACGTAAAGCACTTCTTCGTCAATTTCATCCCAAAGTCAAGTTTGCGTGAATGAAATTTTACTTTCTAAATCCCTCGACCCTGTCTCTGTTGAACCTTTGGAAGTTGAAGATGATGAAATACCCAACTCTCCTGATAGTGATTATTATTATGATAGCTGCGAAGATCTCGCTAATAATGAAGTTATCAATAATGATCCAAACGAAAAAATCTCTGGATGAAAACCCTTCAACCGGCGAGGTGAAGTCGACAAAATTGTTGAAGAATCTTTACCATCTCCTTCACCGAGAATATTGATATAGAGAATTAAGTTTCTTTGTAATCTTGTTTAACTTTTCTTTTTGATTGTAAAAGATTAAGTCCTGTTGGATGAATTAGTTTCTCTTTCTCTTGTTGAACTCATTTCGTCACCTTATCTAGCAATTCCTTTATTTTCCATTAAGTCTTTTATTGTAATCTTTCTCGATGAAAAGATCTCGATTGCCTATATTCAAAATGTTTAAAGATCTTTCTTGAATGTTTTATTGCGACAAGATCGCAGGACGTCTTTACATTTTCATGTAATGACCCATTGGTCTTGCCTTATCATTATTTGTGTGGTCTTATTTTGCCTTCCTAAGTAAAGGTCTTATTTTGCCACCCCTCATTGCGACAAGATCGCAGGACGTCTTTACATTTTCATGTAATGACCCATTGACCTTGTCTTATCATTTCTTAAGTATTTTTGCCTCAAGCAGACATTATATTTGCGATAATATGACAGGTTTAAACGTTCTTGCGACCATAAAATCCCGTGACATTGTTGTCTTTGCGACGAAATCGCAGGACGTTCTTACACTTTCATGTAAAAACCCATTGATCTCGTCTTACCCTCGCGTTAGTATTATTGCCTCTGCAGGATCATTGCACAAATATGACAAGCCTAAATTCTCTTGCGAAAATAAAGCCTCGTGACATTTGCGTCTTTTTGACACTTATCAGCTCCCTAATGGAGGGTGCCGCCCTTATCTTCTCCCTGGTTGCCCCTTCAAGGAGGCGTACATCGGCCATACAAGACTAGCTCCTCCCATCCGGTCTTAACAGCAAGCAGTTGTTTTCGCAGCCTCTTATCCCTTATACCTATAGGGCTTATGGTTACGAGGCTGCACCCTAAGTGGAGTTTTCTTCGGGCCGAGTGCAGCATGTGCCAAGACTTGTCAAGAGTGGTAAGGAAGTTCTATGCTCCCCGCACTCTTGACTCAACCGTGTACCTCGGCGCCTTGGTCATACACTGACTCCTTGGAAGAGACCCTCGGGCGTCCAACCAGGGTATAACCTTATATATATAGTTGGAAATCCAAGGTATCTCCCCCGGATAGGCTTTCATGGGCCCCAAATCTCCATGACTCAGGTTCCAAGAGCGGTGTAACCTTTCCCCTGAGTCATGTCAAGAGATAACCCCTTATATGACGCACTTTAGGTCTTACATTTGCCTCTTGCGAAATATCATTCGCGAACTAAGGTGTACGCCATAAAGGTTCGTCCCATTCACTCACTCATTCATATTTGTTAATTCATTCAAGCATTCATTCTGCTTTATGAAGCTATCGCACAATCTTGCTTTATTTCCTTTGATCTCGCAATCTATCTCGTTGCAAAAACATTATATCACGATTCATTCCATTTCTCCCATCTTCTATGGGTAATATTTCTTAAGATATAACCTATTCATGGCCTATTTAGTTTTTTACCTACATCTTTGCCTTCAGGATCCATTAATCTATATGCCCCTGTTCCAACTATCTCCTTTATGATATAAGGTCCATCCCATTTTCTTGCCAGTTTGCCACCATTTTCTCGCTGATATATAGGTGTTTCTCGCAGCACCAAGTCACCTGTCTGAAATTCACGTATCTTGACACGCTTGTTATATTCTCTCGGCCAATCTTCGCCGATAATTCTCCATGTGTTGTAGTGCTTTCTCTCTTTTTTCTTCTAGTTCATCTAACTTGATTAAGATGTTACCCGCACCGAGATTTTTCTCCTGCTTCTTTCTTTGTAGTTGGAATCTTAACCTCCGTCGGAGTACAGCTTCAACTCCATATGTTAAACAAAAAGGGGACATGCCTCGTAGCTTCTCTTCTAGTTGTATTATAAGCCCATACCGCATTGGGTACTTGTTCGCACCATCCTTTATTGTATCCTTCTAACTTTTTCTTCAATATGTCTGCGATTGTTTTATTTGTCGCTCGCACGACCATTAGCTCGCGGGTATAGAGGAGTTGATTTCCCACATCGTATCCAAATGCATTAAGCAAAGAATTCTATATTTTGTCCTTCGAATCGCTTCCCATTGTCGATACCAACCGTGGCCGGAATCCCAAATCTTGCATATAATGTTCTCAAATATGAAAGTAAAACATCCTTATCGCGAATATGTTGTACCGCTTTCACCTCTCGCCCATTTTGTGAAATAATGCTTGCGACGATTAAATATCTTCTCTGTCCTGTTCCTCGGTAAAAATGGTCCTACAATGTCTAAACCCCATTTTCCAAATGGCCGGACACTTGTTGAAGAATTTAACGGAGCTCCTGGTGCATGTATTTTCTTCCCATGCCTTTGGCAATCCTCGCAACGCCTTGACACTTGTTTTGCGTCCTCATGCATATATGGCCAATAATAACCCCGCATTTTTGCTTTCTATGCTAAAGATCTTCCACCGCCGTGATTACCAAAGATCCCCACTATGCAACATCTTCAATATGATTTCCCTTCCTTTCTTGTTAAACATCTAAGTGAAGGCCCGTTAAAAGATCGTCTTGTATAACACTCCATCTCTTAATTCATAATTTGTTGCACGGCTTTTTAATTTATGTGTTTCCAATCTATTTCTTGGTGTTTCTCCACGTCGAAATATGCATGAAGCTCGCTCTCCAATCTTCTTCGCAGAGTGTTTGTGTTCCGTCTTCTACTATCATTACATCGGTTTCTTGTTCTTCTTCTTTGACAATTGACGGCATCAAAAGTGTTTGTATTTTAATATTTCTCGCAACTGGATCTGTCATCATACTTGATATAAAGGCAAAAGCGTCTCATGAGCCTATTATTCTCCTTGATATATGTCTCCATTTTATTCTTGGTATCTCAAGGCGACAACTCGTCAACAAGTTTCTTATATTTTTGTAAAGACAATTCGTTTATGGCATATTCTTCTTTTATCTCGCGAATTGCCAATTGTGAATCACTAGTAATCCTTACATTCTCCAAACCTTCATTTCTATTGCAAATCGCAAAGCATGTATTATAGCTTCATATTCTGTTTCATTATTTGTTGATGCAAACTCCAATCTCGAAAGAAAGAGCTATTTTATTACCCTCCGCGATATCACAACAATTCCTATTCCATTTCCTTCTCCATTCGATGAACCATCTACTAATATTTCCCATCTATTTGGTTCCGTTAACAAATCTTTCGGATCTCCATGTTCTTCCTCTACATCCATCATTTCTTCTACTGATTCATCCTCTTCCAAAGGAAATTCGGCTAGAAAGTCTGCGACAACCTGTGATTTTGGCGAAGATAGTATTTCATATTTGAGTTTGCAATGACTTATTTGAGCATTCCATCTCTCAACTCTTCCCGACCTCTTTGAATTCTTCATTACAGATTCTATTGGTATTCTTGTCACCACCTTGACAACATGCGCTTGAAAATATATACGAAGCTTAAATGTTGCATAAACTAATGCCAAGATTAGTTTTTCAATTTTTGAGTAATTCCTTTCTAGCGTTGAAAGTTTTGTGATGTAATAAATTGGTTTTTCTACTCCTCAAGGTCCACTCGCAGAACACCGCACTTAATGCATGCGGGGTTGTCGCAAGATAGATCAACAATTCTTCTCCTTCTTCTCGCTTTTTGCAAAATTGATATATCCATTAAATGTTCCTTTATTCCTTGCAAGGCTTTCTCGCACTCATCTGTCCATTTAAACTTCGATCCCTTTCTAAGGATATTGAAAAAGTGCTTGCATTTGTCAGATGATCGCGAGATGAACCTCCCTAGCGAAGCTAACAACCCATTTAACTTTTGAACATCTTTTATTGTCGCCGGTGTTGGCATATCACGAATCGCTTGTACTTTTTCTCGGGTCGAATTGAATTCCTTCTTTGGATACAATATACCCTAAAAAATTTCCGAGGCGACTCAAAGGTGCATTTTTCTGGGTTTACTTTGATATTAAATTGCCTCATTTGTTCAAAAATTTCTTTCAAATCCTGTATGTGGTCTTTTGCTTTTCTACTTTTTATTAACATATCATCTACATATACCTCCAATGTTTTGTGTATCCATCTCGCGAACACCTTCTCCACCATCCTTCTGGTATGTCGCACCCGGCATTTCGCACCAAAACGGCATTTTTGTATAACAAGACAATCCTCTTGGAGCAAAGAAAGCAGTATGTTCTTGGTCTTCTTCGGCGAGAGGAATTTGATTGTAACCCTTATATCCATCAAGAGATGATATCCTTTCGTTTCCTGCCGCTGCTTCAACCAATTGCGGAATATCTGGTAATGGGAAACTATCTTTAGGACAAGCTTTATTTAGATCAAGAAAGTCTATACAAATTCTTATTCCTTTTTTCTTCTTTGGGACTATAACCATATTTGCTATCCATTCGGGATATTTTGCTTGTCTAATAATTCCCGCGTCCAACATTTTCTCAATTCTTCTTCTATTTGAGGATGATATGCTTTGTCGCGATCTTTCTAATTCTTTGTTTAAATGGTTTTACATTCTTGTCAAATTCCAATTTATGGCAAGCCACCGATGGATCTATACTGCATTTCATCCATATCCCATGCGAAAATATCTTTGTAATCTCGCAGCAACTCAACAGTTCTTCTTTCTTCATCCGCTTCCATTTTAGTCCCAATTTTTTAAGATTTTAGGCTCCTCCTCGGTTCCAACATTCGCTTCTTTTGTTTGTTCTACTGCGATATAACTAGACTTCGGTTCTCCCATAGGAGTTGGTCCTCTCATTTCCTTCGCGAACTCACTCCCTTTTTCCATGATTTCGCCAGGTATTCCTTTTCCCTCTTTGCTCTTATCATGTAAATTCTAAATTCTTCTTCTTTCTTAGTCGCTTTTATCATCTTCCTGCGATCTTTTCGCTTCTTCACTTGCCCTTCATAATGCTTTACCTCGATTTGATGATATATTCTTCCTTTATCAATATCTCCTCCGATCTCACCAATTCCACTCGACATAGGAAATTTGATGCACCGATGGAGTGTTGACGCTACCGCCTTAATTGCATGTACCCAAGGTCTCCCTAACAATATGTGGTACGGCGATTCCATATCCACTACACTTAATGTTACTTGTGTTTCAATTTCTCCGAGTAAAATTCGTAATTTTATCTCCCTTTTTAGGTACTGTTATAGATTTTCCAAAACCATGAATATAATATCTTGGAGAACTCATTTCTTCATCTTTATATCCTAATTTTTTGTAGGTATGGTAAAACATGATACTCACCAAACTCCCGTATCCACCAAAGTTCTATTTATTTCCCATTCTTCCGCCGCGTTTTTGCCGATTCTTCTCTTTTTCTCGCTTGCATTTATCGTGATCACTAGTGGAGATATATGATTCAAATTTTCTCTAGGTACTTCTCGCTACCGTGAATGTTATTTTCTCGCTTTTTCCATTCCTTCAAAGACGATGTCTTCTCCTCATCTATAATCTTCTTTCCTTCAAAATCTCGTTTATGTATCCTTCCTCTAATATTTTCGTGGAATTCATTAACCATTGCTTTTGTAATTGAATTGTATTCCATATCTTCATTATGTTCCTTGCTTCTTAACTCTTCTATCTCATCTGATTTAACATTTTCCTTTCTTATTTTCTTGATTTAAACGATTTTAATTGTACTCTTCGATCTTCAATCTTGTTCAATCCCTGTTTCTAGCGCATATGTAGTTGCAGGAAATCCTACACTACACACCTCACTCGAATTCGCTTAATCAATCCATTTGAAGATGAATAATAATGTGTTTTATTAATTGTTTTCTTGAAAGATTTACAAAGAAATGTAGAACAGAGCTAAAGAAATTACAATCACTCTTAATTCTCTCTCCTAATGACTTGCTTAACAATTCAAAAAGACCTCCCCTTACAACAGACTTACTCAACCCTTTATATAGGGTATTACATAATGGATGACAAATTAAGCCGTCCTTTATTTTCGGAATCGACTCGCGAATCCTCGCGAATGTGTAACTCGTTTGTCCTCGCGACACTCCTAAATCTCGCCAAGTCTTCACACTTTCCTCATGTTCGACCGTCATCATCTATTACGTCATTTATTTACCTCCATGCGACTCCTTCGCGACGCAGTCGTTTATTAATCTCGCGAAGTATTGGTGTTGCGATATTCTGATCTTACAAGATACTAATCCAAATGCGAGGGGATAAAAACCTGCAAAAGGTATTAGTTATGTTAAGCAACTGCTAAAATGAAAACAACCAAGACATGTTGATATGTAGTCCTTTTTCTCAAAAAGGTAAATAATAACCAACCGCTATAAACGATTGATGTTATTTTTTGACACTACATATTGACATGCAGTATGGTTTGTCTCATACTCACTAAGGTCAATATGTAGTATCGTTTACCTCTTTGTCAATATGTGAAAAGCTGACACTACATATTGACATGCAGTGTGGTTTTCCTCGTACTCAGTAAGGTCAATATGTAGTATTATCCTCATTGTCAGTATTGTTATGGCACATTGGTACAAGAATCTTCTTGATACTTTGATCCATCTCCAATATTGGTTTGTAAACAGAATCTTCTGCTCCTCCTTTGAGCTTATCCGGGAACTCAACATTAAACTGAAAACATGGATGTTACTAGTTACTAGTATTTACTACATATGTTACTACATATTTACTACATACTACGTATTAATACTAGTATACTACTAGTTACTAGTATACTAGTAAACTAGTATTAATACTAGTATATATGTTACTACATATTACATATGTTGCTACATATGTAATATGTTACTAATAACATACATATTTCATTATTCGACAGTTAATGACACTTAACGACATATTTCATTATTCGAAAAATCAATATAACTACATTTTGATAGACTTATAATGTTTCAAAAACCAAAAGATGTTCTAAAAAACAACAAAAACAGTATTTTCAGTACACTTGTAATGTATATACTATAAAAGAAACAGTTATTAACCAAAATCGGTTAGTAATTTGTTAATCAAAAGAAAAAAAAGAATAGAACAATGGACCAGAGGAAAAAATGGTGGTGATCTTTCCAAATAATAACTCGGCGGAAAGAATGGCAACGTCATTGGTATCGATTCTCGTTGCACGTTCAAGCCCGTGATAAAAGAAAAAGGAGAAATCAAAACACTACTTACTTTTAAAATACATTTTGTACTTGTATCATCCAACCCCAAGACATATCTTTAATATACCGCTGAAACACATGCCCGACACAAAAATCATTCTTCGTAAAGTTCATACCGATGGATAAGAGTACATGTTACCTTGTTGTGATGAGTCTTCAAATTACGGTTTGAACACTTGACAGATTTTCTACTAGTCTCATGTGCACTTTTAATACTCTTACCCTTTCTCCCGCTCGCGAGCCCTAATTACTTCGGTGGGAGAACGGTATCGTCTACGTGATACTCATCGGGCCCGTGAGAAAAATTACAGATCATAACTACATATGAATATGTACACAGATATTGTTCCTCAAAAACAATATCAAAATGTACCGATTAAAGACACATACTGTCATAGTTAGGAACATGTCTAATAGCTATTGAATATAGCCGATTAAAAGTGGTAACTTTGAAGTAATCGTCGACGTAATCAAGCATCCTTGCTCCGATTTAGTAATAGTTGCGGAAGCGTGCGAGCATGGAAAACCATAAACGCGCCACCGTTGGCAAGTACAAGTTTTTCTCTCTAGATCTACCATATGAGACCCGCACACACAAAAAAAACCATATTATCTACTCAATATATACACAAGACATATTGATATGTTATCTTCGAGACACCTAAGATACTAGTTTGGTGGATATCACATCACAAAGGCATGCTACTTAAAAAGAAGAGAAAATAACTAAAATTCAGATGATAGAGATTAGGGTAAATGCTAACCTTGGAAAATGCAATTCATAACGTTTAGCATCCGATCTGGCTAACTTTCCAGGGACGGCCAATTTGAATGTGTAGTTCAAGCAAGGCTTGATACACAGGGGTTAGCGATTTGGGTTCATCAAGACACTTTGTTCACGACGTTCTGACATCAATTCCATCATACGTAGCCTACACGACAAGAGAATAGCGAGTCTATTATGCTACATTATATGTAGATGAACAATAGCTTGTACTTGTGACCAAGGAAACTAATACAAACCTGATCGAGTCAACGAACGCACACGCGGCAACTTCTTCTCGCGGTTAATCCAGTTATTAAAATGATTCAAAGAACGCTTGAAGAAGTCTGACCATACCTACAGCCCTTGAAGAACGCACTGACCACTTTTCCTTTGGAATGTTGCGGCAGTAGTCAGCAACCCAAGGCCTTCCCAGATTAACCATTTCTTGAAGAGCTTCCTCGTATGTTGCAGGAGAAAGAGCATATGTCGCCTTTCGGAAAGCATCAGTCACTTCTTTATACTTTTCGTCAGACTTTGCAATAGGTAAGTTTTTTGTCCAAGTGGAAGTAACAATAGCTTTGATGAGAATTAGGGAATACTTTGGGAATATATTTAACCAACCCTTCAAATCGGTCACCATAAAAGTGATTGGGCGATCATCATCCAAAGCATCCTTCAGATTCTTGAAAAACCATTCCCAGTTGTCATTCGTTTCACCAGATACTAATCCAAATGCGAGGGGATAAAAAACGGCAAAGGTATTAGTTATGTTAAGCAACTGCTAAAATGAAAACAACCAAAAGACATGTTGATATGTAGTCCTTTTTCTCGTTAAAAGGTAAATAATAACCAACCGCTATAAACAAGTTGATGTTATTTTTTGACACTACATATTGACATGCAAAGTATGGTTTATCTCATACTCACTAAGGTCAATATGTAGTATCGTTTACCTCTTTGTCAATATGTGAAAAGTCGACACTACATATTGACATGCAAAGTGTGGTTTTCCTCGTACTCGCAGAAGGTCAATATGTAGTACTATCCTCATTGTCGATTATTGTCGTGTTGTACTAAAAAAAAGCATTACCTTGATTGCCATTAAGACATGTTGCCGCCATGAGACCTCATCTAAAAGTTCCAAAGTGAGAAATGTACAATCGCGGAATATCATCGGACGACATAGTTTATAGCCCTCTCTACAAGCTCCAAAGCAAACAAAAAGTCTATTGAATCTTTTTGTAGCATCATTGAAGTCGAAATCAATAAATGACCCGGGTTTGTTTCCCCTAACAGCATTCACCCACCAAGCAAGATCAGTGTAGGACTTGACATCATTACCAAAAATCTGTTTACGCGACAACTCAATTGCATGATATATGGTGATATGGATTTCGATCCCGCCAAAGAACTTTAATATAATCTATGATCTCTGCCGGCGTTATGCGAGGGTTGTGCCTGACATGCTCATGAATTAGATTGTTCATGAGTTTTCTCGTAACTTTTGGATTCTTCAACATATAACCCCCGCCACAGGTGTGCCTTCCCTCATATTCCTTTATCTTAAAAACATCAAGAGAACTACCAATGGCAGTTGCATGAAGCCTCCATGAACAACCTTTCACGCTGCATACGGTGAATCTCTCAAGGTCATAATTCTTCTTAATTACCTCATATCCAGTTCTCATGCGATATTTTTGGCATGCTAGACGTACAACATCAACACCACCATAGAATAATTGTTTTGGATCATCAAAAATCTTCTCCCAACCATCTGAAAAAAAACACGTTTGGGACCTCTTTACCATCTTTCAAGTAGCTGTTTTTTGCACTAACAACTAAGTCTCGCATTCTCGTCAACTTCCACACGCCTAGAATAACTAGATGCGCCAAATGAAATTACATCCACCTGCAAATCAAAGAAAGCCGATTGCTTTGCGTAATGTAATGCGCCGATGCTCGGAGCGTTACGTCGGCAAGAATAAGAACTATCGCTTGATTCTGGGAATAGTTAACCAGAATAGTCGATGGAGTCAACCAGCTCCACATATTACGTATGCAAAATTTCAAATCCTCTAAAGTTGAAAACGATGTAACTAAATATGCAAAATGGTATTGCTTATGGTATACATGGCAATAGCAAGAAAAATCTGGTTTGGGAGCAACGTCAGCATGTTAACCCCAGAAAAAATGATCCAAAAATTAACTATTGGTAATATCCATATCAATATGATACGTATAACCCTATACTGAGTCTAAAAAAGAGTCTCTGTATGATATGATTTGATATCATACGTATTGACATGTACTGAGATGAACTAAAAAGTGTCTCTGTATGGATATGTATTGTATCATATCGATATGTATTAACATGTTATCTCGTACTCGGAAGGTAACCAACGCTTGACGCTACGTATTGACATGTAGTATGGTTTATCTCATACTCGGAAGGCCAATATGTAGTTTGGTTACCTCTTTGTCAATATGTGAAAAGCTGGAACTACATATTGGCCTGTACTGAGATGAACTAAAAAGTGTCTCTGTATGGATATGTATTGTATCATTTCGATATGTATCGACATGTCGCACATGCATTACGTATTGACATGTACTAACTCATATTGATATGTATTGGCATCTACCGTAGGATAAAAGAGAGCATGCTATATGCAGACGTATTGGTATGTAATACGTATATAGTGTATCATAGAATAATTAGTATTTTGAGAATCATGATCATATCAACAAAAAAAAAAAGCATGCTAATGAACTCAGATATATCAAAAAGAGAAAACAAACATTACTACACGATCTGTCTAATGAAACTAAACAGAACAACAGCAGAAAAAGTAAAAAAATACAAAAATCAGATTACAAAACAGAACATACCTTGTTCGAATCGAGATAAACCTAATTCAAGCTCGATACCTAATTGAAACACACAAAAATCACGCAAATTACTTAAAAACTCGAACTAAACTGAATTGAACAATGTAAATCATCATAAAACTAAAATCATAAAAGAAAGATAACAATGTACATCATAGACAATTATCCTGATAGAAATCGGATCAGAATAAACCTAATTATTCATCAAGATTCCAAGAACAGCAGCAGATTAAAAAGAAAAATACCTTGATTCGAAGCTCAGATGAACCTAATTCGATCAGATAAACCTAATCCGAAGCTCAGATAAAGATGATTGAAAACGCAGCAGCAGAGAAAAGTGAGAGAACCTAATCCAAAACGCAGCAAAGCAGAGAAAAGTGAGAGAACCGATCACGAGAAGAGAGGAAAGAAATCGATTTCGTGAGAAACTGACTTTGTTCGTCACTTTGAGTTGCATGGGTATATTTGGAATATTTGAATTATGGTCTTGTGTCAACCGCACGTGGATGGACTAGGGAATAGAGTTTCTGGTCCAAAAACATGTTTTTGGACCAATAATAATTCTAACTGGGGTGGACTACACATTAACCTAAGTTCTCTTATTTCTGGACTAACTAGTAATTCCTAGCTTAATATTTTGTGTCTAGAAGGCTAAATCCAGGCTAACAAAATGCTCAAGCCAGGGCCATACCAAATGTCTAGTTCCAATTCTCGGGGCTCCGCATCACTTAAGCGGTTTTGATGAATTACAATATTATTATTTTCAAAACAAATATCTCCATTTTTTATAAAACAAATGTTGGATTGTGTTTTAATGGAATCTTTTGAATTTGTTATTGATAAATGTTGACAAAGAGACATATAAGCATAGCTTTTAGAAACATACATGTAGAGTGGGCTAAGTTTAACCAAAATTTGTTCTGGTTATACAAAAAGTACTTCACTCACTTTGAAAGGATTTCTAAAAATTCAAGAATACACCGTGGCACCTAATCTAGCTAGCATATTCAAAATTAAGTTTGTAAATGACTATGGTAAAACTCTTGATCTTGATCTTCGTTATCCTTTACCTAAATATATCGGTTCCCATTCGTGGATGAATTTTGAATTCCGGACAATCAGCTCTAGCTAATAGGAATAGTGTCAAGTCAAGCTTATTTGACTTGACTCAGTGTCCGAATAGCTCAGTCAGTTTGTCTCTTTTTCAGATAAATCTTTGGTCATGTATTAAATGTGTCTGAGAAGAGCTGAGAGATCTCATCTTTGTTTCTTCTACATAAGTATGTAATACAATTCTCTGGATTTCTTCTTTACAGTTTTAGTGTTTAACAATTCTTGATAATCATGAGTATAAGATTTCTCATGGTATCAGTTTAGGTTCGATCTTTCATCTTCGTTTTTCATCTTCGTTTTTCATCAAGCTCAACAATTTTTCTCAATAATTTTTTTAGCTTTCACAAATTTGGGTAATATCAAGTCAGAAAAGTTTTTCCCAAGTTTCGATTTCTAGGGTTCTTGGAAGAATTTTATGGTAACAACTCGAAGATCTACATATAATAACAACAACATCAACAACAACAATCGCAACAACATCAATCATACTAGTCGCAGTACTTCTTTACATTCAGATCTGGAAAATATTAATCAAGGTACTACTACAATGTCTTCTGCTGGTACTTCTTGTTCTCTTCCCTTTAAAAATATCTCCAATTTTGTTTCCATGAAACTTGATTCAACCATTTCTTACTTTGGAGGGACCAATATGAGGGTGCTCTTTTGTCGTGTGATCTTTATGGTTATGTTAATGGTGATATAGTTGAACCACCACAGAAAATTACAGTAGATAATGTTGAAATTGTGAATCCTGAGTGGGTAACTTGGAGGAGATTATTTAGGTTTGTTTCTACCTGTTTAAAGGCAACTTTTACTCCAACTGTTAGTGGTGATGTTCTTGGTTTGTCAATAGCCAAACCAATTTGGGATTATCTTGAATTGAGTTTTAAAACACAATTTGTAGCAAGAAAGGGTATGTTGGGAACTCAATTAAATGGAATTAAGTAAGGGAATATGTCTATTGTTTAATATCTACAGAAAATCAAGTCCATTGCAGATTCTTTGGCTGCAATTGGTGAAAAAGTAATTGATGAAAATTTAATTATGTTTGTGCTGAATGGGTTAGGCAGTGATTATGATATTTTTGTCATCTCTTCACAAAGTAGGGAGAAGCCTTATTCTTTTGGTGAAATTAAATCTAAATTGCTATCTCATGAGCAGTTTCTTGCGAGAGACAACAACATAATTCCAATGTGTATGATGAATTAATCCAAAAGAGGGTTTCTATGCAAGGAATGGTTCCAATTATTATAACAATCCAAATAGAAGGAATGGAGGTAATGGTAAAAATGGAGGTGGTGGTAACTATAAGAATACTCGGTATCAACATGGATCTAGTTCTACTCAACACAATGGCTCTACCTCAATTGGAAATGGTGATAGGAGATCTTATATAGATTATTCCAAGGTTTTTTGTCGATATGTAAGAAGAATGGTCATGCTGCTACCAAGTGTTTCTTCAGATATCATTCACCTTCTACTGGAACTTCAAATATTAATACTCAAGATAATTTTGTTGTTGCTAATGTTCAAGCACAATATCCTACTGCAACAACACTTTCTTCTGGTCCTTCTTAACAAGCTTTTACAGCAATGAATGATGATGATTCTTTTAGTACTGTGTGGATATCTAACAGTGGAGCTTCAGCACACATGACTGGTGATACTTCTATTCTTCAAAATACTTCAAGCTACAAAGGAAAGGAGAGTGTTATTATTGGCAATGGTAAGCCTCTGTCTATTTCTCTAACTGGTACTTCCACTATTCATACACCAACATCTAGTTTTACTTTAGCTGAAGTATTGCATGTGCCTCGTTTATGAAACATAACCTGCTTTTTGTGGCTAGGTTTACTAAAGAAAATAATTGTTATATTACTTTTTAGCCCTTTGGATATGAGATTAGAAGTCTACATAATCATGTTTTGTTGGCTAGAGGAAGAATGGTTCATAATTTGTATCATATTTCTACACCTAAAAGCAATTTGCTTTCTCATCTCTTCTTGTTTCACTAGATTTTTGGCATAGCAGATTAGGTCACCCATCCTCTAAAATAGTTGAGCATCTTCATCATAATAAGAATATTAAACGTTAAAATCTTCGTTTCTCAAAATTTGTGTCATCCTTGTCCACTTGCTAAGAGCAAGAGACTTCCATTTAGTGTTTCCACTTCACATGCATCTTCTCCACTTGCACTGATTCATTGTGATGAGTGGGGTCCTGCTCCTATTACTTCTTTGTCAGGCTATAGGTACTATATCTTGTTTATTGATGATTTTAGCAGATTTCATTGGATTTATCTAATGCAAGTCAAGTCTGAAGCCTTACAATGCTTTAAACACTTCAAAACTCTTACTGAAAATTTATTCAAAACTAAAATTTTAGCTTTTCAAACTGATGGTGCTATGAGTTGGTTAAAGGCCTTTTTAAATTTTTTATTGATTCTTGTGGTATTCAGTTGAGGATTTCTTGTCCTCAAACCCCAGAACAAAATGGTCTTGCTGAGAGGAAGCATAGACACATTTTAGCTGCTACTTATCTTATAAACAGAACACCAACTCCATTTCCTCATAATAAATCTCCTTTTCAAGTTTTGTACAATGAACAACCAGATTATTCCTTGTTAAGAGTCTTTGGTTGTATTTGTTATCCTTTTTTGGGTCACTCTAGGACTGAAAAATTGTCTCCCAAATCAGTTAGGTGTGTGTTCATTGGCTATAGTTCTTTACATAAGGGATATAAATGTTTTAAACCCATTTCTAAAAGAACTCATATTTCAAGACATGTCATTTTCTCAGAATCTGGGTTTTATTTTTCTTCATCTTCTTGTTCTGCTTTTTCACCTGTTCATGAAGTTCTTACTGAAACAGCTTCTACTCCTTGAACTACTATTGTGACAAGATCTCAGTCATGTATTTCTAAACCAAAAGTGTTTTCTGATCATGTCTCACATCACTCTGTTAAACATCCTCTTCCATCAGCTTTTACTTCTCTATTATCCATTCCTACTGAACCAAAATCCTTCAAAACTGCTATTAAAATTCCTCAGTGGAAAGTTTCAATGGGAAATGAGAATATTGCATTAATTAGAAATGGAACATGGAAGTTAGTTGACCCTGAACCACATATGAACATCTTAGGTCAGAAATGGGTATACAAGGTCAAATTAAAGTCGATGGCACTTGTTGATAGGCTCAATTCAAGACTAGTCTCCCTAGGTTATAATCAAAAGGATGGTGTTGATTATGGTTAAACCTTTAGTCATGTTAGAAAGGCAACTACAGTAAGGATAGTTTTAACTATAGCTATTACTAGAGGATGGCAAATCAAACAATTGGATGTTTCAAATGCATTCTTGCATGGAGATTTAACAGAAGATGTTTATATGAAACATCCACCTGGCTTGAAAGTAAAGAATTTCCAAATAAAGTTTGTCATTTGAAGAAGAGTTTATATGGATTAAAACAAGCACCTAGGGCTTGGTTTGAGAAATTTAGAACTGCCTTACTTTCTTATAGCTTTGTGAATACAGTTTCTGATTTTTCTATGTTTGTTTATGTTGCTGGTTCTGAGATGATAATTCTTCTAATGTATGTTGATGATATAATTCTTACTGGGTCTTCAGCAAGTTTGCTTTCTCATTTGATTTCATATTTAAGTGTTGCTTTTGCAATGAAAGAATTAGGAGATTTACATTTTTTCTTGGGTATAGAAGTAACTAGATTAACTGACAGTATTTTGCTTACTCAAAAGAAATATACTTTGGAATTGTTGGACAAAGCAAAGATGTTAGAGTGTAATCCTTGTAGTACACCAGTTGCTAAGGGTCCAAGAGTGTCAATAAATGATGGTGTTTTGTTGTCAAATGCTTCTGAATATAGAACTATAGTGGGAATGCTTCAGTACTTATGTTTGACAAGGCCAGATATATGCTTTGGGGTTAATTATGTGAGTCAGTATATGCATGCTCCTACAAATGTTCATCTGTTGTTAGTCAAGAGGATATTAAGATATTTAAAAGGTTCCATAGGTCTTGGTATCACAATGAGGAAAGGATATATTTCAACTTTAACTGCTTATACAGATTCTGATTGGGGTAATTGTCCAGAAACAACTAGGTCTACTTGTGGTTATGCAATCTTTTTGGGTTCTTCTCTGGTTTCTTGGTCAAGTAAAAAGCAACCTACTATTTCTAGGTCTACACCGAGTGCAGAGTATAAATGCTTGTCGGTAGAGTAACCGCCGAATTAGAATGGCTCTCTTCAATTCTTTTCGAGTTACATATTTCATTAGCTCAACCAATTACTTTATATTGTGTCAATACAACCGCAATTTACTTGTCAGCTAATCCAATTTCTCATTCCAAGGCAAAACATATAAAAATTCACTATCATGTTGTAAGGGAATTAATTGCAAGTGGATTTCTGTCAGTGCAACACATTGCTTCAGAGAATCAGTTGGCTGATCTTTTTACTAAGGGTTTATGTTCTCCAGTATTTACTTCCTTTCTGCATCAACTGTTGGGACTCCTATTTTACAGAGTTCTACTAATGCTTCTCTTTTGGTTGATATCAAGAACTTGCAACATCGTTGTTACTGCACCAACTTCTATTTTGGCTCCTTATCATACTGCATAAATTGCTTCTAGTTGTTTTTTCTTTTGTATTTTGTTGTTGAGTTGTCTATTGCTCAAATATTTTTTTGTTTTACAAAAGCTGCTTTGAGCTACCTCATCACTTTGAGGGGGGCTAATAGGAATAGTGTCAAGTCAAGCTTATTTGACTTGATTCAGGTCTGAGCTCGATCGATCTGTCTATTTCGATACAAACCTTTGGTCCTGTATTAAATGTGTTTGAGAATAGCTGACATATCTCATCTTTGTTTCTTCTACACAAGTCTGTAATACAATTCTCTGGATTTCTTCTTTACGAGTTTTAGTGTTTAACAATTCTTGATAATCATGAGTATAATATTTCTCACTAGTAATGGCATTAGCGGTCATATTAGCTAAAGCTCAATCCCTTGAGTTCGCTTGTTGTAGTTCATCATCCACTGTAATTGCTATCTTGGGATTATTTGGGTAAGCAATATCTTCTAGAGAATCAAACTTGGATAGCAACCAATGTCTCGAGAAGACTTGAGCTGTGCGGCAAAATATACAGATTACTAGGTCAAGTTTCTAGACACACATCTATAGTAGTACCTGAAGTCTCTACAGCTTTGAAGAATGAAATGTTTCACTGGATGAAACAGAAATACCTGCAAGTCTTCCATGGAAGCTGGGTATGCATCCTTTGTCGATGATGCTCTTACCTTCTGGAAACTTCCGAATGTAGGAGAGCAGTTCGGTTTTGTTTTTGATATCATGAGTGCGTTGCAGATAAATTATGGAGCTATATCATCATACCTTCCTACCCATATTATCAAGGAGTATTTATAAGCAGAAACTTTTCTAAAACCATTCTAAAAACGGCACAAAAGATGTTTGCTGTGCAGGCCTGTGTCAGATAGTGAACTCCAGAGAAGGGAAGTGATTACCTTGTAAGAGAAGCGTTCCCCATCGTTGAACACTTTCGGATTGTTTGTTAAACTATAGAAGACATCCCTATTGTTAATTACATCAATGTAGCATGCTTCAAAATGCACCGTAAAGGCTTCCTTTTTTACGAAAAAAATAATAATAAAATTTAACAAATAAATTAGTCTTTTTGCAACATGTAGTTGAAAGCAACAATACACTGAACTGGTATTCTTAAGTTAGGTTAACACGTTTACGGCAGTATATCATCAAACAAAGAAACCGTACTCTAGTTTTATACCTCATACATTGGAGCTTTCCGGATACTATTGATACGTAGAAGCCTTTCTGTATCATTTGAAAATTGAACTGCATGTGCCCCGGAAGCAATTGAAGATGAGGTTGCAAAACGCGGTGCGGACCTTGATAGAGTTGATTGACATTTCTCTTGTTGTTGTTGCTTGAATATTGCTAGTTGTTCTTGCAGTGACATCTTGAGGTAAGTAAAATATTTCTCGCACGATCTGTAAATCTCTTCTTGTCTTTGAAAATATTAAGATCCTAGACTCCTCCTCTCTCTCTACCCCATCTTCAACCCCAAAAAGTCTCACATCAGCCAATATCTTCTTGCTCGGATTTAGTCCGATCGGGCTAGATCCGAGCAGGGCTTCTCTTCTATTGCTTTCCTTTTATTTCTTTTTGTTTTTCTAATACTTTTTGTAGGATCATAATATCGCAACGTACGTGGCTCGCGGGGTTAATAAACAACGATGTCGCGAGGTAGTCGCAGACATACTAAAATAAACGACGCGATGAATAACGACACACAAAACAATGAAAGACATGGAACTCAGCGAGGGTTAAGAAGTGTCAGCGAGAATAAAAGTTTATACATCTGCGACACTTCGCGGAACATTTCCGAAATAAAAGGATAGATTAGTTTGTCATCCACGTGTATTACCCTATATAAAGGGCTAAGTGAGTCCATTTGTAAGGGGAGATCTTTTGGAATTGTTGGGCAAGTCATTAGGAGAGAGAAAGTTTGAGAGCGTTTTTACTTGCTAAGTGTAATTCTACTTTTCCTGTGTAGACAACCCATGAAATTAATCAATAAACATTCTCAATTATACAACTTTCAATGGACTAATTAAGCAAAATCGAGTAAGGGTGTAGTGTGGGAAAACTCGCTACTACATATGCGCTAGAAACAGGAAGAGCAAATTGATTGACGAGAAATTGGAAAGAATTTGGATTAACAGAGAAGAGATTTGGAAAAGATACTCAAGAATTCATTGAAAAAGAAAGATGGCTAGAAGAAGAAATGTACAAGAGCAACCAAACGATTGTAAGAAGAAGTGGGAGACTCATTGGAGAAAGGAGGAATGAAACAGGAGAATCGTCAAGGATGAATACGAGAAATGGTGGAGAAGATCAAAACCCGACCACCGATCCCCCCAAAGTAGCAAACGCGCGGTGGATTATGATAGAGTGAGTGTACATACTTGGAGGTCCTGATTACAAGAAGAGGAGCAAACACTGGTAAACAATGGACAAGGAGGAGGTGAGCAAGGAGTGAATGGAGAGATGAATCCGAAACGAAGAAGAGGCGCGTTAGAAAGATTGAGACAAACAATACATGAAGAGAGACGATTAGAAGCGAGAGAACGAGCAAACTTGACGAGACAAAATCATGAATTGAGGATGGAAATATGAGATTGCAAAGTAGAGATCTAGAAGTAGCGTGAGATCAAGTTCAAGATCGAATAGAGAAGAAAGAAGGAGAGTTCTACCAACAAAAGTACCAAGAAGAAACACAAAATCCGAATACGAGCATGGCGAGAGAAGAGGGGAAATAGAAGATCGTTATATTCCTCGGCCCGAAATCTTCAAAATGAGCGGAATAGGGAAAATCAAGGAAACATGCAACTCCCATCAATGACCCAGCCGCCGAAGGGAGAATAATCTTGCATGGGAGAGAAGAATTGAGAAGAAACCGAGAGATCGAGGATGACATTGAGAGACACTACATTGAACAAGCGCGACTAGCTCGCGAAAAGAGAAAGAATAAGAGCGAGAAATGGAAAATCAAGAGATGGAAGAAGCAATCCGAGAATAACCATGACAACCGCGAGAGAGAAGGAGGGAAACAAATCGTACCAATAGAAATATTAACGAAGAATATGAGAGGGTGCAGATGATGAGAGCTGAGAGGCAACCAAGAAGAGAGAACAACCGATATAATGGCATGCGAATTAACGAAAGAGACGAAGAAGAGAGCGTCGCGGGAAAGAAGAGGAGAAAATAACGAGCAAGAAGATCAAAATAGGCACGAGCGAAGAAGGAGAGAAGCGAGAACTAAAAAGACCAAAGAGAATCAAATTCGAAAGGCAAATGAACAAATCTTAAGAGAACTAGGCCAAATGAGAGGATTATCGAATAATAGAAGGGAAGGAGGAAGGAGACAACTGGACGAAACCATCGCGAAGCGCCAAGAATCCCTTCACGCTAGAAGTACGATGGAAGGAATACCTCCTAAGTGCAATCTACTGCATTAACCAACATCTTTGATGGAACAACCTGTGCGATACAACATATTAAGGCTTATATGAGATGTATGTTACAATGGGAGAATCATGATGCCATATTGTGCAAATATTTCGCGTCAAGCTTAATAGGAGAAGCACTAAATGGTTTGAAGGTCTGCCAAGGAACACAATCACGTCATTTAACCATTTACAAGCCACATTCCTGGGAGCATACATAAGTAATAACACTTCGCGACCAATATTGAAGATGTATTTGGGTTGAAACAAAGGTTGGCGAGAGCTTAAGGCGCTTGACAATAAGAAGATGGAGGACCATGTGTAGCGAAATGGCAGATTGGGTTGAGAAAGATATCTCATACTCTCATTTGTGAATGCTCTCTTCACGACTAACTTGTTATACATTCAAATTTTTAGAATCAAAAATACAATCACGATGGCAGAACTCTGCGAGAATTACAGAAGAATATATTGCCTTAGAAGAAAGACAAAATGAAATGAATTCTTATCCAAATCGCAACACAAACTCTAACGCGCGAACGCAAGCTTGTTACCTCAATTCATAAATACAAAGGCGAGCACTTCGCAAGGACAAAGAGGCGAGAAAGCCGAGGACAAAGAAGATAGTAGCCATGGGAAGCCATGATCAAGAAGAGTTTGAATGAGAAAGAAACTACTACAACCGTAACAGCAATAATAAGATTCGAGAGGCTAGATCATGTGCAAGAAACTTATGGTGGACGAAGGCAAAATAATCACGGAGGCGAGAGAAGTCATAGAATAGTATGGGAACAGTTTAAGATGCCTCCACCGAATGCTAGCGTTGAAAAGATCTGAAGCTATACTTGTGATGGAAAATGTACCAAAGACCTTGGAATGTTGGAATGGAACCACCGCCGGCGATAGAGTCATGAGTTTTGTTCTTACCATCGCTTCCATGGGCATCAAACAAACGATTGTAGAAACATAAAGAGAATTATTCTCGGGATGATTGATCGGGGAAGCCGAATCACTTTCTAAAGGGAGAAGAAAAGTCGAGGCATTACCACCACCACCGAGAGATGCACGAAACGTTGTCGGCGAAAGGAAAGGAAACATTTGTGATAGAGGTAGGAACAAAAGCTAAGAATTTGAACTGCAACTCTATCGTCCACTCCTATCGCACCATCGAAGATTTCCATGACAACGTACTCAGTAGAGTCTTTGCGAGAGATGCTAATGATAAAGAAATAATGAGTCCGCGAGAACGACGCAGTTATTAGAAAAGTGGCAGTTGAAGACTATTTCTTTCTCCGTCGCAGATGAAGTACCAAAAGGAAGAGAAACACACGATAGCCCGTTGGTTGTGAAACTAGAGATTAACCCGAAACCGGTCGATGGAGAAGATGATGAGGCGAGAAGCTGTCGGGCGATCAACCGGGTTCTAATCGACACCTGGGAAGTTCGGTGAATATTCTCTTCTACCATACTTACAAGACGATGGGCGGAAAAGATGAGGATTTGATTCCCTCGACTTACAAGATATATGGCTTTAATGGCACCGCAAACAAACCAAAGGGAGAAGTTCACATGAGCATACCTCTACAAGGATTATCAATCGATATTTTATTCGTGTGTGGTTGATGTGGAATCCCCGTATAATGCACTAATTGGGAGGCCATGGCTTCATGAAATCTTGGGGGTCGCCTCAACATACCATCAATGCATAAAATTTCCACCCAAGTGGCATTGGTATCATACAGGGAGATTGGAAGGAGTCGCAACAATGTCATGAGGTCGATATAGAAAGCTGCGAGGAAAGAAATGCCAAAAGAAAGGGTTGGAAGCAACACGTGAGAAATGAAACAGAAAGGAAAAATCATGGTAGATGCTATAGAAGTGAGGGGTCTGAACATATCTCGCGAGGTGAATGCCCGGGACAGACCAATATTATGACAATGAAGAAGCAAAAGATATGAGGAACAAAAGGCATAAGAAGTGAGTAATCGATAAAAGCGAGATGCAAAGTAACAAATTGGTAATGATGTGCGAAAATCTCGCAGCTAAGAGTAAAATGAGAATTCGACTAAGAAAGAAAAGTGAAATACAACAAGTGAAATGAAACCGTACGAATACTTCGCAAATAAATATCGACAAATAATGAAACGTGAATGATTGAATGATTTAACAAATATGAATGCGCAAAAGAATGGGACGAACCTTTATGGCGTACACCCTAGTTCGCGAATAACATTTCGTAAGAGGCAAATGTAAGACCTAAAGTGCGTCATATAAGGGGTATCTCATGCCATGGTTCGGAAGGTTACACCGCTCTGAAGCCCGAACCATGAAAATTTGGGGCCCATGAAAGCCTATCCGGAAGAGGTACCTTGGATTCCCAACTATATATGTAGGTTATACCCTGGTTGGGCGACCAGGGTCTCTTCCTAAGAGTCGGTGTATGCTCAAGGCGCCGAGGTACACGGTTGAGCCGGAGTGCCCGGGATGGATGAACCTACCTGGCCATTCTTGGCAAGTCTTGGCATGCGTTGCACTCGCCGAAGAAAACTCCACTTAGGTGCGGTCTCGTAACCATAAACCATAGGGTATAAGGGATAAGAGGTTGCGAAACAACTGGTTGTTGTTAAGACCGGATGGGAGGAGCTAGTCTTGTATGGCGATGTTTCGCCTCCTTGAAGGGGCAACCTGGGAGATGATAAGGGCGACGCTCTCCATTAGGGGGTGTCAAAACAACACGCAAATGTCATAAGGCTATGTTTTCGCAAGAGAACGTAGGCTCGTCATATTTGTGCAATGATCCTGTAGAGGCAATAATACTAACGCGAGGGTAAGGCGAGATCAATGGGTCTTTACGAAAGTGTACGGACGTCCCCGCGATTTTGCCGCACGACGGCAATGTCATGGGGCTTTATGTTCGCAAGGATATCTAGGCCTGTCATATTGTCGCAACTAAAACATCTCTTGAGAGGCAAAAATACTTGGAAAATGATAAGACAAGATCAATGGGTCTTTACATGCAAGTGTAAGGACGTCCTGCGATTTTGTCGCCATAAAAGGTGGCAGGGGAGGACCTCTAATTAGGGAGGTCTAACTCGGAAGACCACACAAAAATGATAAGGCAGGGTCAATGAGCCATCACATGAAAATGTAAAGGCGGTCTGCGACCTTGTCGCAACAAAAAGAGATAGAATTCTCAATTCATGAGGATACCCGCGATTCCGTCGCGATGATCCATTTCAATTCACAATAAGATTATTATCAAATACAAGAAGACAACTAAAATCTTCCATCCAAGATAAATAACGAGAGGCAAGTATGGGAATGGAAAAGATGGAACATTGTTATTCATCTTCCGACGAAAAGAGTTATACATCAATAATGTTAGCCAATTATATTACAAGGAAGAACTACCAAAAAAGGGGAGTGAAGATTGAATTCATGAAAAAGAGTTCACTTTAACAAAGATACAAAGAATGTACGTATATTACACGCATGACAAAAGAAAACAAAAAGAATTATATCTTTGGTGATTCTTCTTCATCTCGATTCTTCGGTTTATTATTCTCATCGCTGCAATTTTCTTCTTCGCCGCCTTCACTATCGAAACATCGAGAGACGGAGTAGATTCTCGGGAACCTTTTCAAGAAGCCCCGTGGATATGTATGCGAGGGATGTTCGGTGCTTACAAACATACTCCATGGCTCCATTGCGAAAACGAACAGACATCATTATTAAAGTTCTCCACTTGTTGTTTCAAATTGTTTCTTCAACTTGGAATACTTGTTATTACGAAGGGAGAGACTCTTGGCGAGTTGTTGTTTTTCGCTTTGAGTTCTTCAATTCTCGCCGGAAAATTCTGGCGAGCTGTTCTTTTGATTCAAGTTCCCTAATTCTAACTTGAAGCCTCTTCTCGATTCTGCAAATAAGAAACAACAAGTTAATAATTTACAAGCAATACCACGAAATAAGAAGCGGTAAGGTATAATAAGTAACCTTCTCTGCTCGGATATCATATCTTTAATCAAGGAAGTATGCTCGGCATGAAGACTAACATCAACACCTAGGTTATTCCCTGCATTATCTAAAACTTTCGCAGCCAGTGCGAATTCATCATCACTACTAATAACAAGAAGAGAACGAACTTGTTCTTCTCACGCTTAAGCATAGTATTTTGATGAAGGAGTTCATCTCGTTCAATTTGCACACCAAGAAGAGATTTGTGGAATTCTCGCTAATGCCTTGCACCTCTGTTAGTAATGCGATCGTTCTCATCTATGAGGTCACTAATTTTCTTCCTTAAAGTCTTGATTTTCTTCTCGGAATCAAGGTACATTCGTTAAAGCGGTTAGTTAAATTTAAACTAGATCCGTGTTCGATCTTTAAAAGTGATGTTTGGATTGAAGATCCTTTAATGAAAGGAGGTTAGTTTTATCGAGGAACTACTTAGAGATTGATTGAGGTGTGCGAGAAGAAGGTCATTATCCATGGGTTCAGGAAACGTATGGAGAAGAATAGCCTCATCGGAGAGATTATATACATCTGCGAAGGTAATAAGTTAGGTAATAGTATGCGACCGATAAGATAGAAATAATAAAAGGAAGTAAAATCTTATACCATAAAGTTCCGATTAGCGTTCAAGAGAGGGACACCCTATCCCTTTGGGAATCAAGCTCGAGTATTTAACTTTTGAATTCTCTCGTCTTTATCGCGAGATGACGCGGCTCCGCCCTCTAATTCTCGAATCTTCTTGCTCAACTCGAGTTCTTCTTTTCAAGATTGTTGCGTCTTCTCTCGAGATCTGAGGCAATTACAAAAGAAGTTCTTCCAACCTATGAAAGAAGACAGAAAAATTATCAGTACATATATATTTAAAAATTTAAAATTAACAGGGAAATGTGAACCGCATACATACCAAAGACCCAAGGGCGTTGAAGAAGTCAGGAGACACGATTCTAGAGGCTCCATTGAAAGAATCATTGCCTTCTAATAAAGTAGCGTTACACACATTTGCGAGAGTACCGCAAAGGGAAGCTAGGGGAGCATCTCCCATTCCTTGGAAAGAGTCTGAGAAGATGCTAGATAATCGATCCATAGGAGAGCCGGCCAACGGAATCTCCTTAGAAAGAGAGATTCGAATCATGGTTATCCTCATCAAGATTCGAGCTTGAGTTAAGACGAGAAAGAAGATTGAACCTTTCGCTTCTTAGTTAATGGAGCAGAAGATTTACCTTGCGAATGATAGTTTTGCCTTTACCTTTAGTCTTCGCGGCTAAAGCTTCTTCAACTCAACCTTCGCATACGGTTAAAGATAAGAAACGAGAGGCAACAATATTGTTTCAAATAATAAAGGAAGTGTTTCTTACTTCACTCGTAGCGATCGAAGTATGGTCGAGTACTCTCCAATGGATTATCCTTGTACTTTCTTCTCAATTTGGCGATCTGAAAAATTATACAAACTCAACATATGTAAAAAGAAAGTTGCAAAGGCAAGATTTAAAATGGGAAACATACCTCATTTGCTTTCTCAACCATTTGAATTCCCAAGGATGATACCCTGCGAAATTCGCAGGAAGAACGTGCGGGCCCGCGATATAAGGACCATTTAAAAATAAGGGTACAACCCACCATTTCTCATCTTTGGAGTGGCGAGGAGTAGTATTATTGCCCGGTGCGCCTCAATATCCCGCATGAGCAATTTATCCTCAGGGACATTATCCTTCTTTTTTCAGCGAATGCCCCAAATGAGACTTCGCATTAACCATCTTTATCACTGAATAGTTTTCAAAAAAATCTCTGATGTGTACTTCTCAAGAAACTATTTCCAAGTCTTTGAAATCGGGGTGTCTAACAAGAAAGCGTATAAAGATCCTTTGCCGGCACCGCGATTCGCGAATTCAAGCATTAGGCGAATGCACGCCACTCAATTGATAAACGGCTAGAGAATTTTTCATGGGCCAAGATTTCATAAAATAGAGGCAACTCGGATCGTATAAGGGAATGGGAAGTCCCGCGAGAAGCTGACCTAGCGAGACTATAATCCTTTGATCATCACATTGATGATCAGAAAATAATTTAGCAGAAAGAATGGATGAAGATTCTTGATCAGGAATGGTCGATAGAGTGAAACCCTTCTCGAGCAACTTCTGTTGAACTTCATCAAAAGAAGCTTTGTATGCACGACTAATGGAAGCCATTATCAGTATGGGAATGGATGAGAGGTTAAAGGTTAAGATCGATGAAAGGACGAAGAGAAGATTTGCAGTAGCAGGAGCGCAAATTGCGGAAGGAGAAAATCAAAGAAGTTGCAGAGAGAAACTAAAGAATGAAAAGGAGGGGAAAAGAAAACTATATATAGGAAAAAAGATCCTCGAGAAAAACGAGGTCATTTAATGCGAGAAGAGACATGAACGGTCAAGAATAAACGGTTGGAAGAGACGTGTCGAAAAAGGGCTTTAATGATTAAAAACTGTGTAACTGAGTCAAAGCCTTGAGATAAAGATAAGCAGTCGCGGCAAATCAAAAGAATCGCTCTCATGATATTCTTCCCTTCGCACGAAAAGTATGAGGAGAGACAGGAGATGCAAAACTGCGGAACATCGCAAAAGAATAGAGGCAAGTACGTACTTTTCAAGAACAGTATTCTTCTGCTCGTTCCTCCATCAACAAAGATCAAAGATTACTACGACAACGGATTTTTCCTTAAAGATCGCTCTCCAAGCAATATTCAAGGAAAAAGAGGCAAGATGTAGGATCATAATATCGCAACGTACAGGGCTCGCGGGGTTAATAAACAACGATGTCGCGAGGTGGGTCGCGACAAACTAAAATAAACGACGCGATGAATAACGACACACAAAACAACGAGAAAGACATGGAACTGGCGAGGGTTAAGAAGTGTCGCGAGAATAAAGTTTATACATCTCGCGACACTTGCGGAACATTTCCGAAATAAAAGGATAGATTAGCTGTCATCCACTTTGTGTATTACCCTATATAAAGGGCTAAGTGAGTCTCGTTGTAAGGGAGAGATCTTTTTGGAATTGTTGGGCAAGTCATTAGGAGAGAAAGTTTGAGAGCGTTTTACTTGCTAAGTGTAATTCTACTTTTCCTGTAGACAACCCATGAAATTAATCAATAAACATTCTCAATTATACAACTTTCAATGGACTAATTAAGCAAAATCGAGTAAGGGGTGTAGTGTGGGAAAACCTTGCTACTACACTTTTATAGGTTTCTTTTAAGTTTTTTATTTTCTTTCCGAAACTCCTTGGTTTGATGGAGTTTTATACTTGTGTGTGATGTATTTGAATTTAAAATTCATTGGTGGCTTTAGTGATCTCGGGAGGCGAAATTCTGGTTTCAAAGAAGGTTTATCTTGTTCTAAGAGTGGTAATTTTTGAGATGGGGTATATTATTGATGGTGTTGTAACAAGTGATAGCAGCAGAATAACTGGTGGTAGATATCATGGTGATGGTAGTGATAGCAAGAATAAGTGGTTGTATTAAGGAGGATATCATGGTGATGGTGGTGGCAGCGGTAACAAGTGATAGTTTTGGGGGATTTGTACTTGGTAGTCTTGGGTATTGACAGTGGTAATAGAGACCGGGTGTAGTCAAAATCTCTCTCCAAGGCCGATTACTCACGAGTAATCGCTACGAGCTATATGACCGAGGCGATTTCCAATTCCAAGGCCTTTCCAGATTTTTAGCGACTAATGAGGCCAATTTGGACCTATTTTTAAGCAAAATGAGTTAACAATTTTTCCGAGTTGACCTTGCATGCACTAAAATCGGAAAATAAATTTTCATAATCCTTAGATGAGAGTTATAAAATAGGAAAACCTCTAAATACATGATAAATACGCTCAATATAACAATATTACACTTAATTACATGATAGTGTTAAAATTTTAATTTTAATTAGATACAAATAAGGACTTATGAGAAACAATATATCTATTATTAATAAATAGATTCCAGAGTATTAGACCGAAGTTTTGGCGATTTCCAAGTCCGAACTTATTACTCAAGCTCCAAGCTCCCAACCGAAAGACCGAGGAACGATTTCGATTACTTTGATAGAGATAACAACTGGTTGTAACAAGGAGGATTTCATGGTGATGATGGTGATAACAGTTTCAAGCAGCACAATGATGGGTATTCTGATGTGGTGATAGAGATTTCAAATGGTTGTAACAAGGAAGATTTCATGGTGACGGTGGTGATAGCAAGAATAAGAGGTAGTTTTTGGGGGCAAGGAGATCTGGATTAAGAGTTACCTGAGTTTGACAAGAAAAGAGGCGGCGACGATGGGGTGACCTCAAGATGAAATCATTTTTCCGGTGGATAATTAGGTCACCGTTTGCCCGGCCGGGCTTCTTAAGGTTTTCCAACTGTGGGTGATTTGGCATCTGTTTTTGCTTTGGCTTTTGGGTTTAGTTCACCAAATGTATTTTGTTTTTATTTATGTTTTCTTGGTCACTTCGCGTGGCCTACTTTGTACTATTTTTTTTTTCTTTTAATCAAACCAATTAATTTAGCGATCAAAAAAAAATATCTTAAGATCCTAGAATACCTCCGGAAGATCCTAAAATACCTCTGTCCCAGCCACTTGCTAGCTGACACGTGTCGTGTAAATTGTACATATTTCAATGGATCCCAGTTTGTACTTTCCTAATCCGGATATTGTCGATATTCAATAAGTCATTTGAAAATTTGACCCAAGAGCTTTGGAAGCAATAAAAGTTCTAGGAGATAACAAGAAACATCTCTCACAGGATCCATCAGGTCGGTTCAATTTATAAATGTGGAAATTTCTGAGAAACCCAGGTTTGATCTATCTCTCTTTTATAAACCCATCATTAAAATAGTATATATAGGTAGCCCAAAATATAAGATGTACGGTTAAGATTAGAAGTTCAAAATTAGATTTATATTTTTATATTTTTAGCATGACTAAACTAACCTTTATCCAAAACAATACAATTTCTTTCTTTCGTGAAAAACAAAATGAATGGGGAATTGGGGATGATAACTTGATTTCTATTCCTCCAATAACAGTACCAAAAAAAAATAAAAAATGGGGCTGAAAACACCATTTAGCACATCATAATCCAGGGATAAGTACATCTATCATAAAACCATGGGATGATAAAGACAACTATCACAATTTTTACCAAGTGAAAGCAACAATTATCACATCAAAAGTCAGGGATAACTAAGCTTATCACAATCTATTGATTGACAATGAAAGTTAATTACTTATAACTAAATTATTAAAAGAGTTTGTCATTTACCTGTGTCTGGAAATCGTCAACTGAATTGAATTCGTTAGAATTACCATGAAGTTTCGCCATCTATTACTCATCCCTTCAAACAAGAATGATCATGATATTTGGGTAAATCAAAATTGGTGATTAAATCAAAGAAAAAAAAAAAAAAAAAGTAATAATCAGTCTATCTTTGAACTTACCCAATCATGGAAAACCCATTAAATCAAAAAATAGTCACACAATAAAAACACGCATGAGTTAATTACAGCTATCAAAAGTTATTTTTTCAACCACATCTTCATGGTGATAAATTTACTTCCACTAAAAGTAGATAAGTAGGGAGTAAGAAGAGATCTTACCGATCAATTTGATGATGGTCATAACAGGATTTGTATTTCAGGATTATGATAAACCGTGACACTTCAGAAATGTTCGTTTGGTCTGTGTTTTATTCTTTTTTTTTTTTCTTAATAGCTTGAATAAAGAAAAAACAAATGAAGAAAGAAAAGATAACGCAGCCGTGATAAAAGAAAAGATGACGGGTCGATGAAAACAAGGTAAGCTTGATCGTTGGGATTATCCTAAATTTTTGGTTTTTGACCGTTTTTACCGTGGACCAAAATTGGATAATTACTGATATAAAACCAAAATAATTACTTATAAAAGGTTAGTATCGTAAAACTGGTAGTCCTAAATCTAATTATGGGTTCCAAATATAGAGTTTCTAAATGATGGGTTCGTAATAAAGAAAAAATAAGAAAAGGGCTAGAGATATTGTGGAAATTTCTGAGAAACCCAGGTTTGATCTATCTCTCTTTTATAAACCCATCATTAAAATAGTATATATAGGTAGCCCAAAATATAAGATGTACGGTTAAGATTAGAAGTTCAAAATTAGATTTATATTTTTATATTTTTAGCATGACTAAACTAACGTTACTAACCTTTATCCAAAACAATACAATTTCTTTCTTTCCCTTTTCACATGCCGCGAATACCGTTTTTTTTTTATTTTGTTAACAAATTTATTCAAAACAATATATCCCAATTCAATTGGTCCACTAATCTGTTACCAAAATTTCCTACCCAAGTTACGAGAATATTCTCTCATGATTCTCCTCTTCCAATAGTTGGAAATAGTTTACGGCTCCGTTTTATCTCTTATTTTCCCCTAGCTTCCCGTGTTGATGATTATTCTCAAAGATTTAACGAAATCATGTGTTTTTTTCTTCTTCCGGATTTGTATGTACCGATAGTGTAGCTGTGATAGTTTCAATTGTCTGCCCAAAACTTTTTTATTATTATGGGGAAAAGTTGTGATAACTGGTTAGTTCACACATCAGTTGATTGTGAAAATTAATTTTTTTCACGAGTTCTTAAGGAACCTAATTGTGATAAATAGCATTTTTTGAAATTAAAGAACCTACATCTGTCTGCAATTTCAAAGTTATATACCATTCCCAATTTCCCACCGTGTATGACAACAAATTCATTATATAATCAAGTTCATTTACAAAAAAATAAAATAAAATGCCATGTCTAATGTCATGCCATCCCGATGCTAACTACTCTCTTAATCTAAGATTTTAACTACTAAATGATTTTCAATACATAGAATACTGCTTTAAAATAATGCTCTGGATGAGGAAACCTTAGATCAACCTTGGGAAGCTGAATTTAGCAGTGCATTAGTAGTCGGAAGAAGTCCAATTTTAGGGAATCCGTCGTGAGGGAAAACCAGGCATGTTGGACATTAACCTCAAGAGGCAGCATATAGTCTAGCTCCCCGAGGACTTTAGTCATCTCTTCTACAACAGGAGGCCTTCTTATCCACTTCTCCCCATGTCTTGATGGTTTATATTGTTGGTCGAATTCACACCACCGCCAGTTCATCCACAATTCAACACCCATAACCAGTCAATGACCACTTTCACATCCATTACCACTAGACCTTCATGTCATGTATACCAGTTATGCACTATCATTCTTTCACCACAAGTTGCAAGCAATAACCAGTACGTACCAGGCCTGAACTTAAGTGTTCACATTCACAATCCACTTTCATTTCATGTCAAGCATCATCTTTTGCATACCAACAAAAAAAACACCACACCACCGATCTAATAGCCAGCTTCTCCAGCTACTAAAGCATTAACAGGGGACATTCCTCCAATGACAGTAGCATAAGTATAAATCATATGTTGGTGATAAATGTAAATTTGGTGATAAATGCAAATTTGGTGATTAAAATATGTGATAATTGCAAATTTGACCAACATTATTATAGGTGTAATCGTGAAAATTTCAATTATCATATCCAAACATGTATAAATGGTGATAATTATAGATTGGCACTAGTCCAACTATATATTAGTTCGCTATACATGGTAATACTTATAGTCATCACTCGTCACTCTTGAAACATGTGATATTTGACGAATTCACTTCACTAGAAACAACCTTTTTCTGCGAGTTCTTTCCATCGTGTTAGCTATTCCTTTGACACCATAAAAATTATTTAGAGCTAATATTATTTAGATTTCTACCTTAGCGCCATAACAAAAAATGGGCAAACCAAGAATAAAATTGCTTGCTTGATGCGATAACTCTAATGATCACCTAGTTACCATTGGAAAAACCAAATTATCACAAATACTTTCAATCAAGAATGTTGGGATTAGAGAATATTCACCTTTCAACCTTGGTGTAAACTACATAGTTAAACTAACAAATCCACCTTTGAGTTTTGACTGATATATACTAACCATATCCTAGAAACCAAAATACACAAGATATATAGCAAGAACAATCTTTAGGTGTAATAACTCCAATACAAATCAATTTCGTGAAAAACAAAATGAATGGGGAATTGGGGATGATAACTTGATTTCTATTCCTCCAATAACAGTACCAAAAAAAAAAAAAAAAAAAAATGAAAACACCATTTAGCACATCATAATCCAGGATAAGTACATCTATCATAAAACCATGGGATGATAAAGACAACTATCACAATTTTTACCAAGTGAAAGCAACAATTATCACATCAAAAGTCAGGGGATAACTAAGCTTATCACAATCTATTGATTGACAATGAAAGTTAATTACTTATAACTAAATTATTAAAAGAGTTTGTCATTTACCTCGTGTCTCGAAATCACAATCGAATTGAATTAGTTAGAATTACCACGAAGTTTCGCCATCTATTACTCATCCCTTCCAACAAGAATGATCATGATATCGTGGGTAAATCAAAATTGGTGATTAAATCAAAGCAAAAAAAAAAAAGTAATAATCAGTCTATCTTTGAACTTACCCAATCATGGAAAACCCATTAAATCAAAAAATAGTCACACAATAAAAACACGCATGAATTAATTACAGCTATCAAAAGTTATTTTTTCAACCACATCTTCATGGTGATAAATTTACTTCCACTAAAAGTAGATAAGTAGGGAGTAAGAAGAGATCTTACCGATCAATTTGATGATGGTCATAACAGGATTTGTATTTCAGGATTATGATAAACCGTGACACTTCATAAATGTTCGTTTGGTCTGTGTTTTATTCTTTTTTTTTTCTTAATAGCTTGAATAAAGAAAAAACAAATGAAGAAAGAAAAGATAACGCAGCCGTGATAAAAGAAAAGATGACGGGTCGATGAAAACAAGGTAAGCTTGATCGTTGGGATTATCCTAAATTTTTGGTTTTTGACCGTTTTTACCATGGACCAAAATTGGATAATTACTGATATAAAACCAAAATAATTACTTATAAAAGGTTAGTATCGTAAAACTCGTAGTCCTAAATCTAATTATGGGTTCCAAATATAGAGTTTCTAAATGATAGGTTCGTAATAAAGAAAAAATAAGAAAAGGGCTAGAGATATTTTCCCCCATTTATAAATACTATGAGTTTACATTTGATCTTTGAAAAATCTATCAACATAACTCCAGATTCTCTTAATTTTAGGGATTTGTTTCTTAGAATATACGGATTAGTGTCTACGACGCTTAGCCGTTTCTTGCATCCACACTAAAGAACGATTTGTATTTCAAACGAGTTTAACAAAACATTTTGTAAGAATAAATTCTCTGTCGCATTGAAGAATAATAATTTTTGAATACCCAATTTATCCCTTTTCAATTTCCTCCAACATCTTAGCCGCATTTTGTCTGATTTAAAATGAAATCCAACTCTTTCTTCCTTTTTACTATCCAACACTTAACATTGATGAGTGCCAAATAGTGCATATTTATACACCTTTTTATTGGCATTTTACTCATCTTTTGCGCTTATAAATCAGATATTATCCCATATTCTGTATTTTCCTTGTTTTCAAGAATAAATATTTGTATTAATTAATTTGGTGTTTTTAGGTAATAAATAAAGCTCGGAGAATCGAGGAGCAAAAGAGCAAAGAATTGGAGTCGAGCATCTATGGAGTAGATAGCCAAAGCCGCCTGCGCGAATCGCTTGCAACCCAACAAGGAAGACATGGGCTAAAGCTACCCGCGACCAGATCCAGAGCCCGTACACTCCAAGCCGCCGAGATTTCGATCTTCTACATCCAACGGTCGCTGCCCTCACTATACATCATCTCTTGATGCTCCGTCCAACACGAGATATCGCTCCAAAACCGGCTACCAACCTCGACCGTTCAGATCTCTTCCGCAAGATCCTACGCTCGGTGCAGCGTTCCCATCGATCTTCGATGTACCTACTCAACACCATAGCCCCTATATAAGCCCCTAAGCCTAACCCCTAAACTCATTTCTCTTCTCCTCTCCGTCACTTTCACAGAACAACCCTCTGCAAACCCTTTTCGCAGCCTCTGCTCTTCCACCACCAACCACCCTCTGCAAGGCGCCACCCTCAATCTCCCCTTGCCCAAAGCCACCACCATCTCCTTTCCCATCACCACAGCCAACAACTCCTACACCTACGCCTCATCTCTAACCCTAGATATCACTTTCTTAGTTTCTACCAACCCTAGAGACTAAATCGAGTGATAACTAGAGATAGGTTCACAATCAAAGCCAGGGACGATGTGACAAGAAGAGGAAATGAAGAATCAGAGAGTATGGGTTTTCTTTCTTTTTGATTTGTTTCGATTTTTGAATTAAAGTATTAGGGTTTGGTATTTTTGGGGTTCCATGTATAAATAGAGAGTGAGGAAGATGAAATTGGGCACGCCTGGATTAGCCGGAGTGTCAATTTAGGTTTATTTTCTGTTTTAATCATGTTTTAATTTAGTTTGTTAGGGTTTCACCAAACCTAATTCCCAATATGTTTTGAACCGTGTTGAATGTTCTTGAGAGATTATTGTTTTAGATAGCTTTAAATTTTATCACCTCAACTCTTTTCTCTCACAGTGCATACCAAAGCCATGGATGCACTGTAGTTAGGTTAAGACTGAGTTGAGAGTGATTCAGCTCTTGCTTTCAATGTTAATACTAATTCCCCTGACTAGTTGTGCTAAATTAGACAACTAGTACTTAGGGTTAGTGCCTTAGCTGCTATTTAAGTTATCACTTGGAGAAACTCTTAGATAAGTGATAGAAGTGACAAGCTTCACTTGTCTGGCATAAGAACAAGAACTCAAACTAGTTGAGTACATAATAGGAATTCAGAGGTGGAATTGATAACCTTAGCATTCCCCTGTCACTATTTGTTTACCTTAGTTTAGGTTTATATCACATCTCACTACAAAACTGCCGTATCGGCACAAAAATATATGTTACAATCTTTTGTTACTCTGTCACTTAGAATTCAGTTGAAGAAGAAGCCATAGATCACACATAAGGGCACCACAAGTCTCTGTGGTTCGACCGACGTGCCAAAGTGCTACATCACGACACCGTGCACTTGCGGTTATCACCGTAGGCTTAATTTTATACAACTTTCCTGCCTACCAAACATTCACATTTTACTTCTAGCATCTCAGTTTTTTTAAACTATTGTAGAGAACTAATAACTGGACATTGACGGTTTAATGGCCATTGAATATCATATAAATTACAAGGCAACAAAAAAATGAAGTTTTTGTGATGACTCACACTTCGATCGCCCATCATTAACAACAAATGTGAACTTATTCACGAAGTGATTTTGTCTAATCAAAAATTGCTTCAAATAATATATACATGTTATCGGTCATCCAAAGAAATCCAATCTTCAAAATCTTGATATATAAAGATCATTTCTTTACAAATTCAGTCGGGTGGTGACATGTAACGCGCGAATAGTCACTCTCTAGTAGCGTTCTACGTTTTAGATCATATAAGTGGATACTGTGGCAATTTTCATATGCACTAAGTGTTGGGGTTTTGTTCCGTGAAGATTCCGGAACTTACGAGAACGTAACTTGGGTGTTTCTAAGTTATGTGATTTTCTAGTTTAGGATTTCCTAATTAAGGTGTGAGTCTATTTTTAGGAGTTCCAAGACTTGGAGAGCAAGGATTTGTCTACTATATAAGGGGGCTTATATTGTGAGTACAAATCCATTCTCTTAGAGAATCCTCTCTTTATGAGAGTGTTCGGATCACAATCGTTGTGTCCTATAATGGTTGGTGATGGGGCAAAAACTATGTGAGAAGAGTGACTTGTAGAAAGAGCGGGTATGGGACAAATCTAGGTTTCTAGGGTTCATATGGGAGAAGCTAGAATTCATGATGTTCTTCGTGTTCTTGTCTAAAGTCAAAGCAACCATGGCGGTGAAGGTTTATGGAAGAAGAAGAACAAAAGAAGAGGTAAACTCTTCATAATATGTCTTGTTGTTTCTAACATTTAGCGCTAGTGGGTTATATAACTAGTTGATTATATGATGTGTGATGATGTAATATCTTGTTATGATAATGAAAGATTCTCGGGTGGTTTTGGCCGTGGATGTAGCCTACAAAGGGTAGGTGAAACACGTAATCTTTATGTCGTGTGTGATTGTCAATTATCGTTATTGATTATATATTCGTGTTAGTATTATCCGATCATGCTAATCTAAAGATGTAAGTGGAGGATTCGAGCTAGTTAACTAAAGTATGATGTCTCGTGGAATTGACTTCTATGGAAGCATGCTTAGGTTAGAGATGAACGTAACCTCGGTTCTCGACAAGTGGTGCGGTGAGCGTGGATAAAGATGGCAGTGATTCGGTAATTTGAACAAGAGGTTTCAAAGAAGAGAAAATCATAGGTCGTAGCAGAATTATATGGACTATGAAGATGATGAGTAAATCAAGACCGAACAAAGAATGGGACGACATCAAGAAAGATTCGACAACTTTGCTTGATGTGACTATGATTCATGTTCAAGGTGTTTTCTTTGCAAGAGAAGATCGTTCGTGGGTTTAATCAAGGCGTCTGCAAAATATTGTCAGGAGAATGTGTTGAATCATGGTGTTGCTAGGTGACAATCGTTCATACACAACATACGAAGATTGTAGCATGTTTTGTCTCCATGAAGGATGACTCAAGATTGTTGGTTCTCGGAGTTGGTTAAGTCCGTCTGGAATTGTTTGGTGGCTCGGATCAAATAATGTCAAGTGTTAGACATGTGTCGAAGAAGAAGTCTTCTACAAAAGGTGGAATAATGAGTGATCATGGCGAAGAAGTAGTTTGATGCAAGTCATGCAGAAACTTGTATAAATTATATGAAGAAGTTGTTTGTGGTGATGCTAGAAAATCGAGAAATAGCGATTCCGGTGGTGCACGTGCAAAGGAGGAATTCGGCTTAGGTGGTGGTTCAAGCTCAAAGTACAAGACAATTTTGATTCGTGCTAGTGATGATGTCCGAGTGGATGACCTTGCAAAAGGTGGTAAACATTCATGCTTTGTTGGAGCGAATACGAAGGTTTTGTTCACGTCACAAAAGGTGGTGATTGTTGGGGTTTTGTTTCGTGAAGATTCCGGAACTTACCGGAACGTAACTTGGGTGTTTCCTAAGTTATGTGATTTCCTAGTTTAAGATTTTCTAATTAAGGTGTGAGTCTATTTTTAGGAGTTCTAAGACTTGGGGAGCAAGGATTTGTCTACTATATAAGGGGGCTTATATTGTGAGTAGAAATCCATTCTCTTGGAGAATCCTCTCTTTATGAGAGTGTTCGTATCACAATCTTTGTGTCCTACAATGGTTGGTGATGGGGCAAAAACTATGTGAGAAGAGTGACTTGTAGAAAGAGCGGGTATGGGAGAAATCTAGGGTTTCTAGGGTTCATATGGGAGAAGCTAGAATTCATGATGTTCTTCATGTTCTTGTCTAAAATCAAAGCAACCATGGCGGTGAAGGTTTATGGAAGAAGAATAACAAAGGAAGAGGTAAACTCTTCGTAATATGTCTTCTGTTTCTAACGTTTAGCGCTAGTGGGTTATATAACTAGTTGATTATATGATGTGTGACGATGTAATAACTTGTTATGGTAATGAAAGATTCTCGGGGTGGTTTTGGCCGTGGATGTAGCCTACAAAGGGTAGGTGAACCTCGTAATCTTTGTGTCGTGTGTGATTGTCAATTATCGTATTGATTATATATTCGTGTTAGTATTATCCGATCATAATAATCTAAAGATGTAAGTGGAGGATTCGAGCTAGTTATCTAAAATATGATGTTTCTTGGAATTGACTTCTATGGAAGCATGCCGGTTCGAGATGAACGTAACCTCGGCTTCCCGACACTAAGTTGTTAAAAAAATAATTTAAATTCGTGAATGAAATTTGACACCTTGGCAATCAGCTTTCGGAATCTCATTACAGTCATATCAGGCGGCAGCTCAATCACTTGAAATAATAGCTGCATAGGCCATCGTTTTCTTGAGTAACAAAATTTGATAGCAGCCAAACATTGTCATAAGCCTTCAGAACCGGTGTAAACAGCATGACATACAGATTAGCCAGTGAACGATACATAGTTACACTATCAAGTTCTAGCCGTCTATTCTTAGTGTGTGTAAAATCCATGTGAAAGTTTCACTCAGCGAACAAATGGTATTGGCAAGTCTTCCAACAAATTTGAACATATATGTATCGCGAAACACACTAGATAAATCAAACAACCAACAAATTTACAAAACCCGACCTCAAATTTAGATTATTTCCATAGTGACTACCTAGCCGGAATGTTGGTTCGCTAAATAAACATTTTCTCATGTGGTGTGTATATAAGTTCATCTGAAACGGATACTATTCCGTTCGGCTTAGTTTCTTACTCGTGAATGCAACGCAGTCCGGAAATTTTATTGTCCTAGAATTTATCCCTTGCTTGTCATTTCAATCATGATGAACATCAGTTGAAACTCAATACATTCGTCACTTTACTTGTCAGACCAAATAGATGCGCACAAGCGAAGGCATCAGTTAGGCTAACCCCTATGGGTTAGATATCTAGCAGTAGATTGGTCATCCACGTCATTTGAGACGGCATCTCCCAAGTCCCTGTGGCATGGCGAATTTAAAGAAATAAACGCGAATAGTTCGTCCCGTGCCGAATAGATCGGCGCCAGGTGAAAACTGCACCAAACAACGCTAAAAAAAAGTACATTACTTTCATTTCCATCTTTTCTCTCTTTCCTCCTATCCTATCACACCCTTCCACGTTTTTCTCCCTCTCAATCAAAATCTCTCCCACGTGCATTCTCTTTCTCTTCTACTATATAAATACCCATAAAACAATAACTACCCTATCACATCATTCTCTCCCCATCACACTTTTCTCCCTGATTTAATAATTAAAAAGAAATGAAAATTTAGACCACTTTTCCATCATATTCCCAAAACGTGAATCGTTGAAATAAGTTGAAATACCTTTTGAGCATTTCAATCTCGCTGCTACTCGAACTACGAGCAAACGCTTGGAGAAGAAGTATCAGAAGGCGTTGTTAACTTTTTCCCACACTTTTTTCATGATTTGCAACACTTTTTGACCAATCTAAGAGCTTCAATCTAAAGCCCATAAGGGTTAGCCTTATATCATTATAAAACTGGTTTTCTGCTTGAAATTTGCAAGTTGTTTTTGCAGTGCCGTCTTTAACTCAAAATATTAAGAACTAAGATGTTAAATTGAAGTGAATGTACAAATAGAGAGAATATGAGGATCTAATGCCTTTAATCTCATTCAATCTTGAATAAAACTAGTATGTTGCTAGTAGAGAAAATTCTTTCAAAATACAATTATATTCTCTTATTCTTCAAAGATTCGATTCTTAGAGTGCGGGTCAGTGCGTGTAAACTTCACTGCCATCAGTCTAAGAAACTGTTGCACCCCAGAACAAGTTTTATTTTGAAGACACGATTTCTCGCTTTACAATTTACTCCAACATGTTAACTGTTTTTTATTTATCTGATCTAAAATTAATCCGACGTTTGCTTCCTTTCTAGCATCCAAATTCCAAAACCTTAAATTCACATTTTTAATTACCAACTCAAGTTTTTAGATGCTTTAAAACTCAATGTTTTATATATAATCGCAGAGAAAATAATTGAACAATGATAGTTTGTTAACCATTGAATATCATACAAATTACAAGGCAATGAAAAATGAAGTTTTTGTGATGGCTCACACTGCAACGGCAAGGCTAATGCCAGTATTGTGTTTCAACCAATAGAGCGAGCAAGAATTAGGCAAGCGTTAGTGCTCATTCATTGTCCTATAGGCATTACATAATGTTATCTATATATATGTCGCTACAGTTGATAGAGGAGAAGCATCTAATTTTTGGAATGTGATACTTCTATCTAGTGGGACTAATTTCAATCAAAAGCTATTTTTGAGATGTAAAATTATTTGTACGTGCTCTTGAAATTTCCTGAAATATTGATTCGAATGCGACCCATAGTCACCTATACAACATGTTCTCGCTACAATAGAACTCTCTTGGTCTTTGTCATGACATTGTTGGGGGAGACTTACCAAATCCGAGCCGCTATGCGCAATACGAAACCTACACAAGCAATGACATACAAATGCGGAAATACACAACTTATGACGATATAGAAGCAATCACACAACACCGGCAATTACGTGGAAAAACCCCTCCAAGGTGAAGGGTAAAAAAACCACAGGCAAATCTTCCACTATAACAATAATGGGTTACACACAATTCTCCCAAATTTGGGGATAACAACAACCTCAAGGTGCCTATAGCACTTGGATATCAATTTGCCTAATTACACTCACCCCTAAGGATGGATCAACAATTCATTCATATATAATATGAGATTCACTATCAATTTGAGAAATAGAAGTGATTTGAGATACTTACTACTAGGGTTTGACAAACCTAGATTTTTCCCTCTTTGAAGAGATGTGGAAATTGATCAATCAATTCTTCACCATAACAACCAAAAGATCCTTAGCTAAGAACCATTTCTCCTTCTCTTCAAGATGCTTCAATCTCACCAAAAATTGGTGGGTTAATCTCTCTACCTCACTCACTCTCTTTTCTTCTTTCTCTCTTTCTCTTTCTTCTTCAAAACAAGAAGAGCTCAAATTAAAACATCTCCTGGATGTTTTCACTTGTTATAAACATAACAAGACAACTGCTAGATATCTCCTTCCATTTGTTAAGGCAGCCAGACTTGTTGGACCCATAAGGAGGGATAGCCCAACAATCTCCCCTCACGACTTATGGCAAGGTACCCGTCACCACTAAGCACTGCCGCTGAAAAATGCACATGCTTGTACTTTGGTAGCGACTTTGTCATCATATCGTAACCGTTGTCATCAGTATGGATCTTCTCAATATACAAGACCTTCTCGTCGAGAACTTCTTGTATCCACTTTGATACCTAATATTGATGTGCTTGGACCTCGAGTGAAAACTCGAATTCTTCTTTGAGATGGATGGCACTGGGTCGTCACGATGTGATGAACCTTTGTTGCTTCACACCGGAGTTCTCTAACAAACCTCTTCATCCATATCATCTCCTTGCAACTCTCTTGTAGCCGCAATGTACTCCGCCTCCGTAGTAGATAATGCCACACATTTTTGTAACTTGGATTGCCAAGACACAAACTCCCCACCATAGGTAAATAAGTAACCCGATGTCGACTTGAGACTGTCTTGAGCACCTGCACGAATCAATGTAGCCAACTAACTTTCTGGCTTGTCACCTCCATAACACAAACACATATTAGAAGTACCCCTTAGATACTGTAGTATCCATTTCACTCGCTTCCCAATGCTCCTAGACTGTGATTTGATAGAAATCTACTCACAACTCCAACTGCATAAGCTATATCCGGCCTTGTACACACCATTGCATACATCAAACTACCAACTGCGGATGCATAAAGGAATATTCTCCATCTTAGTTTCTCAACATCATTCACGGGACATTGATCACGAGTTAACTTAAAATGGTTTGCAAGTGGACAACTTACCGGCCAGCCTTGTCCATGTTAAATCTTTGCAACACCTTCTCAATGTAGCTTTCTTGCGATAACCATAGCTTCCTTGCTTTCCTATCACGAGTGATTTCCATGCCAAGAATACGCTTTGCTGCTCCCAAGTCTTTCATAGCAAAAGACTTGCTCAAATCTGACTTCAACCTCACAATTTTCTTCTTATCTTTGCCAACAATAAGCATGTCATCAACATATAGCAAAAAGAATAAGAAAATCACCATCGACAAATTTTTGAATGAATACACAATGATCTCAAGCTTCTCTGTACCCATGTTCCTTCATGAACGATTCAAACTTCTTGTACCATCTTCAGAGAGCTTGCTTCAAACCATATAGACTCTTCTTTAGCTTGCACACCATGTGCTCTTTGCCTTTGACTTCAAAACCCTCGGGTTGTGCCATATACACATCTTCCTCCAACTCACCGTGAAGAAATGCTTTGTCTTGACATCTAGTTGTTCTATCTCAAGATCCAAACTAGCGGCTATTGCCAAGACAACCGAATAGAAGGAAATCTCACCACCGGTGAAAATCTAAATCAAAGTCAACACCCTTTCTCTGCTCATAACCCTTCACAACTAAGCGTGCTTTGTACCTTGGTTGTGAGTTACCATCTTCTTATCTTGATTCTATACACCCACTTGTTCTTGAATTTTTCTCGGTTTTAAACATCAACCAAATCAAAAGTGTCATTCTCATCTAAAGAACCAACCTCTTCTTTCATGGATTTCAACCACTTCTGACTTTCCAGGAACACTAAGAGCTTCTTCATAAGATTCCCGTTCACACCATCTCATGAGCATCACATACTCATGTGGTGTATATTTTGTTGAAGGTAATCCGGTCTGCTTGGATCTTCTCAACTTAGCTTAAGTTTGTTGTTGCACTTCTTGCTCAACATCACCCACTGGAACATCTTCATGATTATGTTCTTCTTCTTCATTACCATTACCATCAACATCATCATCATGTTGTTCAGGAGTAGGAACAACTGGACTTGGATCCAAGGTCATATCATCTTGAAGCTTTGGCATCTCAATCTTCTCAAAGTCTTCAATAGTCTGGTCTTCAAGGAATACTGCATCCCTACTTCGATAACCTTCTTGTCAACTGGATCCCAAAATCACGTAACCAAACTTCTCTGTCCCATAGCCTAGGAACACACACTGCTTTGCTTTGTCGTCAAGCTTTGATCTCGATCTTTTGGGATATGAACAAAAGCCACCCCCGCAACCAAACACTCTCAAGTGATCATAAGTAGGCTCTTTGTCTCTCCATACCTTTTACGCTACTTCTCCATCTAGCGGTCTTGAAGGAGATCGATTGATCAAATACACAAAGCAGTATTCATTGCTTCACCCTAAATGCTTCTACAACTTGGAATGAGATAACATGCACCCGATTCTCTCAAGAATAGTGCGGTTCATCCTCTCTCACGCAACACCATTATATTGTGAAGTCTTCGGTACTGATTTTTCATGACGTATACCCATGCTCTTGCAATACTCTTCAAGTGGCCCAATGTACTCACCCCTATTGTCAGAACGAAGGCACTTCAAGGTTCTACCTGTTTCTCTTTCCACCATGATGTGAAACATCTTGAAACAGGAACAATATCATCTTTGGTCTTGATTGCATATGACCAAACCTTCCTTGAAGCATCATCTATTAAAGTAACAAAGTAAAAATCACCACCAAGTGTTTTGACCCTTAAAGGTCCACATACGTGGAATGAACAAGATCAATAATACCAGAATACGCTTTGGGTAAAAGTTTTATGAAAGGAAACTCTAGTTTGTTTACCAACCAAACAATGAGTACACTTACCCAATTGCATACCTTTGGTCTTTGGCAAGACTTGTCTTTTGGTGAGGATTTGAATTCCCTTCTCACACTAAGATGACCAAGTCTTCTGCCATAGCTCGGAGGTTGAATCTTTGTCAACGACATTCAACTCACCTTTAAACACCTTCACCTGTGTTTTGTACAATGTGCCACACTTCTTGCCTCTTGCAATAACCATGGAACCCTTGCTTAGCTTCCATTTTCCATCACCCAAGTGATTGTTGTACCTTCATCATCTAACACTCGAGGTGACATTAGATTCAAAGCGAAGATCTCGGTACATGTCGCATATTCTGAGAACCAATGTGCAGCCAACACCGGTCTCAACTTTCACATCACCCATTCCTACAATTTTAGCAACACCACTGTTTCCCATTAAGTGACCCAAAGTCACCAGCCTTGTAGGAGGTAAATACATATTCATAAGGAGTAGCATGATAAGATGCACACGAATCAACTATCCATTCTCAATCGAACTTCTACTGCGAGAACTCACACAAACTTCATTACAATCGAGAATAAAATGATATCACCATCTGTTGCAACAACAAGACATCATCAGTCTTGTTTATCATTTCCTTTCCCCTTCTTGTGTTCTTGCTTGCTTCCTGCATTCATTTGAATAATGACCTCATACGACAGGTTCAACATTCAATGTCCTTTTCTCGGACTTTGATTTACCCCTTGACTTGCTACGGCCAACTTGTCTTCGTCTTTTCTTCTACCCCGATTTTGTAACAAGAGCTTGAATGAGATGATTCTAATGACCTTCTTCTAACTTCTTCATTCAAGAAACTATTTGTAGCAATACCATGTTCAACTTCCCGTCTCGGAGCGAATAACCGAGACAATTCCTCAATGGCTCCCAAATCGTCTGTAAAGTATTTAGCAACAAGTAAGCTTGAATCTCTTCGGGGAATTATCAGCTCCATAGATGTAAGCTGATTCATAATACCTTCATTTCATTTAAATATTGCGCCATTGAACTCCCTTCCTTGTAAACTGACTTTCCAAGCCTTTTGAATAGAAGAGCTTTTGCACAAGGAGACTATTTGATCATATATCTGCTCTAACTTGGTCCACAAAGAATATGCTAGTGTCTCACTAGCCACATGATGAAAAATACCATCATCAATCCAATCGATTTAAATGAAACCAACTCGCTACGATTAGTAACTTTCCAATCTTCTTCACTTGTCTTCTCAGGCTTCACTCCCTTACTCTCTATTGGATCATAGAGATCTTTACAATATAACCGATCTTCCATCTTCGCCTTCCATATCACAAAGTTCTCACCGGTCAAATTGACCATTCTATTACTAGTACTAGCTTCCGTCATTGCACAGGATTAGCTCAACCCAAAAGCTCTGATACCACTTGTTGGGGGAGACTTACCAAATCCGAGCCGCTATGCAATACGAAACCTACACAAGCAATGACATACAAATGCGGAAATACACAACTTATGACGATATAGAAGCAATCACACAACACCGGCAATTACGTGGAAAAACCCCTCCAAGGTGAAGAGTAAAAAAACCACGGGCAAATCTTCCACTATAACAATAATGGGTTACACACAATTCTCCCAAATTTGGGGATAACAACAACCTCAAGGTGCCTATAGCACTTGGATATCAATTTGCCTAATTACACTCACCCCTAAGGATGGATCAACAATTCGTTCATATATAATATGAGATTCACTATCAATTTGAGAAATAGAAGTGATTTGAGATACTTACTACTAGGGTTTGACAAACCCTAGATTTTCCCCCTTTTGAAGAGATGTGAAATTGATCAATCAATTCTTCACCATAACAACCAAAAGATCCTTAGCTAAGAACCCTTTCTCCTTCTCTTCAAGATGCTTCAATCTCACCAAAATTGGTTTGGTTAATCTCTCTACCTCACTCACTCTCTTTCTTCTTTCTCTCTTTCTCTTTCTTCTTCAAAACAAGAAGAGCTCAAATTAAAACATCTCTGGATGTTTTCACTTGTTATAAACATAACAAGACAACCGCTAGATATCTCCTTCCATTTGTTAAGGGGCAGCCAGACTTGTTGGACCCATAAGGAGGGATAGCCAAATGTGACATGTTTTGTTGGTGTAATCCGACATCGTTTACTTAGTAGTATAGCTTTACGAGTTTTCCACTACAGCCGACGATACGGACGCGACCTTTAAGGTTTAATTTGACCGACCTGGGATCTATGTTAATGATTCTCATAAAGAATTTCCATGGATGTAGGAATTTCGACAAAAGAACTATCTTGCTTAGTGAGAATAAATAAGTATTTTCGCTAATATGTTTAACTTAATTCACATTTCTGGTTGCTTGTTTGAATTTTGGCATTTTGCTAGCTTATTGTTCTTGCAAGACCATCTTTAACTCAAAGTAGCAATCGAGGCACTCAATACTAGACAATCAAAGAACTAAAATGATTAAAACTGAATAAAATTCTAAGAGATAGCGGTAAAATGTCTCTCACATGATCCATTTATACGGTGCCAATTTATAATACAATGGGTTATCGTCAAAGAAATCCAGACGTTTCTAGTTTGTTTGGCGAGGAAAGGACGACGTTTGAGTTTTCCAACATAGGACGGACCGAGTCAAATCGGGAGCCGGGTTGGCAGATAATCGGTGTTAAATGACGCTAGTCCCTTAAGTTATTAACTTAACCAACCAATTGTGAGTAAAGTTAATAAGCCATACCCAAAACCATACCCTATTTGCCCTGTCCCATTTATTCTTTTCTCTTCGTTCATCATTTTTTTTCTTTTCATTTGCGTTCAATCTTTTGTGATGGAGGGAAATCAAATTCGGTTAACCTAAATATAATTGATGTTTTTGTTTTCTGATGTGATTATTCGGATGTGAAGTTTGTTTGTTTAGCTATTGATATCTCAAAGTATTTCTTAATAAACCCTATTCGGGTTTTCATTTGAGATACGGGTAAATGAAGTAAGATCCCTGCGGGTGATTGACTAGAACGAAGTCCGGTTGAAATGGTAGAACAACCGCTACCAAATTTCTTTTTTAGATAAGAAGGTCTCTTAGACTTTTTTCTCATTTCATTAGAAAATTGTTAATGCAGGTGTTTATCTTTGGTGATCTGCAAAGCCGAGAATGAGAGCTGCAAAAGCCGAGCATGAGACGACATTTGAAAAGGTTTGGAGGTCGGAGCAAAATGGCGGCAACATCATCGGTGGTGCTTTCAAAGCGGCAACATTACACGATATATTGAGTATCATGTTGGCCTATGCACCAAAGGATAAACTAGTTTAACGTAAATGAAATATTCTTATACAAATAGATGATAATTACTCATGTAGCTAGCTGATTGGAAAAGCTAGTTTTGTATTTGTTTTTTCAAATTGGAAACACTAAAGGATTTAGGATTGAATTTTAGCTGAATTGTGCTCTTTTATCTAAAATTGCATATAATCCTCTTGTCGGGAGGTTACTTGAAGTGTGACAAAGTGAGTCCATAACTAGTTGATACCAAATGTTTGTTTATTTCTACTGTGAGAGTCTTTATTGCGATTCCACTGTCCAAGTTTTATTACCGCAAGTTGCAGCAGTTTCAATCTCATACCCGTTTGAGGCTATCAAGATGGAGCACTTTGATAGATGGTGAACTAAAGGGTTTGGCCATTGCATCCATGCACTCAAGTGGAGACTTTAGGTACGCATTTCCTCTTAGAATTAACTTCGTCTAATGTTTTCACCTTACATTGTTTAGCCTGCAAGGGAGTATCATTTCTCACTAATGATACTCAACCCATTTCTCGACAAACGGAACTATATATAGTTCATCCTCTTTCCTAACCGATCTCCACACGGAAGAGTTCTCGCCCTCAACTTTATAGGAGGTGCTACCAATCTTTGGAATTGTTAACAAGGTATGTGACATGTTCCCGATTTTTCGGCATCTATTCAAGGTTCTATATAAAACTACTCTATGGAAAATAAAAATGATGCGTGTTTTTGAGAGATCGTGATTTCCTTTCATGGACCCCAAGGGCTTCATTCTTTTGTGTACTAATGGATTACATTACATGCATTACTAAATGCTTTCAACGGTGGGAGAAATTGTCGAGGCCTCGATCGAGACCTAAGAATGATGCTAATAACTTCGAACTCCAAGGATCCACTTGTTTTAGGTGTCGAGAGTTTGGCCGCAAGCCATACCCTTCGCCTTGGTTGATCATCCGGGTACTGCTTGCGGATGCGAAACGTGGTACAAGATTACATGGCTTTGTTCTAAGGGGTAACTATGTTCCGGTGTAGCCTTGGGTAGTTGTATTGAGGATGCTTTTGACAAAGGTCTTTGAGGTAGCTAAGTTCTTATCGTGAGTACTCTTACAAATAAAATTTTGGCCGAAGAGAGAAAGTGGCATCTATTCGTATCAATTAAAGAGCTCTTAGGTTTGTTCAACGTGGTATTAACTAGAGCTTATGTCCCAATATATTTAGGATGATTGGCTATATATCTTAGCAAAGGCTACTTCAATTTTTTTGATTTGTTCATTGAAATGTGGCCAGAGACAATGCAAAGGCCCACCTGGTATTTGTAGATGTGTAAATCCCATTCATCAATTTTCTAATATGATCTTTCATTGATTAGTTTGTAATAAGTCGCTCATGTACCTAACTTATTTTGTACGACCATCCTTTGTCATACCCAATTTGTTATGCACGATCATCGTTGGAGTTATCCAATTTATTTTATATGACCATGGTGAGCATAGTTTCACTTCATCCACCATTGTGATCAATATCGTTGTGATCAATATCGTTGGAGTTACTCAATTAACTAAGTGTCTTTTAATTCGCGTTAATTTCACTTCATCCCTGTCTCCACCAAATAAAGCTCGTCTACATTGAATGAACATTATTTAGAAAAAGTTTAAACTAAGAGGATTAGATTATGCTAATACTATATAAATGTGATGGGTATTTAAATTAAAATTTGAATTCATTATACATTACACTTGATTAGTTTCCATTTAGGTTCAAAATCACCAAAGGGATCCATTTTTCTGCTATCTTCGTATATACAATATCACTATATCAAAGAAGTGAATTAAGATTTCTCCATCAATTGCTAGATCGGTTGCTGGTCTGCAAAATACCTAGGGTAAGCAGGCTTCTATTAGAGAAAAATGTTGAATTCTCCATACATAGTACCCATAACTAGATACGGGTCATATAAACTTTCCATCTTACAACCCGATTTAAAGAGTAACTATGGTTGGCTCTGTTAATTATGGTTAAAGGGTAAATTGGGAAGAAACAAACAAACCTTAAAAAAGAGAGACGGACAACCAATTATGTCCGTCTATGTGAAAAAAACTCAAACCTTGTTCTTACGCGAAAAGAAACTAGAAATCTCTGGGATTTCTTTGACGATTGCTCTAATACAATGAGTTTATAAAAGAGCCAAAATCTCTACGGATCAATTATATTTAATATTTGAAAAATCTTATCAACATAACTATCTTGATTTTCAAGGATTTGTTTCTTAGGATGCGAAGTTAGCGTCTACGAGACTTTGCCCTTTCTTTCAAACGCCATATTGAAAAAATGATTTGTATCAAGAAAGTTTAACCAAGCATTTTGTAAGTTTAAATTTTCCATGCATCGAAAAGGAATACAATTTATCCCATTTCAATTTACTCCAACATAGTAGCTGCTTTTTGTCTGATCTAACATGCATCCCTTTCTTAGTGACCAAATTGAAAAAATGATTTGTATCCGTAAAGTTTAACCAAGCATTTTGTAAGTTTAAATCTTCCATGCACCGAAAAGGAATAATTTTTAGTACACAATTTATCCCATTTCAATTTACTCCAACATCTTAGATGCTTTTTGTCCGATCTAACATGAATATTTGGGCAATGACAGTTTATTGGGCATTGAATATCATATAACGATAATGGAAAATGGGTCATATGACCAAAACTTATAAAGTATGGGAGTAATGGACTTGTAAAATATAGGTCCGGGTGAAAAAGACATAAGAAATATTAGCCATATATATCCTTTGTTTTAAATTTTATTCTTTTTCTTATCATTTTCTCTCTCTCCAATTTAAAATTAATCGCGAGAAATGTCTTAACTTCCCAAATATAAGTCGGATTTTAATAAAATTTACATTTTTGGAAAGGGCTCAAAATCTCTACCAAACAAGATCCATTGTTGATATGAAATTTAAAAAAAAAAAATTTAAACCAAGCCGAGGATACATTGTGCACCCAAATTGCAACTCGGCTAACATCTATTTCATATAAGAATACACATTATGCACCCAGTGCACCTTGCCAAAACCTATTTCCTATAGAAATATGCATTATGCATCCAGATCAGCAACCTTGGCCAAAACCTATTTCTATAAGAATATGCATTTAAAAAAGCTATTCCTAGCAAAATAAATCGGTGGAGACTAAGTATGGAAGTTTTGAACAAGCAATGCAGATTCCAAAACTCCCAAAATTTTGCAATCATTGTTCTCGTAGTAGGTCATTATGTTCTTGAATTTAAATCCAAAAGGAAAGAACAAGACCAACAATAGGAAATACCAGTTGTCCCTAAGGATGTTTCAAAAGTGTGGAGAAAAGTGAACAATAAATGAAGAAAGCAGGTTTTGATATATGCTTCTGAGATGATGAAATTTCACAAATGTTGGAGAAGAATGTTGATCGGATGCATTCTCCACCTCAACAAGATAAAAGTATTTAGATCGAGGATATGCAAATTGAACAAATAATGGATAGAGTTATAGAAATAATTATTCCTCCATTAAGAAATGATGCGAAAGTTCCAATCAACAAGAAAGATTATTAATTACGTAAATTTCAAATACTTGGGATATTAATTGGTGTAACCGATCCTAGTGACTAGTGTAACCGATCACAAGTAATACCATGAGAATATGGTAGCCGATCGGGTCACGATAATTGACGTAACCGATCCTGTAATCGATGTAACCGGTCCCAGAAGAACCATATTAAGGTAGAACCGATCCTTTGTTTGGTAGAACCGTAAACCCATGATTTGTGTATTAATATTTGATCAATCACATAGTTCTTGGAAATCATATGAAACAGTTCTAACTTGCTTGGAAGTGTGGTATAATCGGTTCCAAGATTGTAAATATGAAAAAGGATTTACAAAGAAAAAGATGTCAACATACTTTGAACATGTTCAGTAACTTTTATCCACTACAAGAAAAACGGCCTTTGACAACACTGCAAAGCCGTTGTCGAAATGGTATGACAACGTTTTTCCAGACGTTGTTGAATGGGGTTGTTAAAATATTTGTGGCTTCGACAACAGTTTATATCCAATGCAAGAAACGTTGTCATATCAACCATCCGACAACAAAAAAAACATTGTCGAGATGACCTAATGACAACACAAATAAACCATTGTGAGATACATATGACAACGAAAATAAACCATTGTCGGATGACCTAATGACAACACAAATAAACCATTGTGAGGTACCTTATGACAACAAAAATAAGCCATTGTGATATAGCTAATGACAACAAAAATAAACCATTGTGATACGACGTAATGACAACAAAAATAAACCATTGTGGTATGAGATTATGACAACACAAGTAAGCCATTGTGATATGTCCCAAATGACAAACAGCTTAGTTTCCATTGTAAGAGGTACATATTTAACAATAGATAAATTGTGTTATCTAAGTACATAATTCACAATTCTATTAATCATTGTTGAAATGTATTTATATTTAAAAAAATTAATAAGAATTAAAATTTTATATAACCGCTTTAGAAAATGTAGTTCACTTCTTTTGCTAATGTTTGAAACAATTGAAAACACCAAGACCTAGAAGCACTATATAAAGTTGATATTGACTTTCTCACTCCTGCTGGGAAGATGCTTGACGACCTCTGATATCCTTCTTCTGAAACTTCTACTGACTTTTTAACTTTTAAATGTGATACCTAGCGACATTGTGATGGTTGGTTGCAAACACTTTAGCATAAAAGCCTGTAACATTCAAGCGTTGTATAAGCAAAACATTAAGAAGGAAATGCATTCTAGCTAAGGTTCTTTGTGAGATAGAAAGGACATATATATATATATATCATATGTATGATTTCAGGGATTTTAACCATACCATGTTATGTCTATGACGCTAGGAATGTGGACCAAGTTCACAAGTAGTTTCAAAAGCATTCCTTGTATTTGACAGACCACATTGTTTGTGAAAACAAGTAGCACTGCAAAACATAATCCCACCACACAACATATAGGTCCTCTTAGATAAAAACATGAAAAATAATAGCTCAAGGAGATGACATTACGAGTCCTAAGGAGATGTTTCACTAAAGTACCTAGAAAGGTAAATCCTAAAAGGTTGCGGTGTGACAAGTGATCCTCTTTGAACCATACCATGTTATGTCTATGGCGCTAGGAATGTGGACCAAGTTCACAAGTAGTTTCAATAGCATTCCTTGTATTTGACAGACCCTGTTGTTTGTGGAAACAAGTAGCACAACAAACATCATCCTGCACACAAAATATAGGTGCTCTTAGATAAAAACATGAAAAATAACAGCTTAAGGAGATAACATTACAGTCCAAGGAGATGTTTCACTAAAGTACCTAGAAAGGGAATTTTAAAAGGCTTCAAAGTGACAAGTGATCCTCATTAAACGAATGTCACCAATCAATAAAAGTTGAAATAACCGGAGTTCATACCTTACCACCCACGAAGTCCGCCATAAATGAAAACAAGGTCCTCAATAGCAGGCGGTTGTATGCCTACGGCGTCTCGTCAACTCAACAACGCATCTCCACAGTACGCCTGCATCGGCTATATCTGCCGGTTCGGGTGGTTGTTGCAAAGGCTTTTTGTCACACCAGACTCCAGCGGCAATATCCATCAGTGTACAACGAAAAAAAAAGAGATAACATCCAAAACACTCTTAGTAAATTTTTGGGGACAACATATTTTATATCTTCATTATGAATTTATATCTTCATTAGGCATGCTCAGATTGTAAGATGAAGTGAGTTGCATAAAAGATCAGAAGGAAAATAGTTGAACTTTGAAGTATTACCAAATATAAGTAGAGAACGGAATACTGTGCATCCTAATATCCCTCCACAAAGAAAAGGAAGACCATCATAAGTGCACAAGCAGTTGCATACCTACGCTAACACATCAGACAAAACAGAAACGTTAGAAATGAACATTTCATTACAATTCTATAAAGATCAAAAAATCAAGCATATTTACTGACCCACACACCGTGCATAATATCCAATATGGTCCTGCCCTTCCCTTCTCCCCTCCTCCTTTATCCGGGCTTGGGACCGGCAATGTAAAACCATTTATATTGGCGGAGTTAAAAAAGGTATTTACCTACAACAGATAACATGATATTATATATATATAAGCACCCAGAAGTTTTTCACATTACAAAATATACAAAATAAGTATCCAAACAACTTCCTCAAAAAGAAAGCATACCCATAGCAAAAGGATAAAATTGGAATTTTGTTCCACCGTATCGGAAGCCTAATACCAACAAAAAGATAGAGCCATCCGAAATGATCTACAAGTTAACATGTCTAGCACTAAAGCTAATCAGATGAACTCCTATTCAACGAAAGCATACCTACAACAAAAAGAGAAAACTGGTATTTCGTTTCATGGTACCGGAAGCTTCATACCAACAAAAAGATAGAATCGTCCGAAAATATCTACAAGTTAACATGTCTAGCACTAAAGCTAATCAAATGAACTCCTATCCATCAAAAGAAAGGAATGACATATGCCATGCAACGGTTGTTCCTTCAGCCTCCCCCTACTTGTCTTTTAAAAAACTAGTTGGCTTCCATAAATGAGCTTCGGGGACCCTTTGGATTATCCACCCAAACAAGCGCATGCATCATTTCCTAATGGAGTGCGGTGAACATTTCTATCGGCCTGTGAAAGCTACTCTGCCCTCTGCAACAATCTCTCCTTGCCAACTAAGCAACTTGCAAGGTTGATCCTCCATGTGGCTTGTTCTGACCAACATCTGTGTGCATTGCTATCAAATTTTGACTAGCCAAAGTTCAACACAATAAAAAAACTTAGTACATGGAAGCTTCAAGATAAACATACAAGCATGACTTTTAAAACTTACTTGAGGTGTGGCTACTTGTGGTCGATCATTACATGGGCCTAATCCGTTTTCAGATTCCTACCTGTGAGAAAAACTAAGTTAAAAACAAATTCCAATATTTAAAAAACAATTAACTCTACGCTAAAAATATTTACCTCATATAGAATGTCCACTTTAGATTCCACGACAAATGATCTTTGCGAAAAGAGAACTGATAAACTTAGTACTTTGAGCCTGGGCCTTCAATTTTGAACGTGTAACTCCATACCCTAAACCCGTAACTCTACCAAAGTCGGTCTTCACCTCTAGCTTTTGCAAGAGGATCCTTCTTAAGTGATGTTGAAGAGGATTGGCCATTGTTTTGCATCTCCAACATCTTGAGTTTACACAAATCAATCACCATCCAAGTAGTTGTTTTTTTAAAAAACAAAGATATCAAATCGATTAATGCATTCATGTTCTTATCAATTTTTGCGAAACAATCGAGTTTGTGTTTTTCCTTCCCATTTCCTTCGGTCGATTTTTACTGAGATAGTAACCACAACTCTTCTCTAGGTATATTCTTGTTTGTCTTTCTTTCCTTCTTCTGCCAAAAAAAAATCAATTATAAGAGTATTAGCATCAACTCACCAACTAACCATAGGACGACATTGGTATGAGTTTACCAAATTATCTTCAAAACGAGCATAACCAAGTCGGCTTATGCCATGTGGCTCTGTATAGCTTCGCCTCAACTCTGACATAGCTGCACCTTTGGCCTAAACAAGAAAAGAAATAATTAACGAAGGGAAAGTGTCTTTTTAAATAAAATAATTAATTTTGATTTAAGTCAAAAACATACTTTATAAGATGTTGAGGTGACACGTGCTATAAATTGTTCCCACTCACGATCAGTCATACGATTGGCTTCTCGGAGGCAAGTTTTGTCTTCCTTGTATCTTCATCTTTAATTTCCATTGCCTTATTTACCTTACTTGCAATATTACATCTATGTTGTCTCAACATGCAACCCATTTTCCAAAGATGAAGTCTTTGCAGTCATCATCTAGCTTGTACTTTTCTTTGGCTAATGCAAACATTTTTGTTAGAACAAATAAAACAAAATAAATACTAATAAACTAAGCATATACGGTTGGAACTTATGCAATCGAATTTGATTACCTTCAACTACAATAAATATGTCTTCTTTTATAGATGGTTGAACATATGTCCAATTTTCTTCGTTCACAGAGATGGTTGTTCGAACTAACACACATAACTCACTAGCCATTTTACTGGAATGCGGGACCAATTGGTGCCCCTTTGAGTTCCACTCTGCCTCTTTAGATTTATTGGGATCACAAGCACCCTTCAAATGTGTTGGACCTCGAACCGCTTGGTTTTCTTTTCCTTGTCAAGTTCATCATCATTCTTGTGTGAGCTGTCATTTTCTCTTCCATATTAGAGGGAGATTGATATGCGACATTATCATCAACTTTGTGGGCGTGTGGTATATGTTCTTCTATCTCCACTCTAGCCTTAAATCTTAGCTTTATTGGGAACACCGGCATCCTTCATATGTGTTGGACCTCGATCCCGTTTGCATCTTTTTTTTTTCCTTGTTAAGTTGATCATTGCTATGTGAGCTGTCATTTTCCTCTTGACTATTAGAGGAAGATTGATTTGCGACTTTATCATCAACCTTTGGCTGCTTTGTGGTATATGTTCTTCTAACTCCACTCTTGCCTTCTTCTTAGAATGTCCACATTGTCTTTTAGAACGCTTATTTTTAGTTATTGTTATCTGTGGCTCCTCTGGTACATGGTTGACTTGTAGTTCCTACTAGAAAGTCCTCTTTTCTTTGGACTTGGTCGTTTACTTTCACTAGGAGAATATCTTGTCTTCGATAGCTTGTTTTACTAGGTGAACATCTTGTCTCATCAAAGCAAATTACATGCACCAAAATAACAAAATGTTCAAATATTAGTACTCACATAAAATACAAACTCTTACAACTTCGGATAAGTTATAGGTCTTTACCTTGGTGCCATAGTGGTTAAAAGCTCCAAGCGAGTTCTTATACCAATTTGCTATAATGACAAGAAACATTGGTATTGAGATACAAATAATTTCAAAGCATTTATACTTTGAAGGACATAGCATAGCATTAAATAAGTGAGACAGGGACCAAACACATACAATGAAATCCAAATACACATATACAACCATTCAAGTCATAACCAAAGGCTACAAAAAAGCACAACAAAAAATAAAAGCATCCACTTCATTCACAACCATCATCGCTATCCGGATCAATGTTAGGAAGTGACAAAATATCTAATGGTTGATAACCCGTATCGTTTTTCATCATATAGTTCTAATTCATGAAAACCCCTCGGCGGCGGTTTCAAAACCACACACCAATTAGATGCATCGGACTCGCGAGAATAAAAAACTTGTTTAGCTTGTGTTGCTAGGATGAATGGATCGTTTTCAAAGTGGTTTCCTATATTGTTTAAAGTTGGCTAACGTAAAACCATCTTCAACTTTAACACCACGAACCATATGAGCCCAATCAACTTGAATATCGGTATTTGGAAGTTCTTATAGTTCAATACTATAATTTCACGTAAAACACCATAGAAAGTGTCGGAGTCACGAGCAGCATTGTTTTTCACATTTGTTTCTGATCTCCTACCCTTGTGATGTTTGATTGATATAAACTCCGCTACATTGAGTGGCTCTTTCAAGCGAAAGCAATCGGAACCGAATGCCATTGATAACGTAACCAGTATATGACTTGCATTCTTGCAAAGGTCCATATGATAACCACCTCACTCTATCGGGAGCATGGTTGTGCCGTGCATATATGTGATTGCACACATCGAAAGAGCACTCTCATAAAGATATGAAGCTTAATATATTGGTATAGAAATACACTTAAAAGTAGAATTTATTAGACTAACCTTTTCTTTGAACCAATCAACAAAAGTGTCAGTGTGCCTTCTCAAGTTGGGTGGATTTCGACATAGTCTTCTATCCAAACACTTTAACTCTTCCATATGCATACTAAGATTAAACCGGATTAGTAGAAGCGAAAGTCACGAGAGTTAAGAAAGCTGTTTTAGGAAGGTATATATAGATTTGCACTTACTCTTCATAAGGATGAACTTAGTTCATTGAACAACACATATCTATGCGATATTCAACATAACTTTATCCATTAGTACGAAGTGCCTTTAGAAGCTGGGCGTCCTAAGGAAGATGAATCACTTTGAGCACCTTCATTGCGCTTACAAAAATTCACCTATTTCAGGCTGCTTGTGGCACGCGTTCCTTAATAAATCTAATGGCCTCCTCTACAGTATAGACTCTGCTATACATCCTTGAGGCGTGCTTGATTTTTCACGAACTGCTGAATATCTTCATGCTATCTACAAGAAGAACAAGAGAATGATTTGTTTAGAATACTATGAAAAATATGTTTATGCTATAACAATCTACAATAAGTAACATAAACAAACAAAAAATAAAAGATATAGTGGCATACCTTTCAAATGGATACATCCGAATAATCTTGAACAGGTCCACCCAAACGGACTTCTCTAGCTAGGTGAATACACAAGTGTATCATTATATCAAAAAAAAGAAGGAGGGAAATATCTCTCAAAAATACACAATGTCACAACAACTTCTTCTTCGAGCTGCACTATCTTATTCTGTCCACTACCCTTTGGCATAACTCATTGAAAAATGAACACAACCGAAAAGATTGCATTTCTTGGCCCTTAGGTAAAAGTCCTCGTAATGCTACACATAGTAATTGTTGCACTAAAACATGGTAGTCATGAGCTTTTAGATTGTAAACTCCATTTTCCTTAGAGAAACATCTCCTAATATTTGAACTGTACCCATGGGAACTTTCAAATTTGTCAACCTATCAATAAATATACTTTTCTCCTTATCCGTTAACCTATATGGTGCTTGTGGAAGGACTAGTTTACCATTTTTTTCGGTTGGATGTAGTTAAGGTCTCATGTCCTAATGCAACCGAGATCCTTAGGGAGTTAAGACCGTCTTTAGTTTTGAACTTTATATGCAAAAGTGTACCAAGAATACTCTCACCAACATTCTTCTCGATGTGCATGACATCTATATTATGGCGTAGTAACAAATCCTACCACAATAAAGAATATATTTGTTAGTACACAAAAAGGTAAAATTAGTAAGGCATTTCAAAAATTAAATAAGAATACATTACATTTGGCAGATTAAAGTTACCTTCCAGTAGGGCAGTTCAAAAAAAATTGACTTCTTCTTCCACATTTCAAGTAACTTCTGACCATCAGTTAAACCATCACTCCCTTTACGACGAAAAATCTTTTTCCTCTTTCTTTTCTTGTCCATTTTCTTGTTTGCTTTCTTGTCTTTTTCTTGTTTTGGCTTACCGTAATCATTCACTATAGAACTCTGAGCTTCCAAAACTTCAACACCAGACATTATATGAGGCTCTTTATTCTTCTCTTGTGTTCCATGAAACCAACTTTTTTTGTTACGCATAGGGTGACTTTGAGGGAGAAATCTTCTATGATTCATGTGGCTTGTTTTACCACTAAAAGGCAACCATTGTGAAAGAGTTTGAACACCACAAATAGGACATCTTTGCCTTTCCTTTGTAAGTACAACTAGCTAGGTTCCCGTAACAGAAATCATTTATCGTCCACATTAAAAGAGCACGCAACTTGAACATAGAACAACTAGAAGAATCATAAACATCTACACCATTCCATAACTTTTCAAATCATCAATTAATGGTTGTAAAAACACATCAATGTCATTACAGTTGTTTGGGACACGGAATTAGTAAAGACAACATAATATTTTCTCTTTGCATGCAAAACTGCGGGGAAATTGTACATTAACCATCACGGCCAACAACTATGCGACGGAGAAAGGTCACGAATGGATTAAATCCATCTGCAGCAAGCCCAAGTCGTAAATTCCTTGGCTCTGCCCGACAAAATCGAGCCATTTACGGTCGATTTTCTTCCAAGCCATGGAATCCTTGGATGACGCATTTTTACCATCTTTACTCTTCCAACTTTTATGTGATTGCAACTTGTTTAGTTGTCTCTAATGACCCAAACATTTTTTCAAGACGCGGAATAATAGGAAAATACCTAAGAACCTTTCTTGGAATCCTCCGTTTAGGACTCTCATCTTTATCATCATCTTCATTGTTGGACTTATCTTTTTCCAACGAGAAGCATGACATTTTGGGCAAGTATCCCTATCTGCGAGTTTATTTCTAAATAAGCAACAATCATTCTCACATGCATGAATGCTTACAAAACCAAGCTCAAATCTTTTCAAAAACTTTCGGCATTCATATGTGGTTGTAGGAAGACAGTTATCCTTGGGTAACATCTCATGAATTGTCTTAAGAAGTTCATCAAAAGCAACTTGAGATAACCCACTAAATCTGTTTTGTGCTTATACAATGATACTACGGCGGACAACTTGGTATGTCCTGTGCACCCTAGATATAAAGGAATATCGGTGTCTTCCACTAATTTTTCCAATGGATATTCATTAGTACCTTCATTAATAACAGGATCATCAATCAAATCATGTTCAATATTTGTATCGAAAAACATTGCATGGTCGAAGTTATCGGGTCTTCAAGATCTTTCATAGAAGTACTAACATGTTCACCGTGAAAAACCCATTCAGTGTAAGTAGGATCCATTCCCCTAACAAGTAAGTGTTTATATACCTCATTCGGGGGTTCACTTCCTAAATTCTTACAATCAACACAAGGACACTTGAATAGTGGATTGCCTAGATTCTCACCGACAGTTTCTTTGCCAATGCAACTCCATATTGCGTGTTGATCTACATTAACGTAGATATAAGAAACACAAACAGACTTGGAAAACATAAACAAGCAAGCATGTTAAAAAACACAACAGGTTTAGCTTTAAAACCTTCGCAAGTAAACCCAGTCTTTCTCCATCATGGAAGACCGCAGTTCAACCTATCTAGTATAAATAGCAAAAACATGTTGCACATCAACATAATATCAAACGTTATGAGTAATACCTAACAACTCTTACGGGATCAAATACATCTATCGAGATGTCACAACAATATGCAACAAATAAAGCATTTCAAATAATCCATACAAACCACAAAAGCATTCCAAGAGATCAGTGAAACTTACCAAGTTGTCTAGATCTCAAAGCACAGAACAAACAAAAAACACAAAAACAAACTTATAAATATCATGAGCCACATAAGTATAAAAAATCGGTTAAAACAGGCATTTCAAGAAAAAATAATTACAACCATACTTGCCTACGAAATTGTTCACAGACTCCAAACTTGAGCTAGCTGCAATCATCCACAAAATAGTAAACAAATTTAGGTAAGACGAACACAAATATTAGATTAAACAAATCAACCATCTACTTGATACAAATGCGAAAAGTAAGACTCACACTCACTTAACAAATCAAACAAACTTATAATCAATATCAATAGGGAGAAATAAAAATCAAATCCATAAACGGTACAAAAGATTAAAAAATAAAATCCCTAAACACCAAGTCTACATTGGATGCGCCATAGTGTATTTAGAAGAGAGAAATACGTTGGAACAAGAACAAAAAATCAATCAAAAATCAAAATAGATGTACATGATGCTTAAATCATGTCCTATATAAAGTCAATGACTAACCTCAACCATTATTCTTCTTCTTCTAACATACAAACATCATCATTCATATACATGATTCACTAAACATGATACTGATCTTAGTAATCAAATCACATAAAACCATCCTAAACATGATATTTCGGGGATCTAAGATGTGATGACAACAAATTTAACCTCTAACGGGTTGGATTTCAACCCATCGGAAAAGGCCAAACTCACTTCATCGTCGCTCAAAAAAAAATATATATATACACATTTTTAGTACTTAACAAGTCCCAAAGCTGATACCAATAAACAAAAAAAAAACGGAAATGAGAATTTCTTGTCGCGACTACGGCAAGCCAAAAGATCTTTACAATTATTATTTTTTTGATCAACGGGTACTAGGAAATATAGATCAAGAACACACAAATAAATCTTAGTAAAATATTAAAAAAAAAAGTCTTTATTCTCACAAAGCAACAATTCATATGGATTAATTACAACAGTGTTTAAAGCGGCAACCGAGAGCAGGATCTTTAAAAATGTACACCGAAAATTTTAGGGAAACCATTTGGTCCGATTCTAAGCTTTGACTAAATAAATCTAAAAGTAATGCTTAATGTATAATGACATAGTAAATACACAGTAAACATCAATCAATTCATTTTAAAAGAAACTTTAAGCACAAAGTACATTTTAACAAATTAAACACTCTACTATCGTGGATTTCGATAACATCTTGAAAACTTAGTTTAGTGGTACTAAGTGGTAGGGATCTAAAGAGTTAGCGGTATAGATAGAAAAATGCCAAAGTGGTGGAGAAAGTATGCAAGCATTAGGCGGTTTAACAAACTCATTAAATTACAATAAAGAGGAAGACACGACTAAGTACACTTGAAAACAAATCCATAACTTAGTGATGAACGTATAAGTAGAAACCCCAAATATGTAGAAACCACAAATAAGTAAGGTCTGTAGTAACCCCAAATACCCAAGATCCTGATACATCAAAGCTAAACAAAATGAGAAAGGCATGGATCAGCAGTCATGAAAACTACATATACGAAATTCTTACTTACAAACTTTACAAACATCTTAGCTTATATATTCACATCAACACATGGGCTAAGCCTACAATGCCAAAATAAAACGACAAGAAAATAGGCATGGATGTTTTGCTTCTCTAATTACCCAACAAACCCCGTGATACACAAATTATAAACAACAAAATACTAACTTTCGATGCGTTAACGCTTTGTTGTAAGCTCTACTCGCTCGTCTTAGTGAAGCTCTCGCTCGTGCTGTGGAAAACAAAACTAAAAGGAGTGAGCCACAACTCGGTAGGGGATATATCAGTTTAGTATGAAATGTTGACATAAAAATATAAAGTCATAGGCAAGAGCAGCGTGGAATAATAATTTATGAAATGTAAAGCTTTAAACAAATCAGTCGATAACCAAGGTTTGGAGTCAAATAAGAAAATAGGTTACTCTACTAATCCTTGACGAACGCCGTCGTCAAGTAGTCCCGATACCAGCGACCGTTATCAAACAAACGGTCTTCCGGGTTGCCATCCGTAGATGGGGTGCCAATTAAGGCCAGCCAACGGTCCTATAGTAGAGTCATTTATCTGAAAACTCATTGCTTTAAGCTTAAACAAATCTTTGCGGAAACACTTTTGAGAGCATAATATACTTTAAAGCGAGAAATTGAACGACTCCACGCACAATATAACAAACTCAAATAAATTGAACTCAAGAGACAATTCAAAGTTATCCATAAAGAATCAAACAACCCTTACAAGTATGCCAAAACCATAAGCACATGGCCAATAAATTTCAAATGCCCAGTTGAAAACAAATCATTCATAAATGAAGAGATAAAATTGTTATCCAAAGTAGGGAATATCGGTACAATGAAAAGATTTGAGGAAAAAGGTCATTCATGAGGATATCATGAATATCCAATACAAAAATGAAAACTAACTTTTACTTCAGCAAGTTTTAAAACCAAATACTTAGCCAATTGAAATGCATTTCTTTTACTACAAAGAAATCATATAAATAAGATTTAGGAAGTGTCGATGGCGGGCAAAAATGAGTAACAAGGAAAGAACTAAAATTGGAAGTGACCTGTGGTCGTAAATCATTTCATGACCCAAAATAAACGATCCAAGGTTAAGGTGAACTAGAAAATGCATGTTACAAGGAAATATGAGTAGTAGTAAAAAAACAAGCATAGATATGGTTGCATATCATACTTATTCCTCATAAAATCATTTATTAACATTTGAAATCATTTACATTTCAATGTACAAAAGAATTTGTATCGCAAAAATTCAACAAAGTGACACGGGTTGTTTAAAAGCAGAATGTATGTATAAAATTGGTAAGATTCAAGATTTATAATCCTTATAAATGCCCATCTTGCTGGTTTTCATAAATCATTTTAATCATGGAAAATTTGTATACCCATTTAGTAAAAATGCACGATTCGGATATTTTTCAAGGAAATGAAATCAAGCTTATCGACATACTCAAATCGATTTCAAAGGGAAATTCGTTCAAGCATTAAATCAAACAAGTTAATGGCTATATAAAAACACCATTTTTTTTCTAGCTTAAATCACAATGAAAAATTTAGAACTTATGTAACGAAAACAAAATTAAATTCTTCAAATATTTTAGATTCACAACCAAGAACAACATGCATCATAATCATGGATATACTGCAGGAATTAAACACAAAATATATAAATTTTCAAACCCATTTGCAAAGTTTTAAAATAGAAATCAAATAGAAAAGAAACCCCCTACCTTTCTGCAGTACAAATTCAGCCACAAACCGTTGATGGGTTGAACTCGAATTTCAATTTTCAAAGCTACAATTTCTTCTCTTGTTTGAGATCGTTTGAATGGAAAACAAAAACAAAAGCATATAGATTTTTGGAAAGAAAAACAAAGTTTATAGAAGACAGAAAAAAGGTGAAAATGAAATCTTATTAGCTCTTACGATTCAAATCGAGGCAAAATGATCTCAAATACACATGCATTCCGGATCTAACAAAACCCCTAAATTTTCCTTCGGAAAATAAAATTTTTTTACCATGTTCTAAATTGAACATAGACAACACCATCTAGCCAAGTATACAGTATTCTAATCTTAGATGAAATTAAAAAAAAATAATAATAATCAATCGGAAACTCTCAATCAAACGGAGAATAAATGAGGGAATGATTGTGAGAGGAAAAAAAAGACAAAGAGAAGAAATTCCAGGATGGAGATGATGGAGAGATAAAGGAACAATTACTTGACTATACCTTCTTCTTACTCCACCTTCTTACTCCACTCTTGAAGAAAGGGGGAAGAAAAGGGGTTTTTGGTTTTGTTCTTACCTAACCTAGCTTTTACTCCCATGACTGAAAGAGGTTTTTTCAAGTTTAGTTTTTGGTTCTCCTGGATATGGACCAAAACAAAGCTTTAAGGCAATAAAAAGGCCGCGTGGACCATATTTTGCCGCTTACAATTTCGTGAAAGTCAAATTTTGCCGCACACTATTTCACCAAAAGTTAAACTTTCTGCTTTCATGTTTTGGCAAGTAAATTTTTTTTAGCTTTTTTTTTTTACCTTATAATTTTAACCAAAAAAAGAAAAGTCATGTGGTTTGTTTTTGCCAAAGGAAATCTGGCGAGATTGGGGTATACTCAAACTAATTGGGGTATACCCAATTTTAAAGGGACACTTTTTGTGGGTTTTAGGGGGAGTCCTAATGGGTAAGTTACAAAACTACCCTTACCCATTAATAATTTTAATTACCTAAATCGGTTTTATTCTCTTCATTTCATCTTCTTCTCTTCATCTTCATCTTCATCTTCCATCAACCAATGCCATATAAAAATCCTCAACTTTGATTTTTCAAAAAATTGTTGACTCTACCAGCGAAAAGAAGACTATAAATGATGTTTAAACTCAAACCCATCATTGTGTTGTGTGATTGATTGTTATGTTAGGTTGAAATCGAAAATTATGATTTACTATTGTATTTGGTCGGCAAGGTCGTAACATGCATATCTTGTTGACTTTTCATAACATCCATGGCGACGAATGCAAATTTTTTCTACATCCAGCGGGGTATTTTTGAAGACTTGCTGACTTATACCGCCGTGGTATTTTCTCAACAGACCCCGGCGGGGTTTTTGTGGACCTTCTTGATAATATTTTCAATAGCCCTCTCCCTGTCAAAAAAAAAAGTCGGCATGTTCTTCATTTAAATACCTTGCTTAGGCTAAAATTGGCCTGGCATTTTATTCAAACAAAGACCATGCGGCCATATATAGAACGACACCTTATTCAAACGTATATCTTGCCAGGCCTTTGACATTTTGAAAACCAAATTTTTGATCGAAATCGAACTCATAAGAAGGATTAAAGGTTTAACCCTCTTGGATTTTCATTTTCAAAATTTTAATCTAAACTCAATTAATTAACCTAATCAATTTTTTAGTGCTAATTAAACATGGGCATATTATCCATTTTGAAAATACAAGGTTAAGGGGTGGCTTGGCTTTACTTCAAAATGACCTATTTTGTCTCATTGGGTATACCCCAATCTCGGCATGAAGGAAATGCCATGCACATTCTAATTTTGTTTGTTTGAATGCATATTGTAAAGTGGAATTTATCCGAGGTATTCTTTTCAATGACTAATTTATATCCATAAATATTGCTTAATTCGATTCACCAACAAATATGCGATTAGGGATTAGTCGTGAGTTTTCGATGCATGCGTGCCGAAGATTTGTTTCAATTTATTCTCACGTTGATTTTGAGGACCTCTAAACTCCGAGGAGATGATAGACTCACATTAGTAATTATTACCAGTAAATATAAAGGTTATAGAGTACTCATATCGATCGATATTGACAAACTCCGAGGGGACGCGTAAACTTTCAAAGTGTCGAACCATCTCGAATGCTTTGTTATAAAAAGCTTAATTTGTTGTTCTTCTACTAAAACGATTAAGAAGAATCATACTAGAGCTTCACATCTCCACAATGTGAATGTAGGTCTTTCATGACGAACCTCTTAATTTTTCTATGTGATTCACATTACAACTCATATTTACTAACTCGAGCTTTGAATCCTAGTTTCTTTTCCTTCAAAGATTTTAAAATAAAAAAATTAACTTGACAATGCACTTAAACGTTGTGAAAATATAGGATCAACAACGTTTTTAAAAACGTTGTTTAAAAGCTACCTTCATAATCATTGTTTGGTTGGGATAGGATTCAACAATGGTTTTTAGGGTAAGTGTTGTGGAAAGCTTACTTATCGACAACGTTTCGCAAAACGTTGTCATATATCCGTTGTCAAAGGCCATTTTTCTTGTAGTGATCTTTTATTATTCAAAGATATTACTTAATAACTAAAGGAGATCCGTGCAGAAATAAGTTGAGAATCCTTTAATTAAGGTTGTTAATTTTATATGCTTTTAATTACCGTGATTAAAATGCATATCTCACGGAAAATAAAAAATTGGTAATATGCATTTACAAATTGGAGTTTTCTAGTGAGATTTCGGTTATCTTAAGAATATTTCGGTTTGGGAAATTCCTTGGTGTCCAAACTTCCTTGGTCTATAAATACCCAAGTTTGCATTTTGTGCAAACTACCCTAAGAAGCTTCAAACCAAAACTACCTTGTTGTGTTATTCTTGGTGGAGTCTATTCGAGTCCCGAAAGTACCCTAATTAGGCGAAATCTCTTATGAACGCTCGTTTAAAGACTTATGTGGGATCAAGAATCTCTCACAGTCTGCTTGGTGGGAAACTAGATCTAATTGCGGTATTATTAGTTTTATATTTGATTTGATTTACTAATGGTTGTTTAACTTTGATTGCACCTAGTTTGTTTTATTCTTGAGAATCTTCTCTTACATATGATTCACTCAAACTAGATCGAAGTGTCGAAGGGATCTTTAGAGCGTTTGTAGATCTAAAGACGTCTTGTGATAATCAGTTGTTAACTCACTCAGTTACTGTGCGTGATTGATCACAAGAGATTCAAGTTGTTGTGCGGAGTGTTTATTGAAGATTTAAGAAGATTTGAAGACAAAGAAGATTTATTATTGGGTTCATAATCTTTGGTGTGCACAAAACTTGATGTTTGGGATCAACTATAATCGGTTTATCTTTGATAGATTTGATTGATTAGTTGCGTAGATCGGCATCATTATATAGTATCTTGATAGATCATATTTTTGATTGCAAAATCTAAACTCTGCTACTTTGGTAGTTGTTGGATAGATAGATGTAAACCCAACAAAGGAGTTTATATTGGATTAAACACAAGAGCTTTTTTAAATCATATCAGCGAGATTGAATAGAGTTCTTCTGCGACGAGAATTGTTGTTCCTTTACTATTTGGAATCTGAACCAAAGGAATTGTTCCGTGCATGCATCTTGAATGTCGGAAGCGCATTGATCCTTGAAGAAACTAGGTGAACTATAGGTTTAGTTGCTTGGTATCAACTATACTGGGGATTGGTTTGATTTTGTATAGCGGCAATTAAGAGTATTCAATTAAAGACTAGGTCTGGGTTTTTCCCGCATTTGCGGTTTCCTCGTTAACAAAATCTTGTTGTGTCATTTACTTTTGTTTTTCACAATTATAATTGTTGTTATTATAATTTAAAGTTAATTACACGAACATTAACTATATTACTTGATAACGAACCTATAAAGTATGGCTAAGTCCGAACATATTATCAAGTAATCACATTTTTGATTGTTGTATTGTCTCGATCTCGTATCCATAGACGATCACACAAAAGTGTGAATACCAATTTGTTGTATTGTCTCGACTCGGTCCATAGACAATCACTTTCGGTAAAGAGGACTTATAGGTGGAAAATTTTAAGATTATGGTATATTTGGGTACCTCTTCTTTTCAATTGGTATCGGAGCAGCGAGGCAAACACGAAAATATTTAACAATCTGTGTTTGGTGCGATCCAACCTATAAGAAATGAGTCTACAAAAGGGAAGGTAAAACCTAAAAAATATATTCGGTTAACATACCACAAGATTTGAGTAAAACTCATTGTGGTTTAATTTTCAAAATGCTTAAAAGGATGTGACTTCTACAAATTCTACTTGCTCTTCCCGAAAATATGTCATTGTGTTCTTAAGAAGAAGTTAAGTTAAGCCTATTATTCACAATAAATGACTACGATTCGATTTGAATCACTTCATGATGATAAAGAAAATGTTGATTAATATAAAAACGTCTCACTAATGAACTAAGCAAAGAGTTCCTCTCATGCAACCGAACTTACACTTGCACTAAAAATAGAAGGAAAAATTCTTAAAGACTTATGATATGAAAGCTAAAATGATCAACTCAAACGTGATTTATCATCATGTAAACCGATTTAAACTCCTTCAAGATCATTTCTTCCTCGAAGATTCAATCCTTAGAAGCAAAACTAAGGAAATGTATTGATCAAGAAAAGAAAAGCCGAGTTGTTAAGAAAAACAACAATAGATGAATATAAAGCCTTAAAAATCTAATGACTACGAGATAAAGACGGTCTCCAAACATGTCAAAAGGATGAATAATGATATGTGTTCTTTAATGTCCGAACATCGATTGGACACATCCCATTCGGGTAGGTACAAAAAATCCGGTTTAATATGTTCTTGAAAGAAAAGAAGAATGTCATTTTTAAGAACACTAAAAAGAGGTTTTCTTCTTGTAAAAAGAAATTTGTAGGGGATCACAAGATGAAACACTCACATTAGAGTTTTCCACAACATCTTAAGCATCATTGTAAATGATGTTTTCATTGTGGAAACAAAGGTCATGTTATCAAGAATTGTCAACGACTTTCTTATTTGAACTAGGAAAACCATCTTTAGGTCTAAAGATGTAACATGAGATCATCTCCTAGAGAAAGCATACATAAACCTGATCCTCTTAAATCAAAGGATTCTCAAAGAACTCATATGGTGCAGTTCATCACATAAGGAAGAAGGATCAAAAGACTAAGAACTCTTGGAAGTGGATGCCAAAGAAGACCATGAAATTAAACAAAAGGAAAGCAAACGACTCTAGATCATCAACACTTAAGGTAATCCCTAAATATTTTGATGATAGTAGTTTCTATGATAAATTTGGTTTGTCTTCAAAGAAAAATAGGTTCTTAACAAATCGTATATCAAGAAATTCTCTATAGCCATGGAAAACTTAATATGTCTCGTTCAAATACCTAGTATCTTGGAGAAATACACTGATTGATGAAGTGCTCAAACTTCCGTTTAATGAGTTCGGTGTATATTGAACAATAGTTCAAAACTTGCAGAATTATGAAAAATATTCACGGAATGCACTTTCCTAAAAATCCTTAATATTAAAGAATTTCGGTCATTCTATATTAACGGAGAATATTTGATTTCCGTAATCAATGAACAAGTTTTTAGTAAATATTGGTATATAAGTTTCAGTATTGTTAGAGTTTTCAATTTTTATCATGGATCCAGGAATCAAAAACAATTCAATTATTATGCAAAGCTTTCTTCAAAGGATTTAGAAAGGTATCTTTGAAAAATGGCTTGTAACTCTTTCGGTTTCTTAATTTCAATGGAACCGAATCGCTTCTTATATGAACATGAATGATTCATCTTGTATGATCGATTACGAAAAGAGTTTCATAAGATGGCTCAAATTGTGTTTGAAACAAAGTTGGAAGTTTTGATGTTAACACGTAGCCTTAAAAATCCTTCTAGTTCAAGCTAAATTCTCAAACAACTATATTTACTCTCTAAAAGGGTAAACGAGAGGAACCTAACTTCCACAAGGTTGAGGAATTACTCTTCAACCAAGGATCACTTTAGGGAATTTGGAGAATTATTCCTATTAAGATCATGAAGAGATCTCAAGATTATGAAGGGATCTTCGCGAATCAAAGAAAATAAACATCAATAATTTTGATTTCTTTCAATAATTGTATAAGGTCGTTTTCTTAACCTTAATATTCGATCTCATATGTGTGAACCCCTTATGGTTTGGGTGACTTTTTGATTTAGCAGGATTGAGTTCTAACCCATGTTGGTAGGCTTTATCAAAGGATCATAAGGGGTTGATTGGAAAAAATATGTGAAAAAGTCACAATATGTTGAATCGTTTGGTTTAGCATAAAATCATATGTGTTTCGAGGTTTCAAATTTTGCATTGCATAAGTTAAAACCGATTTTCAACCTTTCTCTCGTAAATGTTGGTTGTTGTTGTTCTTTTCCTTGCAACGGGATGACAACATAATTATATTTTGGTATCAATTATCACAGGGAAGATGCAAACATTAATGGACAAGAGGATGCGAAACTTGAGTTAACGACTTTGTTAGTTAATCGTTTTCTTATTTAAGAAAATCCTGGTTTTATTGCATATATTTATTGCTTTTACTTAACAAAATTTCGATACAATTGATGTTTATTCCATTATTTGTGTATGGATGTGTGTGTGATTCAAGTTTCCCGTTAAGAAAAAATATTGTGATCTTGCTTTATTGTTTGGTATCAATCGTTTAGGCTTACAAAATTTTGTGTGTGAAATTGCGGTGCTTTAATGTCTATGTTGTTTCAATTTCTTTCGGTTGAGGTAAATAATTATGCATTGTTAATTTATTTGGTTTGTAAGAATTGTTTATGGCTTAACAAAAGAAAAGGTTTTAGGGATGAATTGTTTATTCCAATTTGATTCCGGATAAGAGAAACTAAGTTAATTCTGATTTTAGTTAGACTTATCAAAGTGGAGGTTTCGGTTATTCAAGTCTAATCGAATGCCTTAACAAGAAATGCAAGTTAACTAACCTAGTACTTGTCTTGTTTAAAAGTGAAAGGTCTAAGTTATTATTTGAATAATTAGAACTTTGATGAGAAAAATAAAGTAAATTCCGATCTTTATTTTGGTCTTATCTAACAAGCGATTGTATTTGTGCAATCGGTTTAGCAAAGAACTAAAGTGCTTAGTCTAAAGGTCCTGAGCCTTTGTTAAGAAGAGTACTTGGACGATCTCAAAATCAATACCAAAGGTCAATCTAGTCGTATCCAAATAATACAATCGGAATTTCGCCAAGTAATAAACTTGTTATCTATCTTTCAACATACGAATTTTACAAGAAAAAGTCTCGTAATCGATCACATCTATATGGACGTATCTACTAAGATTAAATACATATTACTTGTGTAAATCATATTATAAAGATAAACACGTAAAGGGAAAAAAACACAATACACCATAAGTTTTGTTAACGAGGACTGCAATAGCAGGAAAAACCGCGGGACCTCATCCGATTTGAACACCAAACTCTATTAAGCAACTACGGACACTAACCTACTATCATACTTCGGACTTGAATGTAGTTGAGACCAATCCACCCTCCAAGTGATTCTCATTACAATCACACTCCTTACATCTCTTGAACCTCGCAATGCTTTATGCAACTCGATTCCCTTAGCCGACGTTCTTTCTGACTGGGAGTTACTTCAACCTAAGTGAAGACTTTGATACCAATCTCGCCTTTATATGAGATAAGCCTATTTGATTTTACTTTAGATCGAAGATTAAGTATTGGAATTTTGTTTGTGTTAGAGCATTGCTCAAACTGAACCCAACAAGCGTTCATATGTCAAGTTTGGTTGTCATATTTTAGTATCAAAACTCAATTAAAGTCGCTTGATTAAATGTACTATAGAAAACTTCGTTTAGGTTAGAGTAAAAGTCTAGGACTGATTGATAGGCTTGGGAATGGGGTTTACGTTATAGCCTACTTGTTAAACCGCAAGTGCACGGTGTCTACAATGTAGAACTGAAAAATACGGGTCGATCCTACGAGACTTGTGGTGCTTAAGATGATCTAATGGTTTACTAGATTGATTTCTAGAGGTGTAACACAAATGTTTGGGTGATTGTCGACACGATCAAGTTGAGTGGTGACTCTAAACTAAGGCAACTAAATGGATTGTAAACAATTGGGAAGAGCACTAGGCGAGAATCCATCGCCGATCCTATGCTAAGGCAATTCCTAATCAAATTATATTCTTGATTCATTCCGGGAAGAATACCATGATAATGTCTTGACTAATCTCACACACTCCCCTAGTATAGAGTGTCTTCTTACAAGACACTCTATCACGGTGTTCATGTGCTCAAATAGCTAATTCAACTTTGTCTAATGAAGCATAACAAGAACAATAAAAAGAAAGTGAATAACTTAGCATGCAATCAAGGGTTTCATCCCAACCCCAAGTTATTTAATTAGAACATCAACAAAGTAAGTAAAGCACAAATTAACACTAAGCCGGTGCTCAGCTAGCCTGGGCATGCCCTCAAACATCAAACTACACCTTCTATTTATACATGCAAGATCTCCAAAACCCTAATTTACTTCAAAAATAGAAAAACAAGAAAATACCCTTTCACCCACGTCGCCGAATCGTGCTCTCTTCCATCAATCGTCTCGAGATGATGGTTTCCCTCAATTGATTGATTGGACAAAACCCTAACCCTAATTCTTCCTATCTCCAACTTAGCTTCTAGGTAAGAGGCTATGAGAGAGATAGAGAGCAAGTAGGGGAAAGAAGGTGGTGCGGCTGCCAAGGTGGTGGTGTCGGGGTAAGGATGGTGAAGGTGGTGAGGTGGTATGGTCGGGAAGAGGAAGAGGTAAGGGGGTCTCTGGTGTTGTCGGGAGAGAAAAAAAAGAGAAGAGAAGGGGTGCGTTTGGTTTGGGTGGTTAAGGGGGAATATATAGGTGGTGTGGTGTTGAGGCGGCCCAGCGAGCTTCGTCTGAGGCTGGAGCGACCGTAGGATGCGGCCGGAGAGATCCGAACGGCTCGGGAGAATCGGGCTTTGGATCCGGGTTATGGGCCGGGTCTTGGATAGCTCAAGCCAATGTCTTGTAGATGGGTTGCTCCTTGTTGGGTTGCAATTCTTGCCTGCCAACTTTGGCTTCTGCTCCATAGACGCTCGTCTCCAATTTTACGCTCTTTTGGCCTCGCCTTTCTTGAGCTTTATTCACTACCTAAAAACACAAAATTAATTAGTACAAGTATTTATTCTTGAAAACAAAGAAAATACAAAATGCGGGATAATATCCGATTTGAGCACAAAAGATGAGTTAAATGCCAATAAATAGATGTAGAAATATGCAATATTTGGCACTCATCAAATACCCCCAAACCCGAATTTTACTTGTCCTCAAGTGAAACAAATTAAGAAATCCTAACTATACCACCTGTCGCTGGTCTCTCGAATGCATTTAGCGTATGCACTAAGCCTTTAAACCCCTAGGTGTCCCTATTGGACGAGTTGTAGTCTCGTGAGGGTTTACCGAGAGGTGTACCCACAAAACCTTCTCCAACTTCGAGTGTAAAAGAGTCTCAAGCATCCAAGGAGCTATGAGGACATAGAGTTTACGCATGCTAGTAACACGAAGTTAGAATTACCAAAGAACGCATTCTCATCCTTAAGTCTTTGAGCGAGAAGTAACCATACCATATGAAAGAATTAGGATTCGATTGTGATCATAAGCCTCGACTTCTCGCCTCACTAATAGGGTTTTATGATAATTGCACTCAAAAAGACCACTTTTTTAGTCTCTCATGTGTGCAGCGGGAATAAAGAGAGAAATCCTGCACACGTTGTAGGTAAGAAGGGTAACCTTCCGAAATAATTTCTGGAGTGTCCACAAAGGTGTGGACAAAAAGAATCTTTTTTTGATGATCTCTAAGAAAGGAAATCAACCATTAGCAAGGATGGGAGTACTCACTTACCTTCTCACCCGATCGGCAATTAGCACCATTCTCTCATAGGAACCATAGAAACGTCTTCAATCTTCGGTCTTCGGTCTTCAATTGTTGATGACGAACTTCTGAACTTTACAAAAACTTGATAATTTTTTTTTTTTTTTTTTTTTTTTTTTTTTAACTTACAATAAAACTCAACTTTTCACAAACTTCATTAATTCTCATCCTATTTTTTTTTGTTGTATGTAACCTTGGACTATATCAACTTTTCTTCAAATATTCCGATGTTTCTCCGCTTCTTGACGATGATGTGTTTCTATGGGTCTCGTTGATTGAGAGAGAGTGATGCTAACTGCAAATCGATATTTAGAAGGAGTTTTCATCTTTAAACGTCACCCTCATGATTGACAAAAATTAGCACTCAAGAGATCAAAAGTAGTACTTTGAAAGTGGTGCAAGTTTGGGTAGCTCTACCATTCCTACCCGAAATTGACGTACGGTGACACACACTCTAACAGACTTTTCTAGAAAGTTGCAAAAAATGAAGGTTGGTGCCTCACTTGATGTAAAATGGGTAGTCTCCACTATGGGTGATCACAATTCTACTACCGAATAATATCTAAACAACACCTAATTCGCTCCTGTATGGTTAAATCCAACTTTAACGCTCTAATCAACTAAGGAACCCGATTGCGTTCTCCAGTACTTCCAATTTATGTTATTTCAGTCCCGACTCTCTATGTAAACATAGCTAGAAGCATGCTAGTGACTCTAAAATCTCTAAAAGTTGGAGGTTTTTATTTGCAAAGAGTTTTGAATTTTTTTTTTTTTTGAAATAAAAGACTAAAAACTTTTTTTTTTTGAAATAAAAGACTAAAAACTCTATATGCAAATGCACCCCCAAACCTAAATCAAACATTGTCCTCAATGTGTCAACAGATGATAAAATTTTAAACAGTCACATACCAAGAGAACTATGCTGAGTAGAGAAAAGGGAAGAGATTACTGGATGTCGCGGGAGCAAGGTTAGAGCTTCATTGGTCAAGGATAGAATCCAACATTCTCAGTGGAGATCATATCGGATTAGCACAATATATGCACAAGAAGACTCCAACCGATTCAAGAAAGAAAAAATTTAACAAGTCCCTCTTGGATTATATATAATGAAAATTCACCATATACCAACAATCTAAAGAGTTGAGGATCAACCCAAAAGACGGTATGCGAAACATCAACATGATCTTACACAAATATAACATGAGAGCAAGTAAGTAAAAGCATATGGGAATGATTTTCCCCAAACCTAAACTTGTGAACAGGTGTGTTTGAGAGCACAAAATCTTGCAATTTTAAGGGTACATCATGTAAAAGGTCTAACTCAAAATGAGTTTTACTAAGAACAGATGAGATATACACATTCCAACTGTGGTTCCTTAAAAGTGTTATACTTTTATGCAAAAGTAGTCCAAGAGGACTTGGGAAGCACAAAGCTCTAGGCCTAAATTAGAACTCTCGAGAAAAGTTGGTTTTGCAATTTTGTTACAAACTACACCTAGGTTTGGTGGAGGAGTTTCAATCATGCCTTAGGAGAGAGATTAGGTACATCTAAGTTGTTTTCATGTATAAGATCATTTGCACCATCACACTTGCCTAAGGTCGGAAGAAGGTAAATCATGTTCACTGCATAGAACAATTCATCAATCTCCATGTCATACTCATCATTATCCAAAATTTCAATCTCATGCACAAGATGACAAGGAGAGATATCATGTCTTTTGAACCTAGGCATGGAATCGGACACATGCATTGAATCATCGGTGTCAACAATTCAGCTATTCCTAGATCACAAACTGGTGGTAAAACATGCTCATTTTCACGGGACAATTGCACAGGTTCCATATCGGAAGACAAGTATGAATATTAGAAGAAGCATCATTCATAGGGTTCACGAAGAGAAGCTTAATGTCTCGAACCTAAAGATTTCACTACATTTTCAAAATACACATGCTCTTCATATTCATCATCATCATCATCATCATAACAAAAATTCATCTCCTATTCAAAATTTGAGCATTTCCAAGTGTACTCATCTACCTCTATATTAGGTTCATATTCAGTGTTAGGTGCATGAGTAGGCATAGAAGGGAGTCTTCACTAGTGGGTATGCATGTTTCATATGAATGATCATTACATGGGTGTGCACATGGTTCACTAGAGAAGGGATGATCAAGCATTTTCCATCCAAGTATATCATTGTTTTGCTCTATGAGCTTTTCCATTGGTGACTGCATACAAGGGGTTGGGGGAGTATAACATTGTTCATCCTCCCATGGTGGTTGATGATGCATGTGTGCATGGTTATATGGGCTCTTAGAATACTGATCGCAACCTTTGAAAGGCTGATTATGGTCCCAATGATTACCAAAGATAGTCACTTCCAGAATTCGTACATTGGATTATCATAGCTTTCCCTAGACTGCCTAAAATCATGCAAAATATAGCAGTTCTCAGCAGGGTGGCCTAAGCTACCACATAAGGTACAAGCATACATTTCATATTGCCTAGGGGAATTAGATTCGACAGATTTCTCATGTAATTGCCTTTCTAAAGCAGATACTTGAGCTTCTAATTGATCTAAAAGTGATGACTGGGTATGAGAAAAGTGTTCATTTTCAACCTGTGGTGGATGATACATGTGCTCATAATGATTAGGGTATGGATATTCAAGGTCGGGGCCCGAGAAGGTTCATAATATTCCCTAAAATCATCATGGATCATGGGGAGTTCATATTGTGAGGCATGCCCGTAAGCAAGTTCTCCGATGGATTTGTTTTCATCCCCGATTCTGAGACCAAAATCCCGACATGATCTAGCAACTCAATTTGAACTCAAAAAGAAGCATAGCTTAGCACACATCAAGCATGTATAACCAATGATGTCTCAAAATGGGGAAGCTAAGCCCAAGTGATGCAAAGCCCGGTTGTTGTGGAAAGCCTAGTGGATGGTGGGCTTTGGTTTGGTTTAAATGGGCTTAGTTTGGTTTGTGTGGGCTTAGTTTGGTTTATGTGGGGTTTGGTTGTGTGGAGAACAAGTTGCACAGACCAGGTTTATGGGTTCCGGCCTGACTTGGTTCGATTTATGCAGCCCGGGCGAGTTTGCAAAGCCCAGAGGCTGGTTGGGGCGAGAGCCCGGTTATGTGGAGGTTGGGCTTGGCAGTTTACGGCCATGGGGCCCGGGTTTCGGCTTGTGCACAGAATTGGCAAGGAACAGAGCCCGGTGGGACTGGGTTTCATTGACTTATGAGACTTGATTTGTGAAGAGCCAAGAAATTCGGGTTATGCGGAATTGGGTAGGGTGTGCGGGGTTAATACAAATGTTTCTGTGCGGAGTTTGGTTAAGCACAACACAAGAAAAGTAACAATTGGGTAAAATGCATGACCATTTCCAAAGTTGGTTTATGCTCGAAAAGGCTGGCGGGATAGCTCATTCACGGACACGGGCTTTGGTGATCACAAAGTCAACACAACTATTTGCAGCTTCTGGCTCCGCTTATGATATTAACACAGAGACAAGCAAAACTTACTGAAATCGACACGATTCCAAGCACATGTGATCTTGGTAGTTGTTGTTAATGCACAGCCTACCATGCACATTAAGCAAAACACGACTCATGCACGAAAGGTATGTTTACACGGATATGACACGAGTGTCAATCGGCTCGATTGATCCCTTGGGTTTTCACCGACTATGATCGGGTATGCAACACAAGTGAAATTCCAAGGCCAGAGATTATGCACACAGTTATGCAGATATGCAGGCTGAATTGATGTCAACTGATGCACACATGTAATGCAGATGAGCAATGCTTAGCAGGGTTGATTTCCAGGGTATCAACAGGATAGAGCATGCACAAACTTAACAAAACAAAGCTCAACTCACTCAGCTACAGGGGCTGGAGCTAAGCGCAGGCCTTGTCAAGGTCAAGGAGTTACAACACAGATCACACAGATGATTGCTCAAGGCTGTTAACAGCTTTAGTTGACTGAATGGAACACACAAGGCACATGATTTCAGATATTGCAGGGGTTGTATGATCTAGCACTAGTTTAGGGTTGAGCACCACTGGCAATCAGCCAAGCAAAGCAGCAACAGGGTCAGATGGGTTGTGCTCAGGTTACACACAAGCACAGGTTTCAATGGATGCAGTAGTTGATATCAACAGGGTCACATAGATGGCCTAGCATCAGCTGGTGGTCACACAGATGTGGTTACAGCTTAATTGACAGAATGGAGCATGCAAAGTATAGGGCTGATGGTGTCAACTAGGTCAGTTGATATCAACTAGGGCTTGCGGCAAACTTGGCTAACCAAGTTGCAGCTTAAGCTCACAGCTACAGGGGCTGGAGTTTAACTCAAGTGCTGTTAAAAGCCCAGACTTCACAGTGAAAAGATGGCTAGTTCAGCCATTTTTCAATGCACAGAACACACACAAACACCGATTTTCAGCTAACACGGATTTTTTTTTCAAGTGCCACCTTTGAGATATGCAAGCAATTAGTTCAACAGAGACAATTAGAGATGGTTGCCTAGCAGGGTGGCTATCTTGTCATGTGAACAAGGCTCGGACCCACATACAAGCTAGGCATACATTCATGGAGTAATGGCTCACAAACCAAGATGCTCATCACAATTTTCAGTCATGCATAATTTGGCTCAATTTTAGTGCGCAAAGTAATGAGGCAATGCTCAAAGAACAAGTGATAAATTCCTACACATGCTTATCATGACATGGATCAGCTCAAAGACATGGCACTAGTTCAGCAGGCATCTTGATTATCAGGGAACATGGTTTATCATTTATGCACATATGAAGTACAATGAAGTTCTAGAGTGACCAACCATTTTTAGCTCCACTAACAACTGTGTTCTGTTCCTCCACTTTCTTTGTTCATTGAGATATGTTGCGAATGCTGCTTAGTGCGATTCCTCGATGCCTCTCCTTGGGGTTGTATCGCAGTACTTTGTTTACTCAAGAGAGATTTTTAGTTCCCAAAAATGCGCACATTAACAGAACCACTACACAGAGTCATCTAGCAAAGATGAGGGTTTAGCAATTAATGTCATACTGCAGCTGAAAGGGGATAGCTCAAGTTATGAGATGCAGGCTGATAATATGAGAATGCAGATGTAGTGAAGGTAAACTAACTAAGATGCAATGAACAGGATGCCTTTCAGATGAGCTAACTAAAAATGAAATGCAAAAACAGATGTGAATGCAGATGAGCAAATATGCGAACAGATTAACTAAAATGCATCATGTAGTTAACAATATGCAATGGATGATGCGAGAAAGAAAACTACAACTAAGTTACACTAATACAGGTAAAAGTAATAATTCAAAGCAAGTATGTACAAGGTGAAATGAAATTTAGTAAAGCAAGCAATAATCGACACAGCACACGCCAAGTCCCCGGCAGCGGCGCCAAAAACTTGATAGGCTTGGGAATGGGGTTTACGTTATAGCCTACTTGTTAAACCGCAAGTGCACGGTGTCTACAATGTAGAATGGGCAAATACGGAGGTCGATCCTACGAGACTTGTGGTTCTTAAGATGATCTAATGGCTTACTAGACTGATTTCTAGAGGTGTAACACAAATGTTTGGGTGATTGTCGATCACGACCAAGTTGAGTGGTGACTCTAAACTAAGGCAACTAAATGGATTGTAAACAATTTGGAAGAGCACTAGGGCAAGAGAATCCACCACCCGATCCTATGCTAAGGCAATTCCTAATCAAATTATATTCTTGATTCATTCCAGGAAGAATACCATGATAATGTCTTGACTAATCTCACACACTCCCCCTAGTATAGAGTGTCTTCTTACAAAGACACTCTATCACAGTTCATGTGCTCAAATAGCTAATTCAACTGGCCTAATGAAGCATAACAAGAACAATAAAAAAGAAAGTGAATAACTTAGCATGCAATCAAGGGTTTCATCCCAACCCCAGGTTACTTAATTAGAACATCAACAAAGTAAGTAAAGCACAAATTAACACTAAGCTGGTGCTCTGGCTAGCCCAGGCATGCCCTCAAACATCAAACTACACCTTCTATTTATACATGCAAGATCTCCAAAAACCCTAATTTACTTCAAAAATAGAAAAACAAGAAAATACCCTTTCTTTCACACGTCGCCGAATCGTGCTCTCTTACAATCAATCCTCGAGATGATGGTTTCCCTCACTTGATTGATTGGACAAAACCCTAACCCTAATTCTTCCTATCTCCAACTTAGCTTCTAGGTAAGAGGCTATGAGAGATATAGAGAGAGAAAGTAGGGGGAAAGAAGGTGGTGCGGCTGGGAAGGTGGTGGTGTCGGGGTAAGGATGGTGAAGGTGGTGAGGTGGTATGGTCGGGGAAGAGGAAGAGGTAAGGGGTCTCTCTCGTATTGTCGGGAGAGAAAAAGAGAAGAGAAGAGAAGGGTGCGTTTGGTTTGGGTGGTTAAGGGGGATTATATAGGTGGTGTGGTGTTGAGCGGGTACAGCGAGCTTCGATGCGCGAGGCCGGGAGCGCACTGTAGGATGCGGGGCCGGAGAGATCCGAACGGCTCAGGGAGAATCAGGCTTTGGATCCGGGTTATGGGCCGGGTCTTGGATAGCTCAAGCCCATGTCTTTTAGATGGGTTGCTCCTTGTTGGGTTGCAACTTTTGCGCGCGCGGGCTTTGGCTTTTTGCTCCATAGACGCTCGTCTCCAATTTTCGCTCTTTTGGCTCCTCGCCTCCGAGCTTTATTCACTACCTAAAAACACAAAATTAATTAGTACAAGTATTTATTCTTGAAAACAAAGAAAATACAAAATGGGATAATATCGATTTCCGAGCACAAAAGATGAGTTAAATGCCAATAAATAGATGTAGAAATATGCAATATTTGGCACTCATCACCGTTGAGACACACAAATATTACCTTCAAAACCTGAAGATCGTGAAGACGTATCGACTACAATGAAGACATCATCCTTCCATTTTAGGTTAGTGATACTGACTTGACATGTTTTTATTCCTATTGTTACTTTCAAGTCATTTAAGATTGAAAACAACATGCGAGGTTATATTTAATACTCTAATATTAGACTTTGTTATTTTATTATGATCAAAGTGTCAAGGAAGAATATTAAATTACGAAGTATAACGTTTTATCTTTTGAACTTCGAAAATTTGACATCGACATGATCTATGTAATTCGTTACTTGATTGGATATATGTGTGATTTCATCCTAGGAAACATTAAAAATGTTTGATACATATGCTTAAAGGAAGTACATATACGAAATTTGTTTTTAATCGAAAAGAAATCAATATGCGTTTTGGTCCTGGTTTTCTATGAAGATCTATTGGATGACCAATTCGAATAAGGTGGAAACTTTTTGTAGAACCGATCTTAACTTATCTTTGAGAATTATGGTAGAACCAATCCATACTTATTTTAGGATACATGGTAGAACCGATCTTAACTTATGTCGAGAGTCTTGGTAGAATCGATCCTTACATATATTGGGATACATGGTTGTTGAGGGTGATTTTAGCTTTGGTTCTACCTGTCTAGCTACACCAAATGACCTCAGCTTTCTAGGAATAGTAAGAGAGAGAGAGTTTCCTTTCCATTGTACCTTGTCCTCCCTTATATAGACTTTCCCAAAAGTCCCTCCTTTTATGATATCATGACACATGTCCTAAACCTCCTCAATTACTTCTAATGCCACTCCTTAATATAACCTACTCCTTATTTGTTAATCCCTTTCTTGTCCTTCTTTCCTCATGGGTATTTTCTCATTGGACTTAGGCTTAGTCCCCAAGTCCCCACATCTCATACTAGGAATGCCTCCCTTCTTAGGGGCACCCCAAGCCCATTAAGGGGTATTATTTTTCATGTATCAACATTAGTCCCCTGACTATAGGGTCAATTGCCAGACGACCCAGTAGTCAAATTACTTTACACTCTCGGTTACCACGTGTCATCGGAAACAGGGAGGTTATTACATCGTTTATGATGACGTTTTCCTTATATAAGAGTATCGTGCTTTTAATCTGATCATCGGCTTCAAACTCTTTATTTCCATTTCCCCCTTTCCATGTCGAATACCTTGTTCGGATGGCTTACTCCCTTCACGGATACATATTAACCTTAGCGCCAGTCCCTGCACTGGTTTCGATGTTCAAGGAGCTGGAATTGGCGCGTTTATCGCCGGTGAAGGCTGAGATTGAGGCGCTTTGTGAGCACAGATTCGAAAATAGGGATTCTATGCGCGCTCAGTTCGCGGAGCGTTATGAAGCACATCAAGCTGCCCAAAAGGCCGAGCCCTCTAGACACGTGGCATCCGCGGTCCATCGCGCTTTAAACGACGCTTTCAACGCTCAAAGATGCCACTAATTCGCTACTTATGGAGTCTTCCGTAATGATGGAAACTATAGAGCTCTCCATCGATTGTCGTATACATACCTCCACTCCAGCGACCCCTGCGCTTCTTGGGTACACCATATCTCTCCGCGGTCAAGCTGGCTAGTCGGCTTGTCCTACCCCGAGGATGAACTCGCGCACTTATTATTTTTGAGATAGGAAGTAGATGTGCTATGGACTCTCATGCGGATTCGTCAAGACAAGGCGCGTAGAGAACGTGACGAAGATAAGGGTACTCTTGCACTCGCCCGTGGGGCAAGAGCTAAAGGAAAAGTAATGAAAGACATCCATAGGTTGATAAGCAATGCCGATTGGGAATTGTCTCAAGCCAGCATTCAATGTGATGAAGGGCATCTAATGGCAGAAACCGTGGACATGGACATTGCCCATGATCGCGCGTTGATAGCCGGCCAGGTTACGTGCTATTTTGGGATGGCTTACTTTGTTTGTTGTTTTTGTTGTTTCTTTTTGTGCATCTCGCTCTGGGTTCGCCTCTTTGTGTATTTTCTTTGGTGCTTGTGTTGTTCGTTACTTGTTGATAAACTTTTCCTTCCTTGTAGATTCTTTCCTTATCCCTCTTGTCTCATGGATGTTGCCACACTGATCTTGGGCCTTAGTCCCCAGTGCTCATATCAAGGTTGCATTTTCTCTCGGGGGTACCCTAGACCCGTTTAGGGAGCATCTTCTTTCGCGTATCACCATTAATATGGGTTGACACATATCATAACATGCAAGAGGAGACGTGAATGGTTATTGCATCGTAAACTGCGCCACCCCCTTTATATATGATTCTCATTTATTAGTTTGGTCACTAGTTTTTCTTTTAACTTCATCTTCATCCTTTTTGGTCAAAGATATCGCCCGCATGGCTAATTCTCTTCACGGATACGTGTTGTCCTTGGCGCATGTTCCCGTGTTGGTCTCGGCGATGCTTAAACATTATGAGCTAAAGCAACTGTTACTCGTGAAGGCTGAAATCGAAGAGCTTCGAAAATAGAGAATATCGAATAGAAATACCATGCGTGCCAAGTTTAGGGAGCGACACGAGGCGTACCAAGCTGCTCAGCGGGCTGAATCATCAGATCGCGTGTCATTGGAGACCCAACGCGCGCTGGATGAGGCTGTCACCGCTCGTGACGCGGCTGATCAATTATTAACGGATTCCTTGATAATGATGGCTACTATAGATCGCGCCATTTATGATTGCCATCTCTGGATTTCTGACCAGGCAGCCCCACTTCTTGGGAACATTCTGACTTTAGCGGCCGCATCTTTGCTTGTATCTCATCCCTACCTCGAGGATGAGTTAGCTCGTTTGTTGGTTCTAAGAGAGGAAGTGGGCCTGCTATGGACGCATAGGTTGATTTGTCAGGATAAGGCACAAAAAGAGTACGATGAGCATGAGGACACTCTCTCGCTTGCTCGAGGGGCCGAAGCTAAGGGTAAAATTATTCAGGATATCCACAAGTTGGTGAATGAGGCTGATCAGGACCTTCGTTTAGCTACCGCGCAATGTGATGATAGGAGTTTGATGGTGGAGGCTTTGGACGCGGATATTGCTCGTTGTCGGGCATTGATGGCTAATTAGGTTGCATGTCCTTCTGCGAGGATTGTCTTTTTCTTTGTTTTAATGTTCCGTTCGTGGCTCCGCTGTTGTTCTTCTTATGCGTCTGTTCTGAACAAAGTGTGAATAAAGTTTTGCTTTAAATTGGGATATTATTATTCTCACTTTTTTTTTGTGTTACTTGTCACCAGCTGGGATGGGTCAGTGGTAGCAGGGCCGGCTTATGATGGAGGCAAGTATAGGCAAGTGCCTAGAGCCCCAAATTATTGGGGGCCCAATTTTTTTTTTTTTTTTCTTAATATGGTCAATTTGTAACACTTATAAGTGTTAGTAAACTGTCTTGCCACAGTTAATCACTTTACATTTATAATTTTTAGTAAATACCATATAACACCTATAAACGCTACTAGTTTTTTAATTTTGCGAAATCAATAACCAATGTTGCAGTTGTTTTTTGACAAAATACAAGCTTATAACCCCATATCTAACCAAAATTCTGAAAAAAAAAATAGACGGGCTTCGGCCGCATAGCCGAGTTTCAAGATATCGCTTAGATGTACTAATTTATCTCTCCCTAAAAGAAATTTTAGCTTTATCCCTATATTGGTGATTTTTTTTTTTTTTAAAAGACCCATATTTTTGGTTCGCCTAGGGTACCCCAATTCTATAAGACGACCCTGAGTGGTAGTGCCTGTCTTCCCCCCTCCCACCCCCCTTTTTTTGAGGGGTACAGTGGGTTGGGTAAACGGGGATAGACCACGCCTACTCCCCCTTTTCGTTTTTATCGGAAGGAAGCGGTGGGGTGGGCGGGCGTTAGTAAAACGCGCCTATTCCCCCTTTTTTTTTATCGGAAGGAAGCGGTGGGGTGGGCGGGCGTTGGTAAAACGCGCCTACTCCCCCTTTCTTTTTTATCGGAAGGAAGCGGTAGGGTGGGCGGGCGTTAGTAAAACGCGCCTACTTCCCCTTTCTTTTTTATCATAAGGAAGTAGTGGGGTGGGCGGGCGTTAATAAAACGCGCCTACTCCCTCTTTCTTTTTTATCAGAAGGAAGTGGTGGGGTGGGCGGGCGTTAGTAAAACGCGGCTACTCCCCCTTTCTTTTTTATCAGAAGGAAGCGGTGGGGGTGGACGGGCGTTAGTAAAACGCGCCTACTCCCCCTTTATTTTTTATCAGAAGGAAGTGGTGGGGTGGGCGGGCGTTAGTAAAACACGCCTACTCCCCCTTTCGTTTTTATCAGAAGGAAGCTGTGGGGTGGGAGGTCGTTAGTAAAATGCGCATACTCACTCTTTGGCATTCCCATGGTATTTTGTAGATTTGTCAGCTATTGGGTGCCTAGAAAGCTGATCGGGCGCTTTTGGCGTTCCCGCATCCTTTTGTAAATTTGTCAGCTGACCGGGCGCCTTTGGCATTCCCGCATCCTTTTGCAGATTTGTCAGCTGACCGGGCGCCTTTGGCATTCCCATGGCCTTTTGTAGATTTGTCAGCTGACCGGGCACCTTTGCCATTCCCGCAGCCTATTGCAGATTTGTCAGCCGACCAGGCGCCTTTGCCATTCCCGTAGCCTTTTGTAAATTTGTCAGCCGGTTGGGTGCCTTTGGCATTCCCATGGCCTTTTGTAGATTTTCACACCATTGATAATTTACTCTTTATTATTCAGGGCAGACGCTTATACATTGAGCGATTTATGCATAGAAATTTTTCAACCATTTTCCATTGATGGACGTCTTGACTTTGGTTCCATTCATTCGCCTAAGCTTATAGTATCCGCTGTCTACCACTTTTCTTATCTTGAATGGGCCTTCCCAGTTTGCAGCAAACTTACTAGCGCTGGCATTCCTTTGTACATGTGGGGCGAGTTTTAGGACCAAGTCGTCTACCTTGAAATCTCTCTCCTTCACGCTTTGGTTATAGTAATTAGCCGTGCGCTTCCTGTAAGATTCTGCGAATCGTTCCGCTCGTGCTCTTCTTTCTTCTATCGTATCTAAGTGGGTGAAACGGCTTATTTCGTCTGGTGTGGTGTGGCTAGCCATTGCCACTCTTGCGGACGGAACTGCTATTTCCGCTAACAGTATCGCATCTTCTCCATAACCTAATGAATAGGGTGATGCTCCTGTGGAGCTGTGCTTCGAGATCCTGTATGCCCATAAATGATCGCGGTCGTAAGCGTCAAAAATAATTTACACTTTCTTACTACTCAAAATATAAATATAGCAAGGGCAAGAAAGGATCGATCCCACAGAGGTCTTGGTTGTCAATATGTTATGGTTTCCTATATAAAACACCGAGGATTTTCTGATTTAAACGGAAATAAATAAAAGCAAAGCAAACAAAGTACGCAAATCAAGGATGTGAAAATATTGGATAAAGGTTTCATCTTCAATTGTAAACAAGTTTTTGAATATATGAATAGAATTCGTATTTAATCTCGCTATCATCAAAAGCCATAGAATACCTTATTGCAAGAATACTCCGTAATTTCCAAAGTTATCAACACACACATTAGGGCTGCGTATGTGAATTCTACCTAAAGAATAACCTAACACCTTGCGCTAATCAAGTTCAATTCCTAGGAGCATTAAGTTTCAGAAATAGGCTAATCAATGCAATTGAAATACATTGCGCAAACAATTCGAACAAAGGTCAATTTCTACATATGATTACAAGGATGTATCACTACAACCTAGAATCATATCATGCTACTCGTATTCAAGGTTATCGCTCGATGAAAAACCCTAAAATAGCTATAGATATGGATGTGAGTTCAATCAATTCTAGACTTAACTAAACAAACATTCAATCATATTGCAATTCATCAATCATGCAATTATTGTAACCCGTAGAAATCATACGATAATATTGAGAGAAAACTAATTCATAAAAATCATAACTTGGTTGAAAAATCCAACTACATCTTCAACCAATAATAAAAACTTAGTTACTTGTGTTTTTGGAAATCATCATAAAGAGTTTAGAAGAACCTATCATGTGAAACCCTAGAAAACAAGTAGAAGTCTCCCTAATGGAGATATCTCTAGGTTTAGAAAAGAATTTTCTATTTATATGCTTTTCTCCCCATAAGGATACTTTCCCAAAATTAGGTTGATTCTTCTCAAAACCCGTCTCCAAGTTGGTCCACAAAGCCCAGGAGTGAAAAATATGTCTCTGGAATTTTGGGTCCAAAAGCGTCGCCGAATTGCCTTGACGTCATCGCTGAATCCGGTCACCGTCGCCCGGGAATCCGGCCGTCGGAAAATCATCTCCGGCCGCTTTTGTCATCGGAAACTGTCACCAGCGAGTGCACACTCCCAGCAGCTCATCTCCATATCTCGCAATTCAAACAATCACAAAATACCATCTAAACCAATTCCTCATTTCTTGCGAAACGCACTCCAAAAGCGTGACTCGTAGCTCATATATCCGTGTCGACTCAAGCATCCAACACATACCCCTTCGTGATTCACTGAAATATTATGATTCATGCTTCAAGTTCCGAAATCCGACATCCCGGGCTGGTACCACCGGTGCACCACCTCCGTCTCCGTTTCGCATAATTTACTGCATTGCTTAGCCATTGCCAATTCAATTTGCTCACCGCCACAACCGCACTTCGCAGTGACCTTTGCCTTGCCAATCGTGCAGTTGCTCCTTCGAGTCAAAACATAGCACCACCTCACCTGTAATTTGATACATTCTCCGCTCCGCCCGCCACCAGCTTCCATCACCGAAATTCATCCAACGTCGCAAGACCGCCAAGACAAACAAGACTTGCTTCAACTAACGTCGCCATACCAAAGACCAAGTCTCGAACCTATCGCTCGTCCTCATTCTTCTCAGTTCACTGCCATATCATTCTTCTCTGCCTGCCGACAAGCTCACACAAACTCAGCCAGTCATGAATTCCATCTCCGGCTGCCACCTGCACCAATCACTGAACTACAATTCCCTGTACCAGTTTCAGTTCAGCTTCGCACCAACCCAGCAGCACCTGTCTTGCAACTTAGTGCAGCATCAAGTTTAACTCAGTCACAACCTTGATGGCTGTTCTTCTGAATCCCTGTAACTGCAGTGCCTTGCAACTTGCGGCTCCAACTCCAGCTGCTACTCCAATAACAGCAGACCTGCAACAACATCGAGACACCTCCCGAGTTCAATGCTCTTCATTCTCCACTGCAATCCCAGTTCATGCTCAAGCCAACCTGCAATTGCAACCTCTGGCCATCATGACCAACCATTCATCACTGCCTTCTCCCTACTCAGCTCTGTTGGCACAACCCATTACAACTTCTTCCAACACAATAGCTACCTCCTAGCATACATCTAATACTGCACTTCAGCACACCCCAGGCCAGTGCATTCAATCCTTGGCAGCTGTCTCATTCTATCTCAGGTATTCAACTCCAGCTCCGACCACAGTTCATAGTCATATGCTCACCTGCTTTTATTCATTCACAACAAAGACAAACTCTCTAGGCGATGTTTCAGGCAACAAGCTTGAATCCATTGCAGCCTTCAACTTCATCTTTCCTGTCTTCTTAAATCCATGTTATATCTGGCAGCCGAAACATGTACCAAAACCAATCATTACAGACCCACAGACTCATGGCAAAATAGCTAATGGAAAACACAGGACAGCCAAGCTGTTGGCAGAACTTGAATCAATATCTAGTGGCAAATCGTTGGCTCGAGACATTTTATCAAACACCTGGTGTGTGTCCGGAAGATCGACGATGGTTACCCATTAATTGTATTTGATCTCCTTCCAATTATCTCCTTCCCTGTATCAGTAATTCAATCACACATAACAAAACCCATACATTCATTTAGTAGCTCAATTTTTTCCTTATACTTCCCACTGTCAATGGCAGCCAACTTCTTTCTCTATCTTTCCAGACAAAACTTCACTGAATCTCCTCATACATTGCTGCAAACTCAAACCCAGTGAGAACCCAACTTTCATTGTTAACTCAGTCTCTCTTGAACGATTGAGCTTCGAAATACCCATCAATCAATGGCATCAATCCAGGGACATTCTCATGTTTCTTCAGTTCCTAGCTAAACCCAAAATTGGTACCACTTGCCTATCTTCGAACCTCCCTGTTCCCTTGGTACTCAGCTATCAAACCCTTGGGTTATACCAGAAGTGAACCCGAGTATGAGCCTGGAATCATGGCTTTCCGGCAGTGTGAATTGGTGCAGAGCTGGGACTGGAAATGAATCAGATTAAAATCTCGACCTAGTTCTAGTTATAAAGGAAGAGATGCCCCTTAACAATATGCAGTCTGTCCTTAGTGTATCACTCAGCTGGTTACCCCTTATCCTTGGCTGGGCTCTAAATAACACTTCCCTTTTAACCAAAATCTGGCTACCCCTTAACATGTATTGGGGTGCCAATAGCATTCACCACTAAAATGACCATCTTGCCCTTTTCTTTCCGATTCTCATTTTGCTCATAACTTCTTCATACGAGCTCAGAATGACTCCGTTCTTTCGCCATTGTCTTTATCTTCTCGTCCTCTACACAATGAAAAGTAGATATCTTGTATTTGAACGAGTTCCAATTGGTCTTTTTGCTCCAAATGACTCCATTGCACCTAATAAACTCAAAAGCACACATAAGATACATAATTTACAAGAAAACTCGCAAAGAAAGCATAAATACTAGATATTAAATTAGGTGTTTTTAGACACCTATCAATAACGCAAGTGGCAATTGTTCGTACCATTCTCTGTGATGATCATGCACCGTTTTGCTTAGAACTCGGATGAGTGTTTTATTCGTCGCTTCTGCTTTCCCGTTCTACTGGGGGTAGTAGGGGGTTGATGTGTGTAGTCTTGTGTTGTACAGGCAAAGTAGATTTAGCAGGATTGAGTTCTAGCCCATGTTGGTAGGTTTTATCAAAGGATCATGAGGGGTTCTGATTGAAACAATATGTGAAAAAGTCACAATATGTTGAATCGTTTGGTCATAGGTGTTTCGAGGTTTCAAGTTTTGCATTGCATAAGTTAAAACCGGTTTTCAACCTTTCTCTGGTAAAGGTTGGTTGTTGTTGTTCTTTTGCCTTGCAAGAGGATGCCAACATAATGATATTTTGGTATCAATTCTCCCTGGGAACATGCAAACATTAATGGACAAGAGGATGCGCAACTTAAGGTAACGACTTTGTTAGTTAATCGTTTTCCTGTTTAAGAAAAGCCTGATTTTATTGCATATATTTATTGCTTTTGCTTAACAAAATTTCGGTACAATTGATGTTTATTCCATTATTTGTGTATGGATGTGTGTGTGATTCAATTGTTTACGGTTAATAAAAAATATTGTGATCTTGCTTTATTGTTTGGTATCAATCGTTTAGGCTTACAAAATTTTCGGTGTAATTGCGGTGCTTTAATGTCTATGTTGTTTCAATTGCTTTCGGTTGAGGTAAATAATTATGCAAGTTGATTTATTTGGTTTGTATGAATTGTTTATGGCTTAACAAAAGAAAAGGTTTTAGGGATGAATTGTTGATTCCGGATAAGAGAAACTAAGTTAATTCTGATCTTAGTTAGACTTATCAAAGTGGAGGTTTCGGTTAATCAAGTCTAATCGAATGCCTTAACAAGAAATGCAAGTTAACTAACCTAGTACTTGTCTTGTTTAAAAGTGAAAGGTCTAAGTTATTATTTGAATAATTAGAACCTGATGAGAAAAATAAAGTAAATTCTGATCTTTATTTTGGTCTTATCGAACAAGCGATTGTATTTGTGCAATCGGTTTAGCAAAGGAACTAAAGTGCTTAGTCTAAAGGTCTGTGAGCCTGATTGTTAAGAAGAGTACTTGGACGATCTCAAAAATCAATACCAAAGGTCAATCTAGTCGTATCCAAATAATACAATCGAAATTCGCAAGTAATAAACCATTTACTATCTTTCAACATACGAATTTTACAAGAAAAAGTCTCGTAATCGATCACATCTATATGGACGTATCTACTAAGATTAAATACATATTACATGTGTAAATCATATTATAAAGATAAACACGGAAAGGGAAACAAACACAAGACACCATAAGGTTTGTTAACGAGGACTGCAATAGCGGGAAAAACCGCGGGACCTCATCCAGATTTGGACACCAAACTCTATTAAGCCGCTACAGACACTAGCCTACTATCATACTTCGGACTTGAATGTAGTTGAGACCGAATCCACCCTATAAGTGATTAAAATTACAATCACACTCCTTACATCTCTTGAACCTCGCAGTGCTTTATGCAACTGATTCCCTTAGCTGACGTTCTTTACAGCTTGAGAGCCTTCTCTTCTGATATAAGGTCACTCGAACTAGATCAAATTATTTACGGGATCTTTAGAACTGTTTTTAGTTCTGAAGAGAACTTGTGATTATCCATTGTTAACAGACTTCGTTACTGTATGATCGATCATAAGTGGATTCAAGTTTGTATTGTGCAGGTATAATAGAAGGAAATTGAAGATTTGAAGACAATAAGATTTTTCTGATTGGTTTTCGTATCTCTTGATATTCTTGCACACATCATGATCGGCTGGGATTCAACTTAGATATAATTTATCTTGTATATATAGATTTGATCATATAGTTGTTTAGACAACTATCATTTAGTGGTATTCTTCAGTATCTGAATCTGATAGTTGTGAATCTGAATCTAAGTTACTAATTTGGATTGATCTTACCCGACAAAGGAGTTTACTAGTTTGAACGAAAGGGCCTTTGTAAAAACTCAACGAATCTTTTCATAAAGGATTATTAGAGCAGTTACCAAACGTCTTTGTTCGTTTACTATTTGGAAGACGATCAAAAGGAGTTGAGTGCTTAAGAATTTACATCGGCAAAGCAACTCAAGATAGTGATTCATGTCTTAGGATTCACTTGCGTTAGCCACACAGTTATAGGCGCAGGGATACTGAGTGAACTAACTAACTATTGGAAGATTACTTGGCCTCAACTATACGAAGTTGGCTTTGTACTTTGTTTAGCAGCTTAATTATGAGAGTATTCAACGCTGGACTAGGTCCCGGGTTTTTTTTTTGCATTTGCCGTTTCCTCGTTAACAAATTCTTGCCATGTCATTTACTTTACTTCCACATTATAATTGTCTTATTATAGTAAAGTAAATAACACTTGTATCTTAATCACTTGATATTGATCCTATAGTAAACCGTTTTTGAACCTTAACTATTATCAAGTTAATCTCCTGAAGTTGTATTGTCTTGACTTTGTCTATAGACGATCACTCAAGGTATCAGACTTATAGGTTGAAACGAAAAAGCGTGGTGTATTTGGGTACCCTCGTCATTTCAGTTTGCAATAGATAAATCTAGTAAACCTCGCAAATTCGGAAAACTTACACTGACTTAGATGAGAAGCCTGGATTCTTTACCACCTCTTCAAAAACAATCTTCAACTTATCAATTAAGAATAGTTTACAGATATTCATCTTGAGGAATCACAAAGTCCGAGATAAAGAGAACTTTATGATTACTATCTATCTTGCCTGAAAGAGATCACGAGAACCTCGATAACAGAAAAGCAAGAATATGATTCATGAACTATCAAGATAAAGATAGTCGGACCTGGCTTCACGAATCCCTAAAGAGAAGTCTTTTAGTCGTAGGCCTAATTATGTTTCTCAGAGGAAACCTAGGTCAATAGAGGACGACTCTAGCTATTAACTAGGACACAAAGTGTCAGGGATTGAATTTGCCCAGTTGAAAGAGCACCTCTATTTGTACATGTTCAAGATAAAGGGTTGCTTAGAATTCAAGCTAAGATAACTTGAGATTAAATCAAACACTTTCTATATTTAAATGAAACTCTAATTAGGGTTTCGAGTAAACATGTGAGAATTAGTCTTGAATTCGCATGATAAGAATATACACATGTAATCCAGTTGCGAACCGTGTATAATGACCGTTCTGTGGAAAATATGTCTTATGAACTAAAAATAATTTGATGTTCATTTAAACACTTAAGGATTTAATCATGATACACATACACAAGTGCTTTAGTGATTAACGATGTCTTAGAGGTGTTTAAGAGAGTAATACAAATGCTAAACATATTTAAAAAATAAGTCTTTGAGCATCTGTTAAACTTTATTGGGACCGTTGGTGAAACAGTTCGTGAACCGTAAGACAAGTTAACAAGTCAGGGTGCTACTGTTCATGAACCGGGTTCTCCAACTGCTAGCCTTTTACACCAACTAAAAAATTCAGATCACCACGGTTTGTGAATTGTCCCCAACTAAACTTAAGGTCTGCAAACTGGTTCTCTAACCTTCCCTATATTTCAGAAACTCAGATATCCATGGTTTGCAAACAGGTTTGCCAACCTACCTTGAGTCAAAATATTAGAAGTTCTGAGTTTATCCATTTTGATGTTTGAAACATTCCCAAATGATAAAATCATTTGCTTGGGAAATTTTCAATTCATCCACAAATTAATACGTGAACAAAAAATTGTTTCGAACTAATATTGTTAAGGACCTTTGAACATCCAATGCTTTGAATCATATTTCGAAATTTTTAACAAGACAAGCTTGACTTGAAATTTCTTCTTTGTAATAAATCTACTATAAGTCATACTACATAGTCTCATAAGATAGAATGGGGAGATAGTGAGTAAAACTGAATGGTTTAGTCTCCACATGCCTGATTAATAAAATTCTCCAAATGTCTTTGTCGATCTTTAGTCTTCAAGGGTGATGTCTGATATTCAACTACCAAATTCTAACCTAGTCCTAAACTTGACTTAGTAGACAAGAATCCAGATATAATTTTATTCAACTAACATTGACAACAAGCTTGAGATACCAAAACCTGTGGATTCAACCGATTATTGCTCTAACAATCTCCCCCTTTGTCAATTTTAGTGACAAAACTATTCAATAAATATGGATTCAGAATAAAATATTTAACTCAAAATCCATTATGCTTGATTTCCTTGGTTCTTCAACAAGCATCTTGAATTCTTCGTACTTCAAGTTCTTCTATGGTTTTGCATGTGTTCGTTCAACACCTTTGTTGTTGAAGATCCGTAGCGACAACAACTTATGAGAATACTCAAAAGAGCTTTGTTAGAATGACAAATCACTCTACTATTGTTATACATAAACATTTACCTTCCTCAAAGTTCAATTGCACCACAGCTTTGAAGCAATACTACAGTTATATGTTCTCCCCCTAAATTAATACTTACGTCTTTAATAAAATAGGTAAAAAACTATAGATCATAAACCACTCCTCCTTAGATAATGTTCCAAAAAGCCATATATTATAGGATATACTACTTAATAATTCTCCCCTTTTTTGTCGACAAAATTGGCAACGACGGAAAATAGGGATCACAATGCCTTATTTTATTGCCTCGTAAAAGAAATTCATTTTGGGTTTGGGCAAAGAAAAGGGTCCAAAGAAAATGCATGACTTCAAAATAAGTCATTACAATATATAACTCTAATCTACTAGCACTAATCTATAATTTAATGTCACAAACTTAATTTCACACTCAACTAATTATGCTAACTCAATTCATCACCTTCTAACTAAATTGAATAAGCGTTTGTGCCATAATATAATAAAAAATATATGGATAAACAAAAAAAACTCGAGCAGCCCAGAAAATAGTCCGCAAGTAACCAAAGGCTGAGATCTAGAAATGAATATATCCCGATCGGGAGAATGCCATTGTTGTATAAACGATGGTCCGAGACTCGAGATGAATCTAGAATTCTATCGGAAAGACAAATGGGCTAAGACCGTGGGCCCAAAATTTCTTCTTTGAAATGTGCATAAGCTAACTCACTGACTAACTCATCGTGATATCTGGAGCTACAACGTGTTCACTAGTAAGTGTTAAAAACTTAAAATCATTGGCGAGTCATTACCAAAAGAGAAAATTAGGCTAAGGCCCCACCCATGTATAACCCATAATATGAGGCCCCTAGTTAAAAGAGTTTTAAAACAGCCCTAATTAAAAAAAATAATTAATGAAAGCGAAAAGACTAAATTAGCCTCGAGTATATAATAAACATCACCTACCTTTCTCTCGTTCAGAAGCCATTATTTCATTTACCAGGAGATAGAAAACAAATCTCACTCACGAAAACGATTCGAGATCAAAAAAACCTAAAAATCAAGAAATCTTCCTAAATCGATTCGAGATCAAAAACTATTCATCATCTGCATCAATGCCGCTAATGAATACGCTAATCAAAACAGTTTCGATTTAAGTTTCGATTTCGATTTGAGATTCAAAACTAAATCGCCGTTGTTAATGATTCTTGTTGATGAAATACTCCGACGATGAATCACTAGGTATGTTTTGATTTGAATATGTTAGTTTTGATCTGTTTTGATGAATCACGATGTCAACTGTTTTTGGAACTGTTTTTGATCTGTATTTGATTTGTTTTTGATATGTTAATTCAAAGACGAATAAAGAAGAAGAAGACGAAGAAAGAAGAAGAATACGAAGAAAGGAGAAGAAGACGAACAGAGGTTTGAATCTGTTTTGGATCTTCTACTTTTCCTCTCTGGTTTTAGGGGTTAGGTTTACTTGATGATTTCTGTTGATGTATCATTTGAATCTCATGTTTAGGAGTTTAGGACTACTGCAAATTGATGTTTTCTTACTGTTAAAACTGCAGATTCAGATTCAATTTACATTTTGTGAACTAAAATGGCGCAAGGAAGAAGGAATCCCCCTGAAGCAAATGCTTTAAGAGGTACTTAGATGTGAAATTATTTGAGTATACGTGTTGTTGTGATATCATGCTAGTGAAAATGCCTTTGAATGTTTAACTATACAAACAAGGCCTTGTGTAACTTGAAGTTACACATTCAAAATCTAACCACCGATCAGTATTGTGGTATGTATATTGAGTGTGTAACTTGAAGTTACACATACAAATGAGCATATATTCTCGTGAGTTACACATTCAAGATGTCGCCTCGAGCTGTGTAACTATAATTTACACATTTGGAATCTCATGTTTTGATGTGTAACTATAATTTACACATTAAAAATCTCAACACTAACTTGCCAATTGACCGTAACTATAAGTTACACATGGAAAATCTCGTCATGAACTAAATTTGATTCATCAATTTTGCTTGTGATGATGCCATGAACTAAATTTGATCTCATGATATGCTTGTAAATTTTCACGAAAATAGAGAGTATGTAAATAAGAGTTACACATTAAAAATCTTATAGAAATAGAGTATGGTTTGTATATTGATTGTGTAACTTATAGTTACACATTAAAAATCTTATAGAAATGAGCCTAGATTTGTAACTATATGTTACACATGGAAAATCTCACCACTGACTTGCTAAGGGCATGTGTAACTATAAGTTACACTTTAAACAATCTCACCAATGACTCTACAATGGGTTATATATTGATTGACTGTGTATGTGTAACTATAATTTACACATTGAAAATATCAACACTAACTTTCCAATTGACTGTGTAACTACAAGCTATACATTCAAAATCTCACCACTGACTTGCCTTGTGGTCTGATTTACTTATAGTTACACAGCAAATACAGATTCTTATGCATGTGTAAATTGAGGTTACACAACACATAATAGAATGATTCAGTTTGTGTACTTGGAAAATACACATAGTTTATGACATGAATTTGATTTTGCAGTTATAAAGGAGTGTATTTATTAAGTACACAAAATACTATGACTCATGCTATTTTTGTGTGTGATATGTACAGGAAAATTAAGGCAATCCTTGAATGCCATTAAGGATTTGGTAAAGGTGATAAAACCTATAGGATTGACTCATTGTGGGGCTCGAGAGATATCTTTTAAGAGTTGCTTACGGTAAGCTCGTAATGATGTATTACGATGAGTATGATCCAGCTGTACCAAGTACAACAAAACAAATCACTACCAACAAAAGCGGCGTATTGAAGCTTTTGAACTGCTTTGATATGGATTGTGACACACCTTGTTCTTTCAAGTTTGGTGATGATAAGTTTATAGAGTCTACACCGGCAAAGTTGGCTGGTTTATTTTACATGCAAAGGATTGGAAGTAGAAAGGGTCAAAAGCTATTAAAGAACTTTTCTCATAAGGATTTGACTGACAATGTTTTGTACAACAAGTTCTTCACCGATATTAAGTCTACAGCACATCAGACAACAAGTGACTAAGACAAAAATTTTAGAGAAGATAAAACAACTTATGACCAAAAGGAGAAAAAGTGGGCGAAGAAAGAAAATTGATGATAAGGATCTAGTTTGTTTGATAGGTTTTATCTTTCTTTGTGTATTATTTTTTGAGACATAAATGCTAATGGAGTGAATGTGAAATATCTTAGTGTCGTTGAAACATATGAGACGGTTGCTCAAGGTGTCTTGGCCTGACTTAATACACGAGCACTTGTTTGAAGAAATTCATGATAATATTAATTGCTTGGCAAATGTGAAGGCTTGTGTGCGGTACTTGCTTGGTAAAGCTTGTGTGTAATTTCTATTCCAAACACTTTTAGTGTTATGTTCGGATATTTTATTTTAATATTATTTGCTTGACTAATTAAAATTTATATATGTTGCGAGATATTGTTTGCTTGAACATGCACCAGAAGGCTCAATCCCGAAAGTTGCAAACCACGAAGAAGATATCCCGCGGGTTGGAAGGTGGGATCTATACCAGATTTCGGATTACATTTCTATAACGAGACATGACATGAGTTTTCGGTAAGTGTTAGTTGGTTTATGTTTTGTAAATTTATGGTAATATCAATATAATTTAGATAAAACTTTGATGTAATCAGAATTGTCATGTGTAGCTATAAGTTACACATTTAAATGTGCTTGTGTAGTTACACATGCAAACATAACACCAGTGAATTCAATTTATATGTGTAACTATAGGTTACACATATAAAATGTTCTTATGTAACTTTAAGTTACACATACAACTGAAAATTTGTACATTTAGAATGTTCAACTGTTTTTGCTATCTCTTTTTAACCTCTCCATCTGTTAATTGCAGCCAACTCCTAGCTTTGTGGCTGAGTTTTCACAACTTGAGAAGCAGCTAGGTATATCAACCGTGGTACCCAGCAAGGACGACCTGCAAGTCTGGGCTGAAAGCGCAAACCATTGAGAATGGACAACTGAAAGAGCAACTGCAAGCAAACCAAGCAATGTTTAAAGCAGTGTATGCAATTGCAAGAGAAGGAATATCAGAAGCGGACCTTTCAGGAACAGCAGAATTCAAGATTCACAATTTTAGTTGCCAAATTATGCAAGCAATGGGTATTGATCCTTACAAAGTGACCCAAGAAGAGTTTATGCAACATGAAGATGCTGGACATGGAGGTACTGATCGTGGAGCTACTGAGCATGAAGAAGTAGAGTTACTGCATGGAGCAACTGATCAACAAGGAGATGGAACTACTGAGCATGGAAGTAGTGAACATGAAGAAGAAGAATCCGAGAAAGAGACTGAGCAAGAGAAAGAGAAAGATGACACGGAAAAATCCTTCCATGAAGAATGTAAGTAGTTGTAAATTTTTAATATGCTTCTTTAACTTGATAGAGGTACCCAATTAGTTGACACTAAGGTCTTTGAACATTTTTAGGTTCATATTTTAGTTTTTCAGTTTTAATATGCTTGTTTAACTTGATTACACTTGATTATTGTTGAGTAAACTAATCATATGGATGTGTAATCCCTAGTTACACATGCTATATGCATGTGAAACTTCGGTTACACTAGTTAGATGCATGTGTAACCGCATGTTACACTAGGTATCCATGCCATACTCATGTGTAACATGAAGTTACACATGCTAGTTATCGAAGCAGATCAATCACACATGATATATTCTTCTTGAAATTTTATTAAAAAAATTTAACATCATAATCATCATCCTAATTCTCATTTCAATGCTTGTGCAGTTCCATGTATGAGCCTCGGCAGGGAAATACGCCAAAAATTCTGCAAGCTCAAACTTATGCAGAGGGGCGCAAGGCTCATCAAAAGAAGAAGCCCGCTAGTAAGAAAAAGCGCACTACTGCAGATGTTGTTGATGAGGCGCAGAAAAAAGCTGATGAAGAGACGCATGCTGCTGATGAGGCACAAAAGAAAGATGCAGAAGGTGGTGTTGTGGTTGAGCCGCGTGAGAAAGCCATAGGTGATGATGCAAATGTCATTGAAGAGACACTGAACTGCATGGTGACGGTTTGGTTCATTTGCTCCAACTCAACCAACATCGAAACTATTGACGATAGTTTTGCTTCAACACGTTTGAGGACTCCATGGTGATAATCTACAACACCGCAAACACAAACGACAATGCTCGGACCTACATGTTGGTGCAACTAGAGCTAACCCTACCGATATGACGGATGCTGAAGTGAGTAAAATGCATGATGAGATTGTCGGTGACATTAACAAAAGTGAACCTGGACCTACAGTGATGGAGAATGCAGAACCTAGCTCAAGTGGTAACCACTCTTCCGTTTTATTTTTCCTTTATGTTTTGTTTGTAATAGAAGTGTAACTTCAAGTTACACATTGCAAAAGGCATGTGTAGCTTGTGGTTACATACATTACATTATTATTTTGGCTTGTTTTGTTTGTAATGGAAGTGTAACTTCAAGTTACACATTGTAAAAAGCATGTGCATCTTGAGGTTACACACAGTACATTATTATTTTGGCTTGTGTAACTTTAAGTTACATACATGTGCTAATTTACTGAGATTTTGCCTATTTTTTTTTTGCGCAGCTACAACACAAGGGAACTTTTTTAGCCTTGGAATAGATAAAACTCCACTACCTGCATGAGAGAGTTGTCAAGGAAGTTGCGAATACAATAAGAGAAAACCAACCAAACATTCATACAACAACGTGTGCTGAGGAATAGAAAAATTCCAACACAAGATCTGAAGCAGTATGAAAAGAGGACGAAGAAGATTAAGAAGAGTGTTAATGAAGAAAGAATGACCACAGTTCCAGAAGTGGAAAAAAGAAAGAATGGACGCAGCCTAGGAGCGAAGAAGAAACAATGGATGAGGTTGTCAAGAAGATGACGGAACAATGAGAAAGGATGTGAAAGGTTCAAGTTATCGAAAGGTCGGAAGGCGAGAATAAGGAGAAAGTTCTTGAATATTTCCATACTCATTCGAAAACGTAAGTAGCTTGACTCCAAGTAGGCTTGATTCTCATTATTGATTATTGGATATTACTACTTGATTCTCGTTATGTTGATGAATAATAGTTTACTTCTTTGTAATGCGAGACATTACTTGGATTGAACATGACGAAAATGGTAGCCTTCTCTGTTTAATATATCCGGAGAACTAATGCTACAACTTACCAAGAAAGAATCCTTATTGGAGTCGGGAATTCATCGACTTCTACATTAGCGAGATTGAGGACAAAGATGAACTCTAACAGACAAGTATGACAAAGCGATATTCCTGCCGCCACAAGCATACGTAAGTACTTCGATATATTTGAAATCTTATTCCATTTATAATGTGTAGTGTGTGTTGTAAGATTATGATTTTTTTATGTCGAAAATGAGTTTATAATGTAGTAATCTGGGTTACAAATGTTGTTATAATGTAATCCTGTTACACAACCATTTATAATGTGTAACTGAAGTTACACATTCTTATTTTTCTAGTGAAAAACCCAAGCCCCTATGTGTAACTTCGTTTACATAATCACTTGTTCATTTATAATGTGTAATCTGAAGTTACACATTCTTATTTTTCTAGTGAAAAGCCCAAGCCCCTATGTGTAAACTTACATTTACATAATCACTTGTAAATGTGAGTTTGACATTCCAAATGGTTTTTGCAGATCACGTACTTGAACGATTACGGAGAATTCAAGAAATTTTGGATTCCAAAGCTTAAGAGTATGTCAAGTACAAGAACGATGCGATCAAACTTTTCGCCCCAATGTGCAACAACAACACACACTACACCTTTCTTGGAGTATGAGTTGAAGAGCTCTAATGCTTGGTCCTACATGAACTCATCAAACGTTAAGCAACTTCGGGAGTGAACACCTTAATCAAGCCAAGAAATATGCATTTGCAATTACTACGAATCGAGACTCTTGTGTCCTTATGCTCTTGGGATGAATGAAAACACCAAGTATATGGCTTCGCCCCCACAAGGTACAATTCCTGACTGTCTTCCATGTGTATGCAATTACATGAAGATCAGGATGAAGAATAAACCACTTGACAAAAAATTAACCTCAAGTATGATGCTATGGTGGACTGACAAGCTCAACCGCATGAGAGGAAGCATGCTATACAAGATTATTTCGGATCCATTCGGAGATGCGTAAAGCGATCATTAGGATTAGAAAAAAATCTATACTAGCAAATATGTTGTTAGCCACAAAGCGAGATGTTAGACTTGGAAAATATGTTGTTAGAAACTTTTAAATTTCATCAGTTAGTAGATTTTAGCGATTCTTGGTTTTGAAAATATTTTTGGATTGAAATTCTTTGAATTAAAAACTTTTATCTTGTTAGAAATTTTACAGCTGTGTGTACAGGTTTCATAAAGTATGCAACAGGGTAAGTAACTATACATCTTAACATGATGCTTTAGGTGTAACCTGAGTTTACATATGCATTTATCATGTGTAACCTAATATTACACATGCATTCACAAAGCAGTGTAACTTCGGTTACACATCCATATATTTGAGTGTAAATCTTTGAAGTTACACATCCACGGCTAAGTATCGTCTTCGCACTTTATATCCCAGGATGTGTAACTAGCAAAGTACACATCCTGCTAGTTCGATCACCGTTTGGATTATTTACATTTTCGCTCATCCATATATTTGAGTGTAAATCAAGTTACACAAGCCATTGATCGGACTTGCCCAATAAATCAAAATAAAATAAATTTAAACCAGCATTTATCATGTGTAAGCTAATGTTACACATGCATTAACAATGTGATGTAACTTCGGTTACATCCGATCGAAGTTACACAAGCATTTGACCACCGATCGTATATACACAATAAATCAAAAAAATAGAATAAATCGCATTTCAACCGTTAATCGACAAAATATAAAATCGAATGAATAGATCCTTGTACATAATCAACGTTGCGAAAAATAAAAACGTTTGGTCCATGCGAACCGAAATGAAGAAAACTAAAAAGAAACAATCCAAGACAAAAAAAGAATCCACACATAAAATCATTACTTGCGAAATGAACTTTGGTAGGTTCAATCTAGTGAGTGTGAACTTCCGAGGATTCACAACCCGCTTTGTTGTGACTGTTTCCTTGCGGTTCTGCAACGAACTTTCTCTTCACCCTTTTCTCACGTTTACTTATAATCCTCTTTCTCCTGGGGTCTACCTGGTGGCTTCTTCACTGTAGGCGGGATGACGGTGTTATCCTGATGATATTCAACAGCTGTTGTAGTTGGGAATCGAAGGTGGATGGCATGCATATAAGTCTTCCTAAAATAGTCGCTTGTAAAATATGGTGAAATGAAATCAATAGCCTCACGTTTAATCTTCCGTATGGCTGCAAGAGCATGAGCACAAGGAAAACCATATACGCGCCACCTTGAAAAAACAAAAACAAACAAAAATCAGTTAGTTGCACATACAAATCATAAAACACTCAAAATTAGATAGTTACAGTGCATATACGGGATGTGTATCTTTAAGTTACACTTGCAAAATATATGTGTAACTAGTATTTACACATGCATATATCTAATCTTAAAAGGAGAAAAGAACATACAAGAGAAAGAAAAAGCATAAGAAACCAAACCTTTGACATGTGCAAGTCTCGTGTTCAAGGTCCACCATGTGAGACCTTTCGCTAATAACTTCAAACACGGTAGGACTAGCAACCAATACTTCCTAAGCCAAACCTTCATCTTGAAGAGCCACAAGCTTTTCTTCATACTCGGGGTTAATGGAGTCATCATATTAGCACCAATTTCACGACGCTTCCGCCATCAAACACATTATTTTCCTCCTAATCAAAAGGAAAAAAATGATGAATACATAAAGTGACAAAACATGAAATAAAAAGACAAACAAACAACAAAACACACACACACACTTAATTAACTCGATCAAGAAGAGCAGATGCGAGGCATCTTCTTGAACCAACCCGGCTATTGATCGATTCGCTAGAGTACTAGATGTTCGTCCATAACGACAACCTTTGAAATAGGCATTCGCATATGATTCAGTGGTATGGTCTCGATGTAATCAGCCACCCAATTGCGATTCAAGTCTCTAATCTTACGTATGGCTTTCGCATGGTTTTCGGGTGAGAGTGAGTATGTCGCCTCTCGGGAAATGGTCCATCACAAGCGAATACCTAGGATCTGTTGGTGCTGATGGGTATATTTTTCACAAATGATAGTAGTAGTGTGTCGTGGAACCCATCTCGGATAGACAAGTGGAACACCCTGCAAAGAGTCCTTCATGGCGATCCGAAAGGAAGGTGATTGGCCTCCCATCACCAACAACTTGACCAAATTCCTCAAAAACCACTCCCAGCTTGTCGATAGTCTCGGGAATCGACTAGTGCAAAAGCAAGGGGGAAAAATCCTACAAAAAAATTGTGCATAATCGAAGAATAATAAGTTTCACACAAACAAAAACAATGTGTAAATACAAGTTACACATGCTAAAAAAATGTGTAACTTAAGGGCTACGATGATATTTTCTTTTAGTTACCGTTGATGGGTGAAAACTACTCCTGCAGAATTTGGTAATTTGGGGTGTGGATGAGGAATGAATCTAAACCTTCAACAAATGCAATCACAAGGTGAGTGCTTGTAGATTCGAGAGATCAATCAGGCAAGTCCTACTAAACCAAGAAATGGCTGTTCCAGGACTTGTTTCGGTCACAAAGTGAAGGAGATGGGGTTGATCTTAGGGAGGGAAGCGAAGAAGGTGTTGAGATTGTGAAGGTGTTGGCTTGCTATGACTTGTGACGAAGATGGTTGAATATGACTATCAACACTTGGTTTCGTCGATTGAACTTGTGTTGTTCTCCTCCCGTATATTCCTTGTTGTTGTTGGAAATAGGGCGGAGAACCTATTTATACAAGTCATTGAGCCTCATTCACGTTTCTCGTGGGAAGTGGAGGTAGTGGAATGATGGAGTAGTGGAGTTATGTGTCGGTAACACCCACCGCCTTGCCCACTTTTCATGTTCATCTCTAACCGTCCATGATTTTCTAACACGTTCTTGTGATGGCGCGTTGCACGCCGCATCACGTAAAACCGCTGACCAATACCCCAAATAAATATCCCCGCCAGTGACATGATTGATGTCCTGGAATGTGGATCGTGGATCCACGAAAGATAGCATGTATCGTGAATTGAATAATCACGTTATTCGTAAAGTCGATACTTGTGAAGTATCGTGTGTATTTTATGTGCACGCATTACGGTGTGGTAAAGTGATGGGTAATGACTCCTCACTAATCAAATAACTCCCGACTGTGGTTGATAACCAAGCCGGTGAAGTCGGACGGATGAGATGATGTTTGAGACACTCATCTCATGCGGCCAGTTGATGAAATTAGGTTTTTAAAAGAGGTGCGCAAGCATCACTCTTCACTTGTCGAAACCAAGCATGGGAAGGATTTTTGTAGAGGACCGACCATACATGCGTGTTGACGGCATGATGGTGTACACGTCCATGTCTCACCGTCTCATAAAGATGCAATCTAGGCCACTCAATTTGACCGTCAAAGAGGAGCGGTTGAGATTGGTTTGCGGCGAAATCCCTTGCCGCAAAGGAGTTGGAAACCGCATGACATCCCAAGTTTGGCGTGCGTTCCAAGACGACCCATCTTGGCCTGGTCTTGGTCGATCATACTACCGTGTAGGTGGTAGGTTGGTGTTCACACCTATACCCGATTATCCCATGAAAATGTGATCTGCCACTCAAATCATCCGGTGAAGTTGAGCGGTCGAGACGGTTAGGATTTGGGAGATGTAACCGCACGAGTTTGGGCGTGCGTTTTGGGTTAGCCGGCATGGTATGCCTTGGCCGACCGCAAGAGGAGGTAGATGGGCCCACGGTGGTCATGCTTTGGTATGACCGCCTTGGTTAATCCAATCTGTGACCCTCCATTCGTACCGAGAAGATGGACGCGCATGATGACTTGAAACCCTAATTTTGGCTTTCAAAGCCGCGCGACCATGCTCTTTGGGCGGACGTTTTGTTGTAACCAACCACGGTTGGCTTTGACCGATTGGCCAAGTGTGTAGGCGGTCACATGGTGATTGAGTCGACATGCTCCGGCCCTTTTGAGTCTACATCTACACCCTCCATTTATACCTGCGAAGATGGATGGTTGAGACCGCTTTGCGGCACATGTAATATGCCGCAAACCCTAATTTAAGGTTTTCCGCCCATAATGCTTGGTATGGACGGTTTCTTGGCAAGCGAAGGCCAATGGTCGACCATGCGGGGTCGCCCGTGTGTATTCCATACCGCTTGGGGTGATGGAATTGATCTGTGGTCATCCAATCATGCTTGTGGAGTTGGATGACCGCGATCGATCATATTTGGCAAGCTAAGGCCGTGTGTATTCCATACCCATGCTTGGGGTGATGGAATTGATCCGTGGTCATCCAATCATGCTTGTGGAGTTGGATGATCTGCGCGATCAGATCATATCCGGAGACTGATACAGTCAAGTCCGGATGCTCAATCGGGCTAGTATAACACACCGAGAGGGGCTCAATCGGGCTAGTATAACACACCGAGAGGGCTCGGGCTAGTATAACACACCGAGAGGGCTCGGGCTAGTATAACACACCGAGAATCAGCCTGTACGGGTATTTCAGTACATGGATTCATTATAGTGCTTGGAGGTTCGTGTTACTCGTAAGAGTAACACTCGGTCGTCATGCCACACCGATAATGGGTACAGAAATACAAGGCTGATATGAAATTCACAGAAGGGATTGTTGCTGCATGCTCCAACCTCAGGGGAATTTTACGTATTCACTGCAATGGGATTGTTGCTACATGCTCCATTCTTGGTGAATTAAGTGAGGAGTATCCATCACTTATAAACGGCTTTATCTTTTACAAGATGTCAGCGTATGATTATTCCGGGGTTTTTACAAATTTAACCTTGAACGAAAATCCACCATCAACATTAAGTCCCCGCCTAGCACATAATGGTTACACTATTGTGTGGTAGGCATGAGATGGTGACATACGTAAATGACCAAGCTAGATTGAATACATATTTACCGGATAGTTTCACATTGTCGCGTTTCCACGAACTGGTTGGTCTTGATTGAGGATGCGAAGGGAAGCAGGACTTGATCCTGAGTCGCTTTGGTTCCTCTTGTACATGTATGAGTCGGGCCGCCCCTTCAAGGTGTTTGAATCGGGGATAGGATTCTTCTTCTACCGGATTTAGGCGCGGTGCTTGCACATTGCCGGTTGAATTGTTGTGTCCGAGATGCTCTTCCGGTTCTTGATCGTGGCTCAAAAGAAATCCTGACTTGGTCGGCGTTGAATCCTCATATATCGGGGCGCCGTAATCGTTTTAGGGTTTCCTCAGTATTTATGCAGGTGAAGAGATTTTTTGATCCGTTTTTACAGTAGAGATTCGTCATGTCTAACAACAGTGGATCATCTTCTTCATACCATCCAGGATCTCCCGTTAAGCGTGTACGACCCGCGTCGAACTTCATGATCAGGTCCCCTTCGTGTTCTTCGAGTCAAGAAGATCATACCGTTTGTCTCTTCCTTCTTTTTCGAAACATTGTTTGTTCTTCATAACGGTCAGGTGAATAATCCCTTCATTCTTGCAGAGATACCCTACCGGAACATGTGTGACGGTCATTGACGATGATGACTTAACCATTCCTCTCCATTCAAACTCAAACACGCCTACCCTCGCGAACCTCGAAGACGCCGACCTGGTGTCTCATCTTATGAATATCCGAATGCAGGTCTTTCATTCGATGTTCGCATGAAATGCTTATCCTCCAAAGAAACCAGATGCTCGGTGGATTCTTGGTGCGGAAGGAGTTTGTGGGTTTGTACACCAAGTTGTGGAGGAAGTACGGTCATATCGCAACCGGGAATGTGGTCCGACATTGCTCCTCTCGCCTTGGTTACCGTGGTAAACTGCCTTCTTCCCATGATTGCGGAGATGGAGAGTATTTCTATCCGCAACGTTGCTTTGAATCAAATCTCGAAAAGTGGGAGAATATGGTATCTACCGTGAATCCATGAAGTTCAACGTGGGCTGGTTGCGACAACGCCTTGATGTCATCAAGGTTGATCGAGTTGGTATCCTCGCAAATGTTGTTCTCGCTCGAAAGCTATCTTGGAAGAGGAGAAAGCTCGCCGAGAATCGGGAGAAGGTGGAGCAAGGCACAGGACTTGAAGAAAAGAACGGAGAGATATCGGGCTAGACTGCAGATGATGCTCTCAAGGAATTATAATCTTCTAGATGGCCTCTTCTAAGTCAGTACTCCCTTATTGTTTATGTCAAGAGTTTTGAACATCTTTGCGGAATAAATTGCATTGGTTTTTTTGATTGGTGAAACAGGTTTTTCATTGACACATCTCTGAATATAATTGATGATTCAAACATGTAATGAAAATAAATGCCTCGTATTGTTGACACGTGAGATAGTGGTCGTGTGTAATATGCCTTGAGCCACTTTCCATTGATGACTGCTTCAAACTTGCCTCCGTCTACCTTAATGATCTTGTAGTAGCTTGTGACCGTAAGCCTTGGTGACTGCGTAGGGACCTTCCCATTTCGGTGAGAATTTTGGTGCGTACATGTCTTGTTGGATGTGTTTGGCTGTTTTCAAAACCAAATCTCCCACCTTGAAAACGCGTGGTTTCACAATTTTGTTGTATGCCCTGAAATTCGATTCCGTACACCCGAGCGCGTTCTTCGCTTTATTCCTTCTAAAATCCAGAGTGTCTAACTCTGCGATTCTAGAGTCGAGATTTCGCCTCGTTCCAATGGATCCTTTAGCTTCTTTTGCAATCCCGGGCCGATGGGATTCTGATCTCTGCTGGGAGAATTGCATCCGCTCCGTAGACGAGTGAGTACGGCGAGACCCCAATGGAGCTTCTGGGTGACGTACGGTATGCCCATAGTGCCATTGGTAACTGATCATGCCATTCCCTGGGATTGTCGTGTACTGTTCGACTGATGATCCGGATCAATGTCTTGTTGGTACTCTCAGCTTGCCCGTTCCCTTGAGGATAGTAGACGGTGGAGAAGACCTGTTTAATGCCGTATTCCTCAAGTAACTCCCGTACTTGCTTGTTGGCGAAGGGAGTGCCATTATCTGTGATGATATGCTTGGGCACGCCGAAACGACAAATGATGTATTCTTTAATGAAAGCCGCAATTGTTGCTCCTGTAGTTCCTCGTAGGGGAATGGCCTCTACCCATTTGGTGAAGTATTCCGTTGCGGTTATGATGTACTCGTCTTTCTTTGTGATGACGGTGGATTAATCTTCCCGATAATGTCCAGGTCCCAGCAGAGAATGGCCATGGGCCGCTTATAGAATGCGAGGGGGTAGAAGGCGCATGAACAAGATTCCCATGAATTTGGCATGTGTGACAGCCTTTGAACAAAACGGCTGCATCATCCTCCATGGTCGACCAATAGTATTTCTCGTGTATTTGGAGGAACAGTTTCCTCTTCCCTTGATGTTCTCCTTCGTGTGTCCTGCTGACATGACGGGATTTCTCCTCCATCAGTGCACCGTAGCATATCACCTCCGGCTCTTGCGGTATAAGATCCCTTCATGGAATATGAACCGCCCGGCTCTCTCGCTTCACCTTAATAGCGTCCTTTTGACCGGGCGGGAATTATCCCATCACGGAGATAGCTAATGTAGGGCTCTCTCCGGTCCCAGTAGCAGTTCACATTAAAAATCTCCAACCGGTGTGGTGGTGTCTCGGCAATTGAAAGGGACTTTTTGAAGTAGTCTGGATTGAGCTTCCATCTCTCGGCGCAATAACCCGAGCGTTGAAGTCGCCGATAAAGCGTTACCACACGATGATTGTCCACAAATTTCATTGTGAATACGATCCAGTTTGTATTTGTGCTTCGTCACCTCCCGGACATCTTGACAGGGAGCCGTCGGATTCCGATAATACGGACATACCATGAAGCATGAAGAAGTTTTGCAAGGTTTTGAGACTGACCTTTCCTTGTGAGAGCGAGTGGCTGAGCTCTCGAATGATCGGAGTTCGCCAATCGTCGGTCTTGGTGTCTTTGTATTGTGATAGCCATGTCGATTCTATGGTTCTCCTCTTTACCACAAAGTTTCTTCCGCCCCTTCGAACTTCAGCTTGGAAGCCAATGTTGCTAGGCAATCGGCGTGTTTGTTGTTGCTTTGCGACTAACATGGGTTATGGTTGCATCGGCAAAGTAGTTTAGTAACCTTGTGCTTCTGATCGGTACGGGGCCAGTGTTACTTCTTTCAATGCGTATACTCCGTTCATTTGGTTCACCAGTAACTTGGAGTCACCTCTTATCTCCAGGCGTGTGACTCCTGCTTGTTTAGCTATCGAAAGCCCTATGAGGAAAGCTTCATATTCTGCAGAATTGTTGGTGCATTCGAAGTCTAACTTGAAGGAGTGTGAAAATACTTCTCCGGTTGGAGAGACTAACACCACGCCTGCTCCTCCGGTATTACTGCTAGGGGTAGCGGAGCCGTCAAAATACAAAAGCCACACTTCTTCTTCCAGAATAGAGATGTTCGGGAATTCTCCAGGGAGTTCTTCATGTAGTCCCGTAGTACCTTCTCCTGGAAATGCTTTGCCGATAAAGTCTCGCAATCGCTGACTCTTGATAGCTCTAGGCGATGCGCACGTTATGTCTAGTTCGACATTTGGAGAAGCCATTTTCCGTCCTCCCCTGTCAGACCGGCTTTGAAAGCAAGAACTTTGCAGGATCGGATTTAGACACGAGTATCACCGTTGGATAGCAGGTAATGTCTAAACTTCGAATGGAATGGATTAAAGCTAAACACGCTTTTTCCGCTCTGGGATATCGGAGTTCAAAGATCTCTCAATATTCGGCTGAAATAGTATATGGGACGTTCGATTCCCTTGTCGTCTTCCCCGAGCGAGTAAAGCCCCTACGGCGGCGCCACCAAGGCGGTGTAGAGGACCAATGGTTTCCCTTGTACAGAGATTTCATGACGGTTGGAGATGATAGTATTCGTTGGACTTTCCGAAAAGCTTCTTGTTGGGTTGCGGTCCAAACAAAGCTGGCTCCCTTCTTCAGCAAGGGGGTGAATGAGGCGGTAAGTTGGGCTAAACCAGGTATGAAACGTCGAATGTAGTTTACCTTGCCCATGAAACTCTGGAGCTCTTTCACAGTTCGGGGAGGCGGCATTGTGAGGATAGCCTGAGTCTTGACGGTCTACTTTTATTCCTTCATGGTCACTTGGAATCCTGCAATTTACCGGAGGAGACACCGAAAGCGCATTTTAAAGGATTCATCTTTAACTTGTATTCCCGACACCTCTCAAATACTTGCCGTAAGACGTTGGTGTGATCAGCTCGAGCCTTTGACTTGACCACAATATCATCCACATAGTCTTCTACTTGTTTATGCATCATGTCGTGGAAGATTGCCGTCATAGCACGTTGGTATGTTGCGCCGCATTCTTTAAACCGAATGGCATAACGGTATAGTAGAAATTGCCAAGAGGGGTTCTAAAGTCATCTTACTTGCATCATGCTCATACATCCTTATTTGATTGTAGCCATCGTAGCCATCCATAAAGGAAAACATGCCGTGTCCGCTAGTGGCGTCTACTAACATGTCGATGTTAGGCGGGGAAAGTCGTCCTTGGGGCAGCACTTGTTCAAGTCTCTGAAATCCACGCAGCATCGAATCTGTCCGTTTTCTTTTTACCGGGACCACATTGGCTAACCAGTGTCGGATGATGAATGGGTCTGAAGCCAGCACTAAGCGACTTCCTTAATCTCATTCTTGATTTGTTCTTCTACCTCATGTCCGAATTGCCTCGGAGATTGCTTGATTGGCTTGGATCCGTGCATGACGTGTAAGTGATGGGTGACCAATTTTTCATCTAGGCCGGGCATTTCTTCGTATGTCCGGGCGAACACGTCTTGGTATTCCTTGAGTAGTCGAACAAGGCTCGTACGTTCGTCTCGTGGATAGAGTCGAACCGATAGAGACCGGCTGGGAGATTCATCGATCCCGATGTTAACAATCTCGAGCTCGTCGGTCGTGGAATTGGTTCCGTCTTGTAGCCGTCGCGGGCGTCCAATACCTCCTCTTGTATTCCGTCGTCCTTGCAAAGATCCAATTGGGCGAGAGACCGGATGGTCTCTCCCGCTAATTGCTGTGGCGCCGGATATTGTCTTCCCCTTCTGATCACGGCTTGCCTCGAAAGAGCGCTCCCTTTTGGCGTGAGGATGGGCTGAAGTTTCACCGGTTGGAGATGGATGTCTCGGCGGAGAGAGTGTGTCGTGGTGTTTGGCCCCCAGCGATGTAAGTCGGTCTTCCTCCTGGATTGAAGCCCACGTGGGTAGTGGAGTGCACATGATTTTGTCGGACTCTCCTGCGAGCATCTTTTGACTCGAACAGCTCCACTCCACATATTGGCGCGTACGGAGACAATGATGCGAATACGGACGACCTCCTCATTTAGCACGGTCTTCAAGCACTTGGTGATATGTTGAAGGAATGACCTTGTTGTGGTGAAGCCACGGTCTCCCTAGTATCATGTGGTAGTCCGGCTCCTTTTCTATGACTTCAAACTTTGCTCGTGATCGAACAGTCCTACCGATAAATTCAAATTGACATACCCGTATGTCTTGGTTTGATTCCCTTCGAAATCCGTCATCGTGGTGGGCTGTCGTACAATCTTGCATGGGCTGACCTTGGTCAGTCTTGAGAGTCTTGAGAGTAATTACATTCGAAGATGCTCTGTGTCGACGAGGGCCCTCCTAACTCGAACCCTTGATGTGTGCGGTAACATGTAGGCCTCGGTTGTGACCTTCCTCTCGCCATCATGTCATCTTCTCGTGAATGTAACATTGTTTATAGATGTTTCGACGCAGTTGAGACTCCCGGACGAGAAGGAGCAAGGTGTGCGTCCCGAGCTATTTTATTGATCGCAAAAACGTCTCTCGCCCCGTTGATCTTTTGAGAGGTGCAAGAGTTCACACAAGTCTTCCACTAGAGACACAGCCTTCTGCTCTACTGGCCTCTCGGTTCGTAGTAAAACTGTTGATCCGAGTGGGACTAGTCCCGGTGTAAAGGTCTCTCGGCACGCTCATTTCCGACGTCATCTTGATGAGGAGGTCAAGTATGCCGTTCACCGCTTCTTTGATCACTCCATGTTCCTCGTCCCGAGTCTCAAGTATCCGGGCCAACTCGCTCATAGTTGGGATTCCTCCTCCGCGCCAAATACGCCATTGGGAAGAGGGGCATCCTCGTTGGAGGAACTTCGACCGGGATTTGAATTTGTTGAGGAAGTCCTAAGACCAACCATCTCAGAACTTAGCCAAACAGGATTGGGTATTGAAGAAATTGATTTCACAACCGAGAGATTAATCTCCCACTGTGGTCGCCAATTGTTGATGGGTGAAAACTACTCCTAGAAATTTGGTAATTTGGGGTGTGGATGAGGAATGAATCTAAACCTTCAACAAATGCACTGCGCGCGGTGAGTGCTTGTAGATTCGAGAGATCAATCAGGCAAGTCCGGCCTAAACCAAGAAATGGCCGTTCCAGACTTGTTTCGGTCACAAAGTGAAGGAGATGGGGTTGATCTTAGGGAGGGAAGCGAAGAAGGTGTTGAGATTGTGAAGGTGTTGGCTTGCTATGACTTGTGACAGAAGATGGTTGAATATGACGGTATCAACACTTGGTTTCTGTCGACTGAACTTGTGTTGTTCTGTCTCCGTATATTCCTTGTTGTTGTTGGAAATAGGGCGGAGAACCTATTTATACAAGTCATTGAGCCTCATTCACGTTTCTCGTGGGAAGTGGAGGTAGTGGAATGATGGAGTAGTGGAGTTATGTGTCGGTAACACACGACCGGTCTTGCCCACTTTTCTGTTCATCTCTAACCGTCCATGATTTCCTAACACGTTCTTGTGATGGCGCGTTGCCGCCGCCACGATGTAAACCGCCGGACCAATACCCCAAAGTAAGTATCCCCCGATTTGTGACATGATTGATGTCTAGAATGTGGATCGTGGATCCACGAAAGATAGCATGTAATGCTGAATTGAATAACTGCGTTATTCATAAAGTCGATACTTGTGAAGTATCGTGTGTATTTTATGCAGGTGCTGCATTACGGTGTGGTAAAGTGATGGGTAATGACTCCTCACTAATCAAATAACTCCCGACCAGGGTTGTATAACCAAGTCGGTGAAGTCGGACGGATGAGATGATGTTTGAGACACTCATGCGCGACAGATTGATGAAATTAGGTTTTTAAAAGAGGTGCGCAAGCATCACTCTTCGACTTGGTCGAAACCAAGCATGGGAAGGATTTTGTAGGGCCGACCATACATGCGTGTTGACGGCATGATGGTGTACACGTCCATGTCTCACCGTCTCATAAAGATGCAATCTAGGCCACTCAATTTGACCGTCAAAGAGGAGCGGTTGAGATTGGTTTGCGCGAGAAATCCCTTGCCGCAAAGGAGTTGGAAACCGCATGACATCCCAAGTTTGGGCGTGCGTTCCAAGACGACCCATCTTGGTCGGTCTTGGTCGATCATACTACCGTGTAGGTGGTAGGTTGGTGTTCACACCTATACCGATTATCCCATGAAAATGTGATCTAAGCCACTCAAATCATCCGGTGAAGTTGAGCGGTCGAGATCGGTTAGGATTTGGGAGTGTAACCGCACGAGTTTGGGCGTGCGTTTTTGGGTTGGCCGGGCATGGTATGCCTTGGCCGACCATAAGAGGAGGTAGATGGGCCCACGGTGGTCATCTTTGGTATGACCGGCCTTGGTTAATCCAATCGTGACCCTCCATTCGTACTGGGGAGAAGATGGACGCGCGTGATGACTTGGAAACCCTAATTTTGGCTTTCAAAGCCGCGCGACCATGCTCTTTTTGTGCGGCCCGGTTTTGTTGTAACCAACCACGGTTGGCTTTGGCCGATTGGCCAAGTGTGTAGGCGTTCACATGGTGATTGTGTCGACATGCTCCGGCCCTTTGAGTCTACATCTACACCCTCCATCTATACCTGCGAAGATGGATGGTTGAGGCCGTTTTGCGGCACATGTAATATGCCGCAAACCCTAATTTAGGGTTTTCCGTCCATAATGCTTGGTATGGACGGTTTCTTGGCAAGCGAAGGCCAATGGTCGACCATGCGGGGTCGGCCGTGTGTATTCCATACCGCAGGGGGTGATGGAATTGATCTGTGGTCATCCAATCATGCTTGTGGAGTTGGATGACTTTGCGATCGAATCATATTTGGCAAGCGAAGGTCGTGTGTATTCCATACCTGCTTGGGGGTGATGGAATTGATCTGTGGTCATCCAATCATGCTTGTGGAGTTGGATGACTGCGATCGAATCATATCCCAGGAGATCGATACAGTCAAGTCCGGATGCTCAATCGGGCTAGTATAACACAATTTGTAGGGCTCAATCGGGCTAGTATAACACACCGAGAGGGCTCGGGCTAGTATAACACACCGAGAGGGCTCGGGGCTAGTATAACACAGAATCGGAGAATCACCACGGGTATTTCGTACATGGATTCATTATAGTGCTTGGAGGTTCGTGTTACTCTGAAGAGTAACACTCGGTCGTCATGCCACACCGATAATGGGTACAGGAAATACAAGGCTGATATGAAATTCACAGGAAGGGATTGTTGCCGCATGCTCCAACCCTGGGAATTTTACGTATTCACGTAATGGGATTGTTGCTACATGCTCCATTCTTGGTGAATTAAGTGAGGAGTATCCATCACTTACAAACGGCTTTATCTTTTACAAGATGTCGTATGATTATTCGGGTTTTTACAAATTTAACCTTGAACGAAAAATCCACCATCAACAGATTACACCTTTGGGTAAAGTAATGTGTAATGAGAGTTACACATGTGTAACTCTCGGTTATTTGTCAACTGAAGTTGTTAAAAAGAAAGAAAAAAACATACCTTTACCACCATTGATCCCGTGAGGGACGCCATCAAGCAACCTTTGAATGTACCGGTAAGGAAAGTAGTATCCAAGTATACCATTGCACGACAAAACCGGTACCCTTTGATGCATGCAGCAAATGCGATGAAAATCCGTTGGAACTGTTTATTTTCACGTTCAAACTTTATCACGCTACCAGGGTTGGTTTCCCTTATAGCATTAATATACCATACCAAATGCGAGTAGGACTTGACATCGTCGCCATAAATCGTCTCATAAACCTTTTCCCTAGCATTATATGCCTGATAGTACTCCATGTTAATCCCATAATTGGTCTGGAAATCAGCAGCAATTTGGTTGGGCTTCTTGTGAGGATTTTTGCGAACTTCTTCCTCAATCAAACTAGACGAAAGGCGGTGGAGTATGTTTGGTTCAAGTTGCGCCCACTGGACTACAAATGTGCTCGGGGTTATAAGACTGACCTGGAGATGTTAATACAAAATATAAAAAATTCAAACCAAAAACCAATATGGTGCAAAAAACATCATGTGTAAACCAAAGTTACACATACCGTAACAACACATAACATGTGCTAAGCATTAGATGACGAACAAATAAAACATACACGAAACATTTCGTTCCTCTCATCAATAGAAGGCGCATGGAATTTCCGAGCCGCATTTTTCATCTGCACACTTAGCCGTGAACCTAGAACGCTCATTGTGAGTTACAATCATTTTGAAACCAGTGCGAAGACGATACTTGGTGTAAGCAACCCTGACTTGCTTAACTCCTTCAACAAACACATGACCAATCTCACCAAGAACATTGGGCCAACCATCCGATAACAAAGGTTTCGCAGGCTTGCTTTTATCTTCCAAATACATTCCAACGGTAAGATTGTTTACGACGAACACATACTACTAGACCCGCTAGAAATAGAAGAATGCGCCTAGAAAATGGAGGAAGAGGCCACACGAGGAACATTTTGCAAGAAAATATCAACACTTTGGTCTTTTGTTTACTATTTGTGATGGATATAAGAGCTTGCAACGAAAAATCACAGTCAAGCGGAGTTGATAGTGGAGGATCCACTTTGAGGGGCTTGTATATGTTGAACCCATATAGTAGGGGGATTCAAGTATTTTTCACTTACCAAAAACTTAATATTTTATCTCACGACGCACGACTTGAAATCAGAATAATTGAAAATTGGATTCTAAAAGATATTCTTCAATTGTTACAACTGTCCTTATTCCAATTCAGCATAAAAGCTAGTTCTATAAATAGAGCATTGTTGTGTACACAAGTCTTACAAAATCAGTTATCTTTCTAATAGAGGCAATTGAAGATCTTTGTTAGCGAGATAACTGCATCAGAATTCAAGTAAATTTGATTTAGATGGCTAAACTCAGTATTTTCTCCGCGATTTTTGTTGTGATCATGGTATCTTCAATGGTTGTCGACGCAGTAAGTATTTGTTCTCCAAATATTAGTCAGTCTAGAAAGTTGATATTTTGACTGAAATGTCACATGATAAGTTGATGATACAAACAACTAATATAATCCAACTAAAAAAGTGTGGCATCCATCCCAAATGGCAAAATTCATTTCTTTTTTGTGTTAAGTATCTTTTCTGACAGTTCCTTATAAATCTACGCAGAGGCGGTTAATTAACACAGGCGGCCTGAATGTGTTCTCAGACGACAACACAGGCGGCGTAAATGCGGTGTCAAACGGCAACACAGGCGGCGTAAATGCTGTCTCGAACGGCAACACCGGGGGCGTAAGCGCTCTCTCGAACGGCAACACAGGCGGTGTAAACGCCCTCTCGAACGGAAACACAGGCGGCGTAAGCGCTCTCTCGAACGGCAACACAGGCGGCGTAAATGTTCTCTCGAACGGAAACTCGGGTGGCGTAAATGCTCTCTCGAACGGCAACTCAGGAGGTGTAAATGTCGGATCAGACAACAAAGCTGGTGGCGTAAATGTGTTGAACCGTGGATAGTGTGTGCGCAGGCGAGTCCATCTAGCTCTCTCACCTTTATCAAGGAGCTGGAAGGGGAAATTGCAATCACGGCGATAAAGAAAGAACTACCCAAAGGTGATGAGTTCGTAACGTGCATGGTTTTTATTGATTACGTGTGTGATTTCATTATGTACTTTGAAAAATGTGTGACTACTTTTTTTGTAGCTTGCGCATGTATCTTTTTATTCATTATATTTCATTTTCATCTATGTCAATTGTGAAGAAGTTATCGTATATGATCGATACAAGATTTTATTTTTGTGTTTTCGAAAGCTGTGCAAATGGTTGTTTCATTATACAGATAAAGTACGTAGTATAAGTACATGAAAGGGATGCCCTGATACACTTGACCGGAAAGAAAAAAAAAAAACAGAATAGAGCTCCAAAACAACAAGAGCTCAACTCAAATAAAAATTACAACACGCAAAAACAGACAACAACCATGAACTTGCAAACCAGACAATTTACTGCCAAGGTTCAAAAAACCACCTCCTTCCGACTAACAAATTGCTCCAAAGAAAATCTCGAAGGATACCTCTGATCTGAAGCTAATATGCATGCCACTGTTAGCTTCACAAAATCAAAAATTTCAAGAGGTGTTATTTCTAAATAAATTTCGAAAGACTCGCATACAATTCGCTCATTTCACCAACACCAGCGAATTGCTGCTGGTAAAACGTTGAGCACAAACAAGATTTCTTTGAGAGCTGGACTTACCAGACCAACTTGAGATCAATCATTTAGAAGAAGAAAAAAACAAAAACAAATACGCTATATAAGCTACCTCACAGTGGATAAGTAGATAGTTACCAGGTTCCCCATCTCGCGCACCTTTGAATCTTTGATACGAATATCTGGGTTTAATAATATACTTTAAGTTCATATTAACGCAACCTTAGTTTTTTAATAGCCCCCATGTTGGATACTAGTGAATTTGACTTTAAACGGAAAGAAACAAGATGAGACTGATTAGAGTTTAATTAAACTTAGTTAAATGATATTGTTACCGGTTTAAGCAATTAAATCTAGGGATGGTGATTAAATTTGGGGATGGTTTCTAAACACTCTTAATTTGACAACTTAACATGCCAATTTGAAATTTATTAGTGTTTGATTAAACCTAGTTAAATGACTATATCACGTGTACGTTTATCCATTAGCTTACCGACGTATAGATACCACCACCATCAACGGATCGACTGTCCATTTAAGGCTGGGGACCTCCTCTTACAACTTAAACAATTAATATCTTGGTTTAACCTAATGAAGCCAGCATGCTATAAATAGAAGGTAGTATTGGCTTTTAATCTTCATCCCAAGTTATACAAGTAATCATCTTCGTACACAATTTCAAGCATTAGCAAAACCTTGAGTATTCTAATTATCCGTCGTAATGGCTGCTACTAAGACTTCATTGGTGCTCTTTCTCTTTGCCTTGATCGCTATTTCTGCGAATCTACGTGAGTATATTATTAATTACTGTAGGTTTTCATAGTTGTTGTCGTTGTTGTCTTTTGTGTTCATCATAAACGTCGAGATCTCACACACAGACACACACATATATATATATATAGGTTCTTTCATGTCCTCTTATGTACAAGGTGTACGTCTTTACATATAATGTTATACTTTACTTCAATGTACGTGCAATAGTCATTTTGTGATCAAAGATAATAAATGACTAACCATGTTGTATATATTTGTACACACAGAGATGGCATCAGCTGGAGATCTAGGGGCTACATGCCTTTTAGGTGTAAAAGCGAGCGTCCAAATACCTGGAGTATGCCCTAGTAATGACCCACTCTACTGTTATAATATCTGTAAGAGTGAATGCCCACTAAACCTCAAAGTGGGCATTTACGCATGCGTGCCTGGACTCATTTCAGCTGAAGTAAATGGATGCTCATGTTGCTACATCAGTTTATTATAGATGGAGAAGGAACAGTACGGGACTAGGGAACGCAAACTAGTCCGATATCCATCACAGCCTCAAACGACGCCTCCCCCGTACTGTCTTACTAAGTGCTGTTTAATCATCTGATTTTCAATAAAAGCAGTATTTCTAGTTAACTACTTAAATGTAGCTGATTACATACTATCAGCTGCTAGTTATTAGGAAAATAATACTACTATTTGTGAAACATTTGTCCTACTAGACTACTACGTTATGCATGTACCAGTTGTAGACATTGCAGTTCGTAGGAATCATAAATGAATTTGTTTCACAAAATGAAATGTTAAGAGAAGTTATTTCAAATTCAGAAAACTGGAAAATCAACTGACACAAAAAAGGCGTATGCTGTGAAAAAAAGAAAAGAGAAAACCCCATTCGTGGGTGCTTGGATGATGGATCCACCAACAGAACTGCAACTTTTCCAGAAAATTCTCACCGGACATCATACAAAAACGTCATATTTTCTTTACCATCCCATTTTCTTGCTACAATGCCACCCCGTTAACGGCAACTATTTGAGTATGTTGGAACTGACTTAAAATAACACCTATTTGTCTTAATCTTGAGCTTGGCCGTTGAAACAGAACGGTCAATAATAGTCAAGAATTCCCAATTAACAGTCAAGAACGGCCATAACATCCTTGGTTTTCGTTATGTGAAAGTACTACTTCAAACTGAAATTCCCGGGTCGCGTATGTTTTCTCTGGTCGTTTGGTTGTGAAGAAAGAAGAGGGAGGCTCCACAGGCAATACCTTTATGATACCTCAATCGGATTTATAAAAATGAAATGAACAAACTAGTCACTTGAAAATTCAACTGAACTTATCGTTATACAGAAACATCATATGCCACGGTATGGTTTGAGAAAAATACCCAACTGTCAACCTGAACTATACATGAAAGTATGCCACAAAAGAATTTGGATACATGACTTCAAAATTTATCAGGCCTAAATTTGCATAGTCTGTTAATCTTCATCACCATCCATAGTCTGTTACATAGTCTGTTTAATGACATACAACAGAAAGATCACACTCACACACCATGTGACGCCCCCAGAACAATAATAATCCGTACGGACCGTACCCATAAAAAGGAAAGCAAGGCTTGTAGCACAAACCAGTACCAAGACTGAAACCATAAAATCGAGCAAATGGTTCCTAAAATAGCACCCACCACGACCTGACTGATGGTGTGATGTCGTTGTGATATACGTAACCAAGACTGGGTAAGCAAAACATACAACACCCCATTATATTGCTATATTTAATCCATATATTCTCTCTTAGTTTCGATGTTAACCTCGAATTAAAACTGAAAATAAAAACGTGGAGACTATGCTTACAAGATATGAGCTGAAAGCCAAGCCGAGCACCCCGAAGGTCACTGTAACTCCATTCAACCCTAGAGATTTAACCACTGCCACAGAAAAAACCAGAATAAGACATCTTTGACAAAAAAAAAGTAGCAGACAACAGAATAAAGTAGTATGATGTAACAGGACATAAAACTTCATTGTATATAGCGCCATCCAATTTCAGGAAAGAAAAAAAAACTCGTAAAGATAAAGATAGTGTACATCATAGATAAGGTGAACAGGTTCATAGAACTTTGTAGTAGTTGAAGATGTTAACACACAATTTCTGATAGTCGCGTCCAGAAAATACTAAGCTTAAGTTTCATAAGGCTCAAGAAAAAATCCATAACTCACATGATAGGATGGCATAGACTGAAGCGAAGAAGATGGACTGAGCATGTGAAGCTGGCATGCCTGGACCAGATCCTAAGCTAGCAACAGGTCGCTCTTGGTTGAGTATTCGTTTTAACGTGATTGAAAACCATGCATTTGCAACTGCTCCCATTGCAGCCCACATGGCCAGAGCATCGTGCCTCCAAATCACAATAATTCCAAAAACCGTAACCACAAGCCATTTGCTCTGAAACTCAAACGAAACAGTTGTGAATTGCCTTACTTGGGAAATCAAAAAATAAATTAACTTGTCATTAACAAGTTGTTTTTAACCAAACATATAATACAGACCCATTAGTAATATCGGAGAATAAATCTGGACGAAATCCGAGAGATGATAGTACTCAATACGATAGAATACAGCAAGATTAGAACACGCAACTACAGAGAAAATAGTTGGGTCTGGCTTCACAATCCCAATGAAGTCTTTAAGTCGTTAACCTAATGGTTTTAGAAAAAACGTAGGCTAAAGGAGAATAGACTCTAGTCGCAACTAGTATCACACAGGAGGTGTGGGGATTAGGTTTCCCAGTTGCTAGAGTTCTCCCTTATATAGTCTTCAAATCAGGGTTTGCAATCAATGCTACTGTTGATGGTGGTTTTTAGACAAAGGGTAAAATCGTAAAACCCCGAATAACCTAATGTCACCGGTGACACATTTATTAGAACATTCAATGCATGTAGTCAGTAATTAATAGGGGGTATTTTTTTCAAATTAGGGTTACAACGAACAAAACCCTAATTCCCCTCCGTGCCAATGGCAAATCATGCCGACCACACCTAGCCCAAGCTAGCCGCGCCATGCCAAACACACTCGCCTTGGCCCTAGCTATGCTAGTCACACCAAACGCGCCAAAGCATGCCAACCATGCTAGCCGCACCTCCGTGCCAATGGCAAATCATGCCAAAGCACACCTAGCCCAAGCTAGCGCGCCATGCCAAACACACTCGCTCTTTGGCCCTAGCTACGCATGCCAACCATGCTAGTCACACCATGCCAAGCCAAACACCCTTACCTTGGCCCTAGCCGCGCCATGCCAAAGTAGCGCCCGCGCCTAGGCTTGCAAACCGTGCAACCTAGGCCAAATTGGCCACGCATGCCATTGGCACATGCCAACACGCATCGCTGGTAACTTTCCTTACCGTGCCGTGACCCTAATGGCCAAGCATGCCATTGGCACATTCCAACACGCATCGCTGGTAGCTTTCCTTACCAGGCCGTGACCTACTAATGGCCACGCATGCCATTGGCACATGCCAATACGCATCGCTGGTAGCTTTCCTTACCAGGCCGTGACCCAAATTGGCCACGCATGCCATTGGCACATGCCAACACGCATCGCTGGTAGCTTTTCATACCAAGCCGTGGCCCTAATGGCCGTGCGTTCCATTGGCACATGCCAACACACATCGCTGGTAGCTTTCCTTACTAGGCCGTGACCCTAATGGCCGCGCATGCCATTGGAACATGCCAACACACATCGCTGGTAGCTCTCCTTACCAGGTCGTGACCCTAATGGCCACGCATGCCATTGGCACATGCCAACACACATCGCTGGTAGCTTTCCTTACCAGGCCGTGACCCTAATGGCCACGCATGCCATTGGCACATGCCAACATGCATCGGGCGGTAGCTTTTCTTACCCGGCCGTGACCCTAATGGCCACGCATGCCATTGGCACATGCCAACACGCATCGCTGGTAGCTTTTCTTACCAGGTTGTGGCCCTAATGGTCGAGCATTCCATTGGCACATGCCAACACGCTCGCTGGTAGCTTTCATTACCTAGCCGTGACCCTAATGGCCGTGCGTGCCATTGACACATGCCAAACACGCACGCTGGTAGCCTAACTTGCAGGCCGTGCAACCTAGGCCAACTTGGCCGTACGTGCCATTGGCAGATGCCAAAACCCACGCTGGTAGCCTCACTTGCAAACCGTGCAACCTACCACCAAGGCATTCCGCACGTGCCACACACGCCACTAGCAGCTCTGGCATTGCCACTTACACTCAACGTGCAACCTACCACCAAGGCATTCCGCACATGCCACACACGCCACTAGCAGCTCCGGCATTGCCACTTGCACTCAAGGTGCAACCCGCAACAAAAGGCATTCCGCACATGCTATTGGCACATGCCACACGCGCCACTAGCAGCGCCACTTGCACTCAAGGTGCAACCAACACTCGAGACATCAACACAAATCGGGGATGATTTCCGGGGTCTTGGTTTGGCGGTCACAAGATGCGCGTACACTACACTCACATTAAGAAAGCGTGAATAAGAATAAAGCGGTCAAATAAATGAGGAAATAATGGTGAAAACGTTTTCACCCATAAACACCATGCGGTTACCACCTCCTCCCATTATTTCACCCTTTACTCTCTTCCTTCATGAGGCCGGGGTAAGTTTCAATCTCGACTTGTATAAATAGGTCTTACCTATTTCCACCCGCACAACAAGTCTCGGTCGGGAGAGAAAACACAACACTCTCTCGAAAAGGCAACTTTGCAAGCTCTCCAAAAAGCTTTCATCTCTTGCAAGCTTCGAAGCTTTCGTTTTTGATACAAGTCGAGACACTACTCTCCCCGGAATTGTTCCCGGTCTCAACAACTTTCTTTGCTTCCCTCCCCAAATCAACCCTTCACCTCCACTTTGTGACCGAAGCAAGTCTGGAACGGCCATTTCTTGGTTTAGGCCGGACTTGTACAGATTGATCTCTCGAATCTAGAAAGTGCTCACGTGCGGACATTTATTTAGGGTTTAAACCAGTTTCTCACTCACCTACAGAATTTACCAAAATCGGCGGAACGATTTTTACCCATAAACAATTGGCGACCACAAGCGGGAGGATTGATCTATCGGCTACAATGTCAGACTGTCGATCTCGTTCTTCGACCCATATGTCAAGATGGTAGGGGAAGGCGACTCAATCCGACTCAACTACCAGACAACCCGGTTACCAGTCGTAAAGACTACACAAGAAAACTGGGGACTCGCTGAAGATTCTACCAGCGATTGGGGACTTGCTGGCAATGCTACCAGCAAAGCTGCCTTTTACATGGAGAGGGGCGTGTTCGCAGAAAAAAAAAAAACCTATGAAGTGAGTAAATTTAGACTGGGCAAGATATACGATCTTGTTTTTGGTTCTTAGTAAAAAACCGTCATATTATTGCGTCTTGTGCCGATTGCTAGCACACACTTTCATAAAAGCAATATTCCTTTCACAAAACATAATCGAGTTATATTATCAAAACCATTCATCCCGTAAATAATCTAATATCCTCAAAAGCTACCATTTGTCTATCAAAAACCGTCGAACTTTGAACCGGACATCCAAGTATGTTTTTCAAAAAAAAAAAAAAAAGAAGAAGAACCTAAATGAAAGTTTAATGCAGAAACATTCAAGGAAAATCATCCAACAGAGGTCTGCTCTTCTTGGAGAAAGTCAACTTTGCATCTTCAAGAGCCGCTCTCTTCATAGTCAACATCTTGGAAAGCTTTTCGAGTTCTACCTCCTGTCATGCAATCTCCTCTGTAGAAAGGCTTTCGACTGCTACATCTTTCGACTTCTGGATCTTAGCAAGGCCTTCGAAAAACCACGAAGCGTTGAACTCCTTTTCTACACACACGTCGCGATGGTGCTCCCAGTCGGCAATAACGTCTTCGAGAAACGGTGTGGACAAATCACCTCACGCATGTCCTCTATGGAAGATAAAGCCTCTTCCACACGCTTAACCAGCGCAAATCGACTAGTGATCTTCTTGGTTGTGGCCATATGTCCCTACTTCTCCCAGTTTTTGGTGTACAACGCCTCATACTTAGCCCGAGACGCCAAACCGCCAACCAAAGACATGACACGGATAAGGAACCAAGTACGGGGATCGAAAATGGCGCCCAGAATCGGCCTCACGACTCGCAAAGGGTCTTTTTCCATGTGTACGGCAGCAACCATCGGGGAATCATCCACCGTTTGAACCACATCTCAGTGCCCAGCGATTGGCTAACTCCTATCTCCAAGTCACCCATGTGGTCACCAAAGGCAAGTTTTCGTGTGGCTCCGCCCCAGAATCGTCTTCCGAACCGGATTCCTCCTGCGAACTTGAGTTAGACATTTTTCAAAAAAATAAAAAACGGAAGAAGAAGAAAGAACCAGTGCTGTCAGAAGAATCACTCTCACTTGTCGAACTTTCTTCTTTCTCTGGATCATCACCGTTATGAGAAGGCTCAGTGTCGCCAGAATTCTTCGAAGAAATTGCCGTCTCCTGGCAACGTGCAAGGGCAGCGAAAGCATTAACACTACCGAATCCCTGGAAGAAACAAGACACATGTTTTCAAAGAGAAATTCCGTGTTTTGAGACAAACCAACAAGGAGGCGACACATACCCGGTTATGGAAGAACCGAAAGACACGAGAGTCTGTTTCTTTTGAAATATCCCGTAACCCACCAAAGCATGATTCTTCGTTCTCTGTTCCTTTGCACTGGGACTTTCCGAGTTGCTTGTGCAACTTTCGCTGAGATCTCTCAACATTGGATACTTCTTCAAAACTGGCTGGGGAAGGTTTACAACGAACATTCTCCACCACATTATTTACAACATCTTGGATCATAATGAACTCATCGTACCGAACTCATTATAGCCAAAGTCGTCGAAGTTACTCTTCTGTTTGAAAGAAGGGAAGGCGGATACCCGGCTCAAGGGCACTGGCATTGAGGGCGGCACGCAATGAATCCTTATGAACCACCAGCTGGTAAGCAAGAGGCACCCCTTGATCGAAACACCTGTGACGAGCAGAACGGTCAATATTGTAAGCAGCTATTCGGAAAGACCCCATGAAGAAAGACGGCATATAACCGGGCATGCAGCTTTGAATAAACAAGTTTTCACCAACACTCAAGCTGTCGTCAGAAGACAAAGACATGATCGGAGCAGAAGCAAAGGTGTCAATTTGAGTCATCGACCTATGGACCGGCTCCCATGGGCGAAAAATGATTTCATGCGACTTATCGAGAAGACTAACCAATCTCATGCCAACTCTTGGACGCCTGTTCACCCATCGAAGAATTCGGGAGCCGCCCCAACTCGCGGGAATCGAAGGCAACGGTTTCGGAGCGTACTTATCAAAGTGCTCCCATAACCAGGCTTGCAGAAAAGCAACGTGGACATATGAATCCACTTTCATGAAACCATTCGAAACTCGCATGTTCGCAACTAGGTGATCCAGATGCACATACAGGGAACCAAGGAATAGCTTGCCAATGGGAAGAACTTCACCTTTTGCCAACTTCACAAAGAATCGCTAGCAACTCCGGTCTTATTTCCTTCTTGCCGTAACTGTCATCAAAAATGTCTCTAGACAACCGAGAGAGCCAAAAATGATGCAACGTGAAGATCACTGCTTTTACATTAGGTTCCAAATTCGTCCGGAAACCATTGAGATATCCACCACCGTAAAGCACCTTTCATCCTCTTTCCGTACAGAATCCTTCGACTTCGCAGTGGAGTATTTTCGAGCGAAATCTCCCAACTTAGCAGCAAGGTCATCCCGCATCTTCTCCTCACCTTTAGACAATTGGATGTTAAGATTCCCGGTTACCGGAAGATTCAGCAAGAGAGCCACACTCTCCAAGGAGAAATTTATTTCACCCCATCTACATATGATCATATGGGTGTCCGAACACCATCTAGAGATGAAAGCAACCAAGCCCGGGATATCCTTCCTAATCTGGAGACTTCATCGAAGCTCGACGGATCAATAATCTGCGCTCGAGTCAAGTTGGTATTTATGTGCTCCTTACTCACCATGAACTCAACCCATCTATCAAAAGAACGCAATGGGCTTTGACACATCCCGAAATCAATGTTGGAAGAAGAATATACCCCTTTATGAAGACAACCGTATGGTGTTCTCTAGGAGAACCGAACGTGTTTTCTTTTCATCTTCACCACCGGTTAACAAAATTGGCACGAAACCTGGGTGATTCTTCCGAGCAGGGGAGAGGGGTTTGGCAAAGAATTCATCATCCGTGTTTGGTTTGGAATTATGAACATCCTTCGATGAAGCGAAATTTTGTTCAGGTAACATCTTGTCGGATTTCTTAATAACAATTTGATAACAAGATATCTGCACAAAACAAACGGAGAAAGACAAAATTATCTCCCTGACACATAACCGCACCCAACAAAAGTAAAACCTGGAAAACAAAAAAAATGGGGTATTCTCTACGGGTTCAAAACTGCACGCGCAGTATTTTCTTCAGGTCCGAAATTCATATATGCAATATTTCCTATGGGTTCGAAGTCATAGAGGCACATATATAGTATTCTTCTTTGGGATTCATATACAGTATTATCTACGGGTTCAAAACTGCACACGCAGTATTTTCTTCAGGGTTCAAAATTATATACGCAATATTTTATACGGGCTCAAGTGCGTGCAAATTATCCTTCTTCGGGTTCAAAACTATATACGCAGTATTTTCTACGGGCTCGAATGCGTCTATAGTATCCTTCTTCGGGTTCAAAATTATATATGGAGCATTTTTCTACGGGTTCGAATCATATATGCAGTATTTCCCTTGGGTGCATATATACAATATTTTCTATAAGAAGTACGCCAAGAAATCATATGTGCAATATCATTGCAAGGATTATAAAATAAAAACGTCTACTCTTGGGGTTTGCACCTACATGAAAAGGGAAACAAGAGAAGTACTGGAAGACATACCTAGAAGCCGTTTTTTCTTTGTGACTCTGCCGCTAGTATGAAAAGATGAAAGAACAAAATGCAAGATGAGAGAAAGGGATTTTATATATATGGGCGTGAAGATTCTGAAATAGGAAAGGATTTCCCTTTACCAAAAATCGTGCGTATAAGGAACGGGCCCACAAGGGCGCCCAAGTTGCACCGGTCCCACCAGTTACGCCAACTCCCTAGTACCGCCCAAGCCACACCGGTCCCACCAATTGCGCCCAATTTCCCAAAGTCGCCCAAGTTGCACCGGTCCCACCAATTGCGCCAACTTCCCAATGACCGCCCAAGTCGCGCCAGCTAGCACGCTCAGCTTCCCCACCTTGCGCCGGTCCCACCAGCTAGCACGCTCAGTTTCCAAACTCGCGTCAACTTCTCAATGCCGCCCAGCTTCCTGTCTCTCAATGATACTGACTTCCTGATAGACGCATTTATGTGTCTAATTTGTCCTTAATGTTTCGTATTGATAGTACTCGTTTTTGTCCTTATTATAGTGTTTTGTGTGTTTGTAGGCATTTTTTTGGAAATAAAGATTGTTGGAAAATTCGGCTCGAAAAGTTGCTCGGAACACCCCCGGAGGACATTTGATATTCGGACTCCCACTTTGGATAAGGGGTAACCCAATTGCTAAGGGGTAACCCTTTGCTATTCGCACCCCACGGCTGGTTAAGGGTTGTCTTCTTCTTCACCGTTCAAACTTAAGTTTTGGCGGGAAAAGATAAAAGGCTATGGCAGATTTTTTGGTTCGAGATTTGGACGTGCTAGAGGGAGACTCAATGGCCGGAATTTGTCAGGTGATGTGACGATCATAACAGGCGTGGTAAATCGGCGTTATAATTGCATATATTTGGCTGGAAATTCCACGAGAAGATAAAACAGGGGTTGAGCTTTACACGGTCCGTTAAACACTTCCCGTGTTTTCTTGAGGTTTCCTGTTTGAGGTGTGTCTAACTCGATCAAGCAACGTGCAAAAGTGATCTCGAAGAGATTTAAGAGGGAATAATCGCGTCAGAAGATAAATCAGGGAAGATATTCCCGTGACCTGCATGAGAATATTTTTGAGAATACGCGGAGTTATGAGGGAGGATTCTCTTGCATGTAATGCTATATAAGGTGTAGAGGATCAGCAGAACGGGGATGGAGAGTTTGGGAGAGTTTGGGAGAAGAACAGAGTGATAGAAATCAAGTTACAAAATTCTCTGTCGCGCTGCGTGAAGGAAGAACACGAAGAACATTGCACTTCAAGACCGTCATTGTTTATAAACGGTGTTAACGACACAGAGACGAGGGTCGTAACACGGAGGGCAAACAAGACAACAGAACCGTTTTTCTTTATTGTTATTTTGTAAAGTGTTTGCAACAATTATAATCGTTGCAAACACCCGATTTTCACCAATTTACTCCATTTCATCATTTGTACACCTCCTTTGAGCAATAAAAATGGATTTTGAGCGTGTTTCCAACATGATGAGCTAGAACCCATCACTGGGACGACGGAGGAAGACAAATTTCATACATGGGTAATTTTAATTAATTCTTTATTTGACTTTTGCACTAATTAAAATAGAATTATGATTTGATTAAATTGGTTGTTATTCAATTAGATAGGTTATGCTTTGTTTAGATAATCTATGCTTAGGGATACAATTAATCTTTTGAGAGTCTACCTTGGCAAAAATAAGAGTCGGTGTTATTTTGTTTATTGAGCTTTAATTGTTGAGAATAAATAAATTGAACCTTTTGTTATGAGTTTGGCTTAATCCCGAGTCCCAAGACATCTCTCCATCTTGTGAAATAAATTGTATATATTCTCGTATTTTTATTATTTTCTTTTATTAATTCTTAAAAATCAATCTCATCAAGTCCGAGTGAACGACAACCTTACTACCACTTTCTACAACATTATTGAGTCACATAACTTCCCAATTGTGCCAGCCTCCCGATTTGTGCAAAACTGCCAGAGGCAAGGATTCCAAATCCTATCTATAAAAAGGTCAGACAAGCCTCCTCAATTCTCTTTACGATTTACTTACCGTCGATAGTCATCACCATCTTATGCTTACCTCGCAACAAAGCCCCTGTTCCGAACTAAGCAGTGGACTTAATGTTGATGGTGGTTTTTAGACAAAGGGTACAATCGTAAAACCCCGAATAACCTAATGTCACCGGTGACACATTTATTAGAACATTCAATGCATGTAGTCGGAACTAATAGGGGTATTTTTTCAAATTAGGGTTACAACGAACAAAACCCTAATTCCCCTCCGTGCCAATGGCAAATCATGCCAGCCACACCTAGCCCAAGCTAGCCGCGCCATGCCAAACGCACTCTGCCTTGGCCCTAGCTATGCTAGTCATACCAAACGCGCCAAAGCATACCCACCATGCTAGCCGCACCTCCGTTCCAATGGCAAATCATGCGAGCCACACCTAGCCCAAGCTAGCCGCGCCATACCAAACACACTTTGCCTTGGCCCTAGCTATGCTAGTCACACCAAACGCGCCAAAGCATGCCAACCATGCTAGCCGCACCTCCGTGCCAATGGCAAATCATGCCAGCCACACCTATCCCAAGCTAGTCGTGCCATGCCAAACGCACTCTGCCTTGGCCCTAGCTACGCTGGTCACACCACGCCAAGCCAAACACCCTTACCTTGGCCCTAGCCGCGCCATGCCAAAGTAGCGCTCGCGCCTAGGCTTGCAAACCGTGCAACCTAGGCCAAATTGGCCACGCATGCCATTGGCACATGCCAACACGCATCACCGGTAGCTTTCCTTACCCCGGCCGAGACCTAATGGCCACGCATGCCATTGGCACATGCCAACACGCATCGCTTGTAGCTTTCCTTACCAGGCCGTGAACCTAATGGCCACGCATGCCATTGGCACATGCCAACACGCATCGCCGTGTAGCTTTCCTTACCATGCCGTGACCCAAATTGGCCACGCATGCCATTGGCACATGCCAACACGCATCGATGGTAGCTTTTCTTACCAAGCCGTGGCCCTAATGGCCGTGCGTGCCATTGACACATGCCAACACGCATCGCCGGTAGCTAGCTCTTAACACCGGGACGTGACCCTAATGGCCACGCATGCCATTGGCACATGCCAACATGCATCGGTAGCTTTCCTTACCTGCCGTGACCCTAATGGCCACGCATGCCAATGGCACATGCCAACATGCATCGCGGTAGCTTTTCTTACTGTGCCGTGACCTAATGGCCACGCATGCCATTGGCACATGCCAACACGCATCGCGGTAGCTTTTCTTACCAGGCCGTGGCCCCAATGGCCGAGCATGCCATTGGCACATGCCAACACGCTCGTTGGTAGCTTTCATTACCTAGCCGTGGCCCTAATGGCCGTGCGTGCCATTGACACATGCCAAACACGCACGCTGGTAGCCTAACTTGAAAGCCGTGCAACTTAGGCCAACTTGGCCGTACGTACCATTGGCACATGCCAAAACCCATGCTGGTAGCCTAACTTGCAAACCGTGCAACCTACCACCAAGGCATTCCGCACAAGCCACACACGCCACTAGCAGCTCTGGCATTGCCACTTACACTCAACGTGCAACCTACCACCAAGGCATTCCGCACATGCCACACGCCACTAGAAGCTCTGGCATTGCCACTTGCACTCAAGGTGCAACCCGCAACAAAAGACATTCCGCACATGCCACACGCGCCACTAGCAGCGCCACTTGCACTCAAGGTGCAACCAACACTCGAAACATCAACACAAACTGGGGGATGCTTTCCAGGGTCTTGGTTTGGCGGTCACGGATGCGCGTACACTACGCTCACATTAAGAAAGAGTGAATAGGAATAAAGCGGTCAAATAAATGAGGAAATAATGGTGAAAACGTTTTCACCCATAAACACCATGCGGTTACCACCTCCTCCCATTATTTCACCCTTTACTCTCTTCCTTCATGAGGCCAGGGTACGTTTCAATCTCGACTTGTATAAATAGGTCTTACCTATTTCGACCAGATAACAAGTCTCGGTCAGGAGAAAAACACAACACTCTCAGAAAAGGTAACTTTGCAAGCTCTCCAAAAAAGCTTTCATCTCTTGCAAGCTTCCGAAGCTTTCACTTTCTAATACAAGTCGAGACACTACTCTCCCGCACTATTCGGTCTCAACACCTTTCTTTGCTTCCCTCCCCAAATCAACCCTTCACCTCCACTTTGTGACCGAGCAAGTCCGAACGGCCATTTCTTGGTTTAGGCCGGACTTGTACAGATTGATCTCTCGAATCTAGAAAGTGCTCACGTGCAGCACATTTGTTTAGGGTTTAAACCAGTTTCTTACTCACCTACCGAATTTACCAAAATCGGCGAAAACGATTTTTACCCATAAACAACTACCTTGGTAACCAAGCATTCAATATTCACCGTTAGATGAAAACCTGATTAGATTCAAGCTAATATCTTTCAACCGTTAGATCGAACTTATCTTGTCATACGCACACAAATGAAATGCACCTATATTTAGATAAGCGTAACCGTACCTAAACGTGTACACTTAGTTGGTTCAACAATAGTTAACCGAGGTTAGCCATATGAACACTTTCATATCAACCTTATTCATCTTTATCACAAATAGTTCAAATGACTCAAATGAAACTAGTTAGAGAGTTGTTCAATTGTTTATATTCTCATAGAAGTATACAAGACACAATTGAAGCAAAATCCATTTTGATTCACTCGAATCATTTCATGAACATTATAGCCACGGTTTGCAAAAGATTGCATTCCTTATTATGTATAAATAAATGTTTTAGTTCATGAACAAACCGATTTTAGAACATAACCTACTCAAGTATGCAAACGTGTACGCATACTTAAGTGGCCGGACTTAGTTTGGGTTCGCCAGTATGCAAACATGTACGCATCCCTCCAAACTCAGTTGAATTCTGGAACTTGAACTTACGCCAGTACGCATACGTGTACTCATACTAAGTTTCCGGACTTTCATTAAACCAACTAGTACGCATACGGGTATGCATACTATGGTTCCTGGACTTGGACCTACACATATGCAAGTACGCACACTGTGCTTATATCTAATCATGGTTACTTGTTTTAAACTCTCATTTCAATCATTGAAACATTCTTAGAAGACGACAATAGATGTCTCACACAACTATTAGCTTCAAAGCAATTTTTAAGTGATCAAATAATTAATACGAAACATTCTGAGTCTACACCAAATGATTGTATCACACAAATCATGTAAGATGTTACCATGCGATTTTCACATGATCATCTTTTGACTTTCGTCAAGAATAAAAGATGAACTTGGTTAAAGCGAAAGCTTACCAACACATATTTCGAGAAATAGATAAGCGAGATAAACTCGGCTCGAAATATCAAATGTGTATAATGAAGTCTATATAGCAATATTACTTTTGTCTCAATAGGAGATAGAATAGAAATAGACTTTCCAAGTGATAGATGAGTTCAAGTCTCCACATACCTTTTGTTGATAAAGTTGCACAAGTTCCCTTTAGTAGTTCTTCGTCTTCAATCGATGAACGCCGTGAAGTCTAAAGCTCAGCTACACATTCTATCCTAGTCTGAGACTTATCTATAAGTAGACTAGAAATCAAGACTTATAGTTTTGGCAACTAAACTTGACAAACAAGCTTGAGATAGCAACGCTTGCGAGTTCGACCGAGCAGTGCTCTAACAAGGTTGTTTATGAATCCTGTTATTAGGGGGGAAAGAATGGATTTGAGGAGGGAAAGAAACTAGTGAAATGCAAGTCAATGTTTGGTCAAAGTCTAAAAAAATAATGATACGGAATTATTTTCGGATTACCAACCCTACCCTCCATAACCTAATCATACATTACCGTAACAACCACTTCCTCTTATCGTCAAACTTCTTGTTCGCGAAAACAAAAAATTTCCATGGGAAGAATCTTGGTGGAACAGTGCTCATATGATTGATTTTGGTAACAAAATCATTTGCACAGCGTAGTTTTGTAACAATTAGGTAAACATATTGAAGTGAACGTATTGCACTTGAAAGCTTCAATTTTTAAATTCAAATTAAAAACCCTAAAATCATTAATCAGAGACCAATATGTAGCGATCTAATAAAAATTCCAAAATATTTCGTTCTCCTACGAAGAATAGTTGAGTCAAGATAGTAGCAATGATTGATGGTTCAGTATAAGATGACATCAGAATGGATAAATCTGCAAGCAAAATACGATAATGAATTTCGATCAAAATTTAATGGCTTTTACGATGGTGATATGGCCCGTGTGGGTTCTCTATGAGGTTCATCACTTTTAGATCCTGATCATCCATTCTTGCGATTTTTATTCGCACCTCCATTACCAGTACTAGAGGACGTAAAAGAAGAGATGAATTTTTTTGGTCGATAAACTTTATCATCAAAAGTTCAAGGACATTTTAGATATTTCTTCTCTCTTTTAAGAAGTCAATCCCTCCCTAATAACTTTTGTTCCCTCCTCGTAATCTTTCCCTCCTCAAATCCATTCTTTCCCTCCTATTAACAGTACTCTTGTTTATGGAGATCAAGGAGTCAACTTTGTGGTGAGAAGAAGTTTCCTTACTCCGCGTCAAGAAGATGGTGATATGTGGTTGTGCACCAATATATTCCAATCAACTTGCACGATCAAAGGAAAGGTTTGTCGTCTTGTTATTGATCCTGACAGTTGTGAAAATCTGATTGATGAGGTTCAAGCTGGAAACCAAGGCACATCCACATCCTTACAAGCTTTTCTGGCTTAAGAAAGGGAACGAGGTAAAAGTAAACAAACCTTGCTTGATTTCCTTATATAAAGATAAAGTCTGGCGTGATGTTACTAGTATGGATTCTTGTCATTTGTTGTAGGGTCGTCCCTGGGAATTTGACTGAAAAACTAGTCATGATGGTTATAAGAATACCTACAATTTTTTATGGGACGACGTCCCTATAGTACTTGTACTCGGTAAAGAGATTGTTCCTAAACCATCTAATGTAGAAGTTACCAATCTCTTATCGTTCAAGCAGTTTGAAGATGAGATAAAAGATGCAAGTGAAATATATGTGTTGATTGGAAAAGAAAAATATACTGAAAGTAGTATCCCCATTGCAGCTCAACCTTTAATTGAAGAAATTGTGAATGTCTTTCCTAACGAATTCCCTGATGAGTTACCACCGCTCCGGGATATTCAACATCGCATTGATCTAATTCCTGGATCAAGCTTTCCAAACAAAGCGCATTACAGAATGAGTCCTAAAGAGCATGAAGAACTTCGTCGCCAAGTTGAAGAGTTGTTACAAAAGGGATTGATCCGAAAAAGTCTTAGTCTGTGTGTTGTACCAGCCTTGTTGATCTCGAAGAAAGATGGTACGTGGAGGATGTGTGTTGACAGTTGTGATATCAACAAAATCACTGTCAAGTACCATTTTCCTATTCCAAGGTTTGGTTGACTTGTTAGATCAGTTGAGTGGAGCGAAGGTGTTCACCAAGTTAGACTTGAAAAACGGATACCATCAGATAAGGATTCTTGAAGGTGATGAGTGGAAGACTGCTATTAAAACTCGAGAGGGTTTATATGAGTGGATGGTTATGCCATTTGGTTTGACCAATGCGCCAAGTACATTCATGCATACCATGTGTCAAGTAGCGAGACCTTTTATCGGTACTTTTGTGGTTGTTTATTTTGATGAAATTCTTGCTTATAGTGCTAATATGGACTTGCATGTCCAACACGTTCGAGAAGTGCTTTCTGTGTTACGCAAGAGGTGTAAATTAATGTCGGATCGGACAACAAAGTTGGTGGCGTAAATGTGTTCAACCGTGGATAGTGTGTTCGCAAGCGAGTTCATTTAGCTCTCTCACCTCTATCAGGGAGCTGGAATGGGAAATTGTAATCACGGCGATAAAGAAATAAATATCCAAAGGTGATAAGTTCGTAACGTGCATGGTTTTTATTGATTACATGTGTGATTTCATTATTTACTTTGTAAAATGTGTGACTATTTTTTTATAGCTTGCTCGTGTATCTTTATTCATTTTATTTCATTTTCATATATGTCATTGTGAAGAAGTTATCGTAAATGATCGATAAAACATTTATTTTTGTGCTTTTGAGGGTTGTGCAAATGGTTGTTTCATTATACAGATAATAAAGTAGTATAAGTACATGAAAGGGATGCCCTGATACACTTGACCGGAAAGAAAAGAAAAAAACAGAATAGAGCTCCAAAACAACAAGAGCTCAACTCAAATAAAAATTACAACACGCAAAAACAGACAACAACCATGAACTTGCAAACCAGACAATTTACTGCCAAGGTTCAAAAAACCACCTCCTTCCGACTAAAAAATGGTCCAAAGAAAATCTCGAAAGATACCTCTGATCTGAAGCTAATATGCATGCCACTGTTAGCTTCACAAAATCAAAAATTTCAAGAGATGTTATTTCTAAATAAATTTCGAAAGACTCGCAATTCGCTCATTCTGTAGGGGTTAAATATCGCATAGCCGATAAGTCATGCGAAGCAACTGAACTGAAAGGAGACGAAGGGTATTCGCACATGGCATATCCTAAATGACGGAATCAGTGACGTCATAAAATCACGGGAAAAGTGTGGAATCTATACGAAGTTGAGGAGCACGCGCGAGAAGGCCAGATACATGGGTACGAAGACATCGCACGAGAGATCCGAAAATAGGGGCTTTGTTAGATGTCCTCCATTATGTAAAATCCCTATATATAGGACCAGCAACCCTTGTGTTTGGAGAGAGATCTTTTGGAGAGTTGAGATAGAAAATTAGGAGAGAGAAAGTTATTTGTTTCCCAAGTTATGGTTTTATCTTCTTTGTATTTACTTAATAAATCATCTCTTTAAGTGTTCTTCATAATGATTTCGTAATTTAATATATAGATCGTTTAAGGGTGTGGTAGTAGGATTTTCTACTACTACATTTTGGCGCTAGAAACAGCTTGGGAAGGGGATTATACATGTTTGTGAAAATTTGAAGTTAATCTTCCTTTTGAAAAATCTATTGTTGTTCTTGTTTTCGTAAAAGATTTCAATTGCTTTCTTGAAGTTTTATTGTTGATCTTCTCCCTTTTTCAAAATTTTAGTTTGAATGAGTTTTAGTTTTCATAAGTTTGCACAAGTGTTACTTCAAGAATACTGATCGGTTGACAGCCGACACAAAAATAATTCACTTTCCTACTCAATAATATATGAATGAAGTATATGATAAGAAAGAGTTTGTATCCACAGAGAGGCAATTGTAGTTATTTCGTAATCAATTTCTTAAAGTAACCGATTGGGGGGATTTCTGAATTCTATGTAAGCAATAAAAGTAAATTAAAAGCAAAGTAGATTGTAGAAAATAATCAATGGAGAGAGATATTGGTCAAGGAATTCATCTTCAATCTTAGACATGTGCTTGCATATATGAATAGAATTACGATTTAATCTCTTGTGTTATCAAAAGCCTAGAGAATCAAGAAAGCAAGATAATCTATTAATTTCTCAAATTCATCAACACACACATTAGGGCTGCGTATGTGAATTCTACCTAAAGAATAACCTAACGCCTTGCGCTAATCAAGTTCAATTCTAGGAGCATTAAGTTTCAAAATAGGCTAATCAATGCAATTGTCATGCGTTGCGCAAAACAATTCGGACAATGGTCAAACTCTACATATGATTACGAGAGTGTATCACTACAAACCGTAAAACATATCATGCTACTTGTATTCAAGGTTATCGCTTGATGAAAAACCCTAAAATAGCTATGGACTAAGATGCAAGTTCAATTAATTGGCCACTTAACTAATCAAACATCATAATCCTATCACAATACTTCAATCATGTGATCTTAAAAACCGCAGAGAATTGAACGATAAACAAAAGAGAAAACTAATACATAAAGCAAACACAAGTTTTAGAAATCGGACTACATCCTTAACCAATAATAGAGAATTTAGCTACTCATAGCTATGGAGTTCATCACAAAATATCAATGGAATAAAGAAGAAGATGAACAAAAGCAAACCCTAGTTGTGTAACCAAAAAAAAAGCTCTCCAAAGTTCCAAGAATAAGATATGAGATGTTGTAGAAGACCTTCCCTTTTATAACTTTCTCCAACTTCTAAAACTAGGTCTAGTCTTCAAAGTCCATTAGGTGAGAATCCACCAAGCCCATAAGAGAGAGAAACCTGTAGAAATACGTCCAAAAGTCGTCGCCGGAAAACAGGTATTGTGGCTCTGAATCGGCCGAGAAGTGCCCGGAAACGGCTCCGATCGGCAAAGTCCGCCTTGGCCACCGGCCAACGGGTCAACTCGTCGTGGGTCAGGTCAACTCCCGAGTCGGATCGGGTCGCCTCCGAGTCGAGATAAGTCCGTCTTGGACTGGATGGGTTCTTGGCCAAAACTTGAGCCATTGCCAAGCCATAATTCAGCCTCATGCATAACGCCTCTCCTTGGCCGGCCATCTTGGTTGTGTATAATGCAGCCATCCGAGCCACACACCACTTGCATTCAGCCTACATAACCATTCCATTGCATATGCACCTCAGCAATCATTTACTCCTACAAAGAGCAACAAGATTCATTCTTCACAGCCCAAACACTCAGCTGCTGCGACATCGATTCCTTTTACATGCATCTACATTCCCACTCACATTTACTTCAACCTCATTGCAAGTCACCACTGTCCTTACTTGCGGTCCTATTTTTCAAAGAAGATGAACTCAGTTCATCATCTCAGTTCAACTTTTGCTTGAAATCATCAGCAGCAACAAACTCCATAACCCCAAATTCCATTTCTTGCAGCGACTCAGCTTCCGTGTTCATTTATCATTTGCAATCATAACTTGCAATTCTGCCCAGCAGCATCAGTATCATTCCATCCATATAAATAACTCATAGCAGTCCATCTAAAGCCTCTCCTTTTCTTCTATCGCTTTTTAACATAATCGACCCTCAACTTTGCAAAGATCACAAGACACTCGCAAATCTCTGTTGCTTCAGAACCCTCCCTCAGCACCTTCACTTCAGACCTTGCAGCTTCCCATCACAGTTGCACCCTTCTAGTTCTCAACTTCAACTGCGACTGCAATGCAAGCTACATCCACCATTTCCTGAACTGCTCTTGGTCATTGTATCTCCATAACTACAGCAAAACTCTCGGGTCAAAACAACATCTCAGCTTCAATCTCAGCTCCACTGGATTCATCCCAGTTGCAATTCTCAAGCACCTGCTCACCAATTTCAGTTTATCTGCATCTCCTCCACAGCTTCACCAGGACCATTTCACCTTCAACTCTTTTAGCTTCAGCCACATCTTAACAAAATCCAACAAATCCCAAATCTTCACTGATTTCTTCCCCGACTCTCACAATCCACAGAGACCAACAAAAACCATTAACAGCTCCACCTGCAATATCCTAGGCATACACCTACTGAGAATAACTCATGTTCTCCATTTGAGCTATATCTGCAACAGTATCTATTGCAGTTCAACTCCCTCAGTTTTAGAGTACCAACATCCACTCATTCACCACCAACACCTGTTCTTCATACAACATGTCAGGCTCTCTGTGCATTCACCATCACCACAATTCCTTGTAAACTCAAACTTTTATGCTTAAACCTCCAAAACAGCTCCACCGGACTCAATCAACAGAGCCACAACATTTGCTCCTCTCGCCATCAAAGCCATCACAAAGAAAGATAACCCTTCCTTACTCAAGCTCATATCAGACCCTCAGCCTGAATAAAAGACAGCTCAACAGCAACTCAGCCTATAATATATCTATAACCTGGACCCTCTCATCATCACCAGCTCCATCCTAAGCTGCAACCTCACTCATTACCTGCACTGCCACAAACCTTCTCTTCCATGACCAATCGAATCACACCACCGTAACCACAAGCCAACTCCACTAAATAAGCAACCACACATTCCCTTATCTCAAGTCTGCATCTGATCAACTCGATCCACCAACAACACCTCTCCGCTTGATTCAACGAAAATCTCCCCACCGAAATCATCATTTCACAAAATAAACCCATTCTTCCATTACCGGTTCAATTACAAAGAAAACCCCACGCTCTAATCTCGCATTCAATTCATCCTTTAACCCTCGATTTGGTCTCTAATCACAACAAATCTGCCGCTAACTTTCTCATTTTCGAGCGTACTCAGCCAAAATAGCACTTCCGAACCCTAAGTCTTCATGTATCGACTCAATTCATGATGCGAAACAACCCATCTTCTCGCATTCATCACGCAACATCATTAGGTCTTCATCTCCGATTCCATCAAATACCCATCGTTCCCCGAGCCTAGCGGACGCTCAACAAAATCGAACTCCTCTTCTCCTTCTCTCGATCATAGCCATTAACATCACTCCATACGTAGAAGTAGGGTTTCGACAACATTTCTCGCCTCTCATTTCTCGTGGATAAGTAATAATTGAGAGGAACATTTCTCTCGATTTAAGTTTTGGGTATAATTTGGATAATGACACCCCTTGGCATCGATATAAGGGATACGGTGGATGCCCCTTAACATGTGGTCACCCCTTAACCACAACCGGCTGCATTTAATACTCCTCCTAAAGTTGCCCCTTATCCTTGGCTCAGCTCCCGTAGGATTGTCATGAAATGACAACTTTGCCCTTTTTACTCCACTTGGTTGATTTCTCCATCTTTTCCTCCGCGCGACTCCAGAGTACCTAATAACTCAAAAGCACGCGTAAAGTACATAATTCACAAGAAAAAATAGCAAAGAAAGCATAAACTCTATATAGTAAATACGGTGTATTCTACACCTATCAGATTCCCCCACACTTAGACTTTGCTAGTCCCCGAGCAAATCAAACAAAACTAAAATACAACAACTCCATGTCGTCGAGGCTACGGTCACTTTTAGCATAAATAACAAGCCTTTAAACCCCTAGGTGTCCCTAGTGGACGAGTTATAGTCTCGTGAGGGTTTACTAGAGATATACACACAAAACCTATATTTCCAACTTACTAGTTCTCCGTAATGATAGTATCCAACGCGCTAAGAAGACATAGAGATTCTGCACACTAGTCATAAGAAGTTAGACACATAAATGAACACAATCTCATTCTTAAAAGTTGAGAGAGAGATAACCATCCCTTCTCGACTAAAATTCGGGTTCTGAGTGATCAAAAGTCTCGACTCTGCCTCACAAGAAAGGGTTTTATGATATTGCTCTCAATAATAAACAGCTTTTTATGGGTCACACATGTGTCCAGGTTGGAATGAAGAGAGAATCCTGAGACACGTTGAATGGTGGGAAGGCATAACCCTCCGAAGTATTTTGAAAACCCACATCTTTTATATATTTTTGAAAACCCATTTTTCGACGATCTCTTCGAAAGGAAATCAAACCATTTAACGAAGGTGGGAATATGCTTACTTACAAAGTGAATCCGTTCGGCGTGCAAATGCTAGCACCACTCTCACAAAGATCCATAGAAACGTCTTCGGTCTTCTATCGGTGTCTTCATCTTCGTCTTCGGTCTTCAACTCTTGATGATAACTCTCGAACTTCGTAGAATCTCGATAATGTGATTCTTTCCTCTAATTCCTTGTCGCTTGAAACTTCATTATAGATATTCCTTCTTTCCATAGGCTTTATTGAAAGAATACAAAAATAAAAACAAACTATACAAACCCAAAATATTTTTTTTTGTTTTTTTTTGTTTTTTTTTATTTTTTTTTTGTTTTTTTTTTTTAAATTTTTTTTTTATTTTTTTTTATTTTTTTTTATTTTTTTTTTGAATAAGAAATAAAACAAATACAAAAATAAAAATAAAACAAAATAAAAACTATTAACAAACCTAAAAATTTTCTCTTGTCTCTTTTTTTTTTTTTTTTTTTTTTTAATTTTCGATTTTTTTTTTTTTTTTTTTTTTTAAGACAAGAGAAAGTAAAAATACAAATAAATTAAAATAAAAATGTAAGTACAATGCCATGGTGTAAGTACTTTACCGCTTGAATCTTCACAACTTATATGTCTTGATATCATAAACTTCTCGAACTTTCATCCTTGATAATTTCCGCTCTTGTATTATAGTCTTCAACTTATAAAAAATTTCGCCCGTTTTTGTTGCTTTACTCAAATCAAATCTGCCCATTACTCGTAGTGTTGCTTGTAAACCTCGAACGTACTCAACTTTCCTTCGAATTTGTGATGCTCCTCTTGTTGATGATGATAGTGCTTCTATGGACCCTGTTGTGTAGAGAGATAAAATGGATGGTGCTAACTGCGAACAAGATCACAAGTGGTATGTAAGTTAGCAATTCGATGTCACCAACATGGTTGATAAAAATAGCACTCAAGAGATCAAAATAGTGCTTCTATGGTGGGAAATTGGACAGCTCACCATTCTGCCCGAATTTACGTACGGTGACACACACTCTAAAAGCACAATTTAGACAGTACAAAGAATTGAAGGTTGGTGCCTCACATTATGTAACATGGGTAGTCTCCACTATAAGGGATCACTGTTCTAATACCGAATTCAAATTTCGCACCTTATTTGCCACCGGCATGGTTAAATCCAACTTTAACTCTCAAACAATTAAGAAACCCGATCATGTTCTCTCACATCTCTAAGTTCAAGTCACTAGTGTGAGATTCTCGATGTAATCTTAGCGACATGTATACTATGTGACTCTAAACTAACTACAAGTTGGAGTTTTCTTATTCACTAGTTCACAAAAAAGTTAAAAAATTGCAAAAATTTACAACAAACCACTCCCCCGCACTTAAACTTTACATTGTCCTCAATGTAAATTGAATCGTCCAAAGAAAGTCAAGGTGGGAAATCCTAATAAGAAATCAGCAAAAACAAAGAAAACAAAACAAGAAAAACTAAAAACAAGAAAAGAAATAAATACAAGACAAGAAATACTCATCCTTTGGGTTGCCTCCCAATTAGCGCTTGGTTTAAAGTCGTCATCCCGACTATCTCCTTACTTTCTATGACTCCTCCGTAGGGAGCACTTCCACAAGATTAACTCCTTCCACGACATCCGAAGAGAAGTTCTCATAATATGGTTTCAACCTATGCCCATTAACTTTAAGTTCATTACCCGTAGCTAAACTACGAATTTCTACTGCACCATGAGAAAACACATTAGTCACAATAAAAGGTCCAATCCAACGTGACCTCAATTTACCCGGAAATAATTGCAAGCGAGAATTAAACAAAAGCACTTTCTGCCCTATGCAAAATTGTTTATTAGAAATCATATTATCATGAAAATCTTTCGTCTTGTCCTTGTAAATCCGTGAGCTTTCAAATGCATCATTGCGAAGCTCCTCTAGCTCTTGGAGTTGTAACTTCCTTTGCTTTCCAGCCCCATCCATCTCCATGTTGCATTGTTTAATAGCCCAAAACGCCTTATGCTCAATTTCCACGGGTAAGTGACAAGGTTTACCATACACAAGCCTAAAAGGAGACATCCCAATAGGTGTTTTATATGCGGTTCTATACGCCCACAAAGCATCGTTGAGCCGCATGCTCCAATCTTTCCTTGTAGGATTCACCGTCTTTTCAAGAATGGATTTCACCTCTCGGTTGGAAACTTCGGCTTGTCCATTTGTTTGCGGATGGTAGGGAGTTGCAATCCTATGCGACACATTGTACTTCCTTAACAAGCTTTGCAAGAACCTGTTTTTGAAGTGTGAACCTCCATCGCTAATTATAGCCCTTGGAATGCCAAACCTTGCAAATATATTAGCTTGCACAAAATCTGAAACAACTTTAGAATCATTAGTTGGGGCGGCCTTAGCTTCCACCCATTTCGATACATAGTCCACAGCAAGCAAAATATAATAATTCCCATTAGAATTGACAAAAGGGCCCATAAAATCAATTCCCCATACATCAAAACCTCCACAAATTGAATAATAGTTTGCGGCATTTGATTTCGAGCACCTAGATTGCGGTTCTTTGGCACCTATCACATGTGATACAAAATGCATGTGCATCCTTAAACAAAGTTGGCCAAAAGAAACCACATTCTAATACCTTGAGAGCGGTTCTCTTACTCCCAAAGTGTCCTCCACAAGCATATGAGTGGCAAAAAGACAAGATAGAGTTAAATTCAATTTCGGAACACACCTACGTATTACTTGGTCACTACAATGCTTCCATAAGTATGGATCATCCCATATGTATTGGTTTCCTAACTTCTTAAGTTTGTCCCTCTCAAAGACGAGACAAGTTCTTTGGGATTTGTTTAGACACTAAGTAATTAACAATATCAGCGTACCATGGTTCTCCAAAGGCAATTGAGAATAGTTGCTCATCCGGGAAACTTTCACGCAACGGGATAGTCTCCTTGTTCACAGCAAGTCGGCTCAAATGATCCGCAACGGTGTTCTCAATTCCTTTCTTGTCTTTGATTTCAATATCAAACTCTTGCAAGAGTAATATCCATCGTATGAGCCTCGGTTTCGCCTCTTTCTTTGTAAGCAAGTATCTAAGTGCTGCATGATCAGAAAAGACAACAACTTTTGTACCAATTAGATAAGAGCGAAACTTTTCTAAAGCAAAAACAATAGCTAATAACTCTTTCTCAGTGGTTGTGTAGTTTTGTTGAGCCTCATTTAACGTTCTAGAAAGCATAATAAATGGCATGAGGAAGCTTCCCCACACGCCGCCCAAGCACCGCACCAACCGCATAGTCACTTGCATCACACATGAGTTCAAACGGCTTACTCCAATCCGGTGGTTTAATGATAGGGGCTGAAATCAAAAGTTCTTTCAAACGATTGAATGCCGCCACACACTTCTCATCAAAGTTAAAAACCACATCTTTTTGCAATAGGGTACAAAGTGGTGATGCTATCTTGGAAAAATCCTTGATGAACCTACGATAAAAACCTGTATGACCAAGAAAAGAACGTATCTCCCTCACCGTAGTGGGAGGGGTTAGAGCACGAATAAGGTCTATCTTAGATTTATCGACTTCCAAGCCTTTAGAAGATATTATATGGCCTAAAACTATGCCATGAGTTACCATGAAATGGCACTTCTCCCAATTCAAGACAAGATTAGTTTCAACACATCGTTCAAGGATTAGAGACAAATTGTTCAAGCAAAGGTCAAAAGAATCACCAAAGACACTAAAGTCATCCATGAACACTTCGATTATGTTTTCAACATATTCCGAAAAGATACTTACCATACACCTTTGAAAGGTAGCCGGAGCATTGCATAAGCCAAAAGGCATCCTTCTATAAGCAAAAGTACCGAAAGGACAAGTGAAAGTGGTTTTCTCTTGTCCTCCGGTCTTATCACAACTGATTATAACCCAATAGCCATCAAGAAAGCAATAGTAAGAATGTCCAGCTAAACGTTCAAGCATTTGATCGATAAAAGGTAAAGGAAAGTGATCTTTTCTAGTGGTGGCATTCAATTTTCTATAATCAATACAAACCCTCCAACCGGTTTGCACACGAGTTGGGACAAGTTCATTCTTATCATTCTCCACCACCGTCACACCCGATTTCTTTGGTACCACTTGTACCGGGCTTACCCACTTGCTATCGGATATGGGGTAGATAACACCCACGTCCAAAATCTTGAGTATCTCCTTTTTCACAACTTCCATCATGGGAGGATTCAAACGGCGTTGCGCTTCCCTTGTAGGCTTTGAATCATCCTCCACGCGGATCTTATGCATACAAACGGCAGGGCTAATACCCTTGATATCGGCGATTGTCCATCCTATGGCCGTCTTGTATTTCCTTAGCACCCTTAGAAGTTTTTGCTCCTGTAATTCATTAAGCTCGTTAGAAACAATCACGGGTAAATCTTCATTGTCACCCAAGTACAAGTACTTTAAATGACTTGGAAGAGGTTTCAATTCTAAACTTGGAGGTTTAACAATAGATGGCACAAGTTTTTCATTATTGCAAGGTAAATACGCATATGAAACATTCTTAGTTGCTGATTTTTCCGGTAATGAGTTAAGAGAACCAATGGTTTGTTTCATCTCATCACTATACGCATAACCATTGTCAATAGGAGTAGTGAGAACGGTTTCCAAAGCATCAACACCATTCAACTCAAACATTTGTTGCGCCAATGTGTCCATCATATCAATGGAGAAACAAGAGTGGACATCACTAGGATATCTCATCGTCTCGAAAATGTTGAAACGTATTATTTCTCCATCAAACTCCATAGTTAGCGTTCCCTTGTCAACATCAATAATAGTTTTCGCTGTTTTCATGAAGGGACGCCCAAGTAGCAATGGAAGAGACGAGTCCGGTGAACCTTCATCCATCTCTAACACGCAAAAGTCCGCTGGAAATACAAGTTGATTAACCTGCACAAGAACATCCTCAACAATACCCATTGGGTAGACATTAGAACGATCGGCTAATTGCAACACAATTTCAGCCTTTTTAAGAGGACCAAGATCAAGTGAATTATACATAGACGCGGGCATGACATTAACGAAAGCACCTAAGTCCAACATAGCTTTATTAAATGTAGTGTTACCAATTGTGACGGGAATGTCAAAGCTACCCGGTCCTTGCACTTAAGTGGGAGTTTATGTTGTAAGATTGCCGAAGCATTCTCCCCCACACTAAGCACTTCATTACCTTTGAGCCTTTGCTTATTAGTACACAAGTCCTTCAACACCTTCGCATACTTTGGAACTTGCTTGATTGCATCTATGAGTGGTATGTTCACATGGATCTTCTTTAGAACATCTAAAATCTCCTTTTCTAGTTCCGCCTTCTTAGAACTTGCAAATCTGCGAGGGAAAGGTAGAGGAGGAACATAAGTAGAAACCGGAGTTTTAGAGTTAGAATAGGTACCTCGAAAGTTTGGGGAGAATCCTCGGTTTTCTCCTCCAAAACAGGTTCCTTTGGTGTTTCCACCGCGCCCGAATCAGTGACTTCGGGTTGCACAAGTTGTGTACCACTTCTCAATGTAATTGCATTAACACCCTCTTTTGGGTTGATAGGTTGAGAAGGGAGTTTCCCACCATTTTGTGCCTTCAATTGATTCAACTCCATAGCCATAGAACCAACTTGAGTTTGCAACTCCTTAACCGAACTCTCCGTTCTTTGCATAAAAGATTTCAGCAACTCTTCCATATTGGACCCCATAGTTTGAGGTTGTTGTTGAAATTGTTGTCTCGGTTGGAATTGTTGTTGTTGAGGTTGAAATCCACTCGGGTTGTTGAAACTAGATTGTTGAACCGCTCCTTGCTTATTGGCATAGCTAAAGTTGGGGTGATCTCTCCATCCCGGATTGTAAGTGTTGGAGTAGGGATCATACCGTCTTTGTTGATTTGGAAAGATCGCGTTAGCTTGCTCGTCTTCATAAGATTGAGAGGAACTTGGTATCACCGCGGCTGCAACTTGTTGAAGCATTGCGTTCATATTACCCATTTGTTGACGAAGCTCTTCAACCTCGCTCACCTCACTCACCCTTCTTAGAATCACATCCGAACCACGACTCAAGAATTGTTGTGAGTTCGCTGCCATGTTTTCAATCAACTCTCTAGCTTGTGCCACCGTCTTGTTAACTAGTGCACCACCACCCGCAGCGTCGAGAAGATTCCTATCACTTGATTGGAGTCCTTCGTAGAAGTATTGGATGATCATAGCGTCACTGAATTGGTGGTGAGGACAGCTTCCAACCAATCTCTTGTACCGTTCCCAACATTCATATAAGGATTCTCCCACATTTTGCTTCATCCCACAAATCTCCTTGCGAATTTGAGTAGCCTTTGATGCAGGAAAATACCTCTCCAAAAGAGTTTCTTCAAATTTCATTCCATGTTGTGACACTTCCGGCGGGTAAATAGTACAACCAATCCTTAAGACCGTCCATTAAAGAGAAACGGAACACTTTCAACATTGCACCATCCGCCTCAACATCCGCTGGAAGCATAGCCGTGACAATGGTGTGGAAGTCCATAAGATGCTTGTTTGGATCTTCATTCACCATGCCATGGAACTTTGGTAATTCTCTCTCTACAACCCCCGCTTGATCTCAAAAGTAGAGTTTGTTTGAATACAACCCCGTTGTGTATCAAGCTTGTGAGAAGCCAAGTCCTTGAGTGTACGATTTGCATCACCCATTGTTAATTCAACTTGTGGTACGTCTACGATTGGGACCTCTTGTTCTCCTTCTAAGTGTAGCTCTTCGTCCACTTCTAACTCGTGCTCGTCCGTTGTGTTTCGCCTTGGTTGGAGTATTGTGCCTTTTCGAGTAGCTATCCCGCACCTTGGATAATTCCAATCCTTAGAAGCCGTAGATTAAGCACCCGCAAACAATTCTCGCAAAACAAGTGAGAAACAAGACAAAGAACTAAAAGCAAAGATAAAAGCGAAATTGTAAAAAGAAACTAAAAACTTAATAACTAGCCAGTGCCTCCCCAACGGCGCAAAATTTGATCGGTTGTCACCGACACAAAAATAATTCACTTTCCTACTCAATAATATATGAATGAAGTATATGATAAGAAAGAGTTCATATCCACAGAGAGGAAATTGTAGTTATTTCGTAATCAATTTCTTAAAGTAACCGATTGGGGGATTTAAATTCTATAAGCAATAAAAGTAAATTAAAAGCAAAGTAGATTGTAGAAAATAATCAATGGAGAGAGATATTGGTCAAGGAATTCATCTTCAATCTTAGACATGTGCTTGCATATATGAATAGAATTACGATTTAATCTCTTGTGTTATCAAAAGCCTAGAGAATCAAGAAAGCAAGATAATCTATTAATTTCTCAAATTCATCAACACACACATTAGGGCTGCGTATGTGAATTCTACCTAAAGAATAACCTAACGCCTTGCGCTAATCAAGTTCAATTCCTAGGAGCATTAAGTTTCAGAAATAGGCTAATCAATGCAATTGTCATGCGTTGCGCAAAACAATTCGGACAATGGTCAAACTCTACATATGATTACGAGAGTGTATCACTACAAACCGTAAACATATCATGCTACTTGTATTCAAGGTTATCGCTTGATGAAAAACCCTAAAATAGCTATGGACTAAGATGCAAGTTCAATTAATTGGCCACTTAACTAATCAAACATCATAATCCTATCACAATACTTCAATCATGTGATCTTAAAAACCGCAGAGAATTGAACGATAAACAAAAGAGAAAACTAATACATAAAGCAAACACAAGTTTTAGAAATCGGACTACATCCTTAACCAATAATAGAGAATTTAGCTACTCATAGCTATGGAGTTCATCACAAAATATCAATGGAATAAAGAAGAAGATGAACAAAAGCAAACCCTAGTTGTGTAACCAAAAACGGCTCTCCAAAGTTCCAAGAATAAGATATGAGATGTTGTAGAAGACCTTCCCTTTTATAACTTTCTCCAACTTCTAAAACTAGGTCTAGTCTTCAAAGTCCATTAGGTGAGAATCCACCAAGCCCATAAGAGAGAGAAACCCGTGTAGAAATACGTCCAAAAAGTCGTCGCCGGAAAACTGGTATTGTGGCCGGAAATCGGCCGGAGAAGTGCCCTCGAAACGGCTCGTGACCGGGTAAAGTCCGCCGGTCACCGGTCAACGGGTCAACTCGTCAGTGGGTCGGGTCAACTCTGAGTCGGATCGGATCAGCTCTGAGTCAGATAAGTCTGTCTTGACTGGATGGGTTCTTGGCCAAAACTTGAGCCATTGCCAAGCCATAATTCAGTTCATGCATAACAGCTCCTTGGCCAGCCATCTTGGCTGTGCATAATGCAGCCATCTGAGCCACACACCACTTGCATTCAGCTACATAACCATTCCATTGCATATGCACCTGCAACTGTCTACTCCTACAGCAGCAACAAGATTCATTCTTCACAGCCCAAACACTCCAGCTGCTGCGACATCGATTCCTTTACATGCATCTACATTCCTGCCACTCACATTTACTTCAACCTCATTGCAGTCACCACTGTCCTTACTTGCAGTCCCATTTTCTCAGCAAGATGAACTCAGTTCATTATCTCAGTTCAACTTTTGCTTGAAATCATCAGCAGCAACAAACTCCATAACCCCAAATTCCATTTCTTGCAGCGACTCAGCTTCCGTGTTCATTTATCATTTGCAATCATAACTTGTACTCGCAGCCGAAGATCGGTATCATTCCATCCATATAAGTAACTGCAGTGCCATCTAAAGCCTCTCCTTTTCTTCTATCGCTTTTCGACATAACTGACCCTCAACTTTGCAGCACTGCGCACACCTGCAAATCTCTGTTGCTTCAGAACCCTCCCTCAGCACCTTCACTTCAGACCTTGCAGCTTCCCATCACAGTTGCACCCTTCTAGTTCTCAACTTCAACTGCGACTGCAATGCAAGCTACATCCACCATTTCCTGAACTGCTCTTGGTCATTGTATCTCCATAACTACAGCAAAACTCTCGGGTCAAAACAACATCTCAAACTAAATCTCAGCTCTCCACTTGGATTCATCCCAGTTGCAATTCTCAAGCACCTGCTCACCAATTTCAGTTTATCTGCATCTCCTCCACAGCTTCACCAGGACCATTTCAGCTCTCAACTCTTTTAGCTTCAGTTCACATCTTAACAAAATCCAACAAATCCCAAATCTTCACTGATTTCTTCCCCGACTCTCACAATCCACAGAGACCAACAAAAACCATTAACAGCTCCACCTGCAATATCCTAGGCATACACCTACTGAGAATAACTCATGTTCTCCATTTGAGCTATAACCGCAACAAAGATCTATTGCAGCTTCAACTCCCTCGATTTTAGAGTACCAACATCCACTCATTCACCACCAACACATGTTCTTCATACAACATGTCGGGGCTCTTCAGTGCATTCACCATCGGGCCACAATTCCTTGTAAACTCAGCTTTTATGCTTAAACCTCCAAAACAACTCCACCAGACTCAATCAACGAGCCACAACATTTGCTCCTCTCATCGTGCCATCACAAGAAGATAACCCTTCCTTACTCAAGCTCATATCGGACCCTCACCGCAACAAAGACAAACTCAACAAAGAATCAATTTATAATACATCTATAACTGACCCTCTCATCATCACCAACTCCATCCTAAGCCGCAACCTCACTCATTACCTCACCAAGCATACCGCTCTTCCATGACCAACTCACCAATCACACCGGAACCACAAGCCAACTCCACTAAATAAGCAACCACACATTCCCTTATCTCAAGTCTGCATCTGATCAACTCAGATCCACCAACAACACCTCCCTGCTTGATTCAACGAAAATCTCCCCACCAGAAATCATCATTTCACAAAATAGAACCCATTCTTCCATTACCAGTTCAATTACAGCAAACCCCGCGCTCTAATCTCAGATTCAATTCATCCTTTAACCCCTCAGATTTGGTCTCGGCAATCACAGCAGCTCTGCTGCTTAACTTTCTCATTTTCAGAACAGATTCAGCCAAAATAGCACTTCCAGAACCCTAAGTCTTCATGTATCGACTCTGAATTCATGATGCAGAAACAACCCATCTTCTCAGATTCATCAGCGGCAACATCATTAGGTCTTCATCTCCGATTCCATCAAATACCCATCGTTCCTGAGCCTAGCGTACGCTCAACAAAATCGAACCCCTCTTCTCCTTCTCTCGATCATAGCCATTAACATCACTCCATACAGAGAAGTAGGTTTCAGACAACATTTCGCCTCTCATTTCAAAGTGGATAAGTAATAATTGAGAGGAACATTTCTCTCGATTTAAGTTTTGGGTACAATGCTGGATAATGACACCCCTTGGCATCAGATAAGGGATACCCCAGTGGATGCCCCTTAACATGTGGTCACCCCTTAACCACAGCTGGCTACATTTAATACTCCTCCTAAAGTTGCCCCTTATCCTTGGCTCAGCTCCCAGTAGTGATTGTCATGAAATGACAACTTTGCCCTTTTTACTCCACTTGGTTGATTTCTCCATCTTTTCCTCCGCGCGACTCCAGAGTACCTAATAACTCAAAAGCACGCGTAAAGTACATAATTCACAAGAAAAAATAGCAAAGAAAGCATAAACTCTATATAGTAAATACGGTGTATTCTACACCTATCAAATACAAAATGGCAGGGTAAAACACAACACCAGTTAGGAGGAGTCGAAGAATTGCGGGTAAAAGAAGAGGTGAAATCGCAGAGACATCAAGAATGGGAGAGAGAAACAACAGGTCTCAGCCGATCAAATCTCAGATCCAGCAGGAACCAAGAGAGGATGATCAAAGAGATTACGATGCAGTAAGTGTCCATACCACATATTCATATACCGCCGAGGAAAATGAAGAAGGGACGCATGAAGAAGGAGTTGTAGGAGAAATTGAAGACCACATGACCATCGCAGAGTTAAGGCAACGATTGGCTGAGGAAAGAAGAAGAGAAGCGGAACTACGCGCGAATTTGACACGACAAAATGATGAACTAAGAGAGGAAAATAAGAGATTACAAGAGCAAAGGTCACAATCAAGATCCAGAACAACACATGCGAGTTCGATATCAAGGACAAGCAGGAGTACCACTAGGAGGAGTAGATCTGAGCACGGGGATAATACACAAGGACAATTTTTGGATAATACTTTTCAGGTAAACGAAGACTCGCAGGATGATGAGCAACGAGAGAATGATGCAGAACAAGCAAGGATGATACTCCGTGGAAGAGAGATGCTGAGACATCAGAATGAGAGAGATAGAGCAGCACAAGAGCATGCGAGAAATGAAAGGGAAAGACGATGAAGAGCGACAAAAACTAGAAGAAGCCATACGACAAAGAAGACATGAAAACAGAATGGGACAAGCTCGGATGAGAAGACTAAGGCAACAACAAGAAGCGAGACACATTCCCGACCTTTGAAATTCGAAGAGAAATAGCGGAGTTAAGAGAGTTAGTAACTAAAGGGAAAGATGGAGGAAAAAGACATCTAGAGGATGCAATAGAAGAAGCAGCAAGGACACCCTTCGCACGAAGAATACAATCGGTAACAATACCAAGAAAGTGTGCACTACCCATGTTTCCTAGCATCTTTGATGGATCTACATGCGCGATTCATTACATAAAGACATACAACTTAGCTTTGTTACAATATGAGGATAATGAGGCAGTCATATGCAAATTTTTTCCGTCCAGTCTCGCAGGAGAAGCCTTGAAGTGGTTCAATGGGTTGCTAGTGGGAACAATAAAATCATTCGATCGAGCACTTACTGTAAAACCCCTTGTCATAAATAGGCGTTAATAGGTAGCCAATCTAGTATTAGGCGTAATTACCCCTATCCTAGACATTCGGCCACATAATTACGGTAGGATTTCTGATCCTAAACATATAGTTAGGAATTAGGGTTTGCACTTATAGTTTCTTTAGCAAAAAAAAAAAAAAAAGCCGCACTTAACCCTTTCTCTTTGAAAACCTAGTTTTGAAAGAAGCCGAAAGAAGAGGATGACGATTGCTTTGAGACAGAGGACATTGTTTCTGATTTGGGGTTATTCTTGCTTCATACCATGTAGGTTCTCTAATCCTTATACTCGTCATGGTTGGTTGATAAATCTGAGCAGTTTTTCCTAACACAAAGGGTTTACAGGGTTTTCGTTGATTAGTACAACAATAGAGCGATGCTATACTTAGATTTTCATTTACTTTTTGTTGTATGGATGGGTTAAAATGACTTATTTTAGTGTTTTTTTTTATGTTGGAAGTTTTCATCTTTCTGGTAATTAGTTATGAGCTAACTAGATGATCATACGTGGGTACATACAAATGATCCTCTATGCTAAGTCCTTGTTTGGTTAGATGAAGTCTTGTTTCTGGCAAGGGATACTTTCGATCCACTGGATCATTATGATTTCATGATGGGTGTTAGGATTTGGCGCGTGTTTGGATCAAGAGTTGTACTTGACCAGGGGATTTAATCCAGATGTATATATTTGCTATTTTGATGGTCTGTCTAGTGTTAAACCATTTTAGTGGGAAAGAAAGGCAGGGAAGTTGGTGAGACATTTTTAAAAGCACTGTTGTGCATATACTTGATGTATGCAATGGATTGTTGGACTAATGCTATATGCGAGCTAGTATATGCAGTTTAGGTTACTAGGTGGAGATGTGTACAACACTCCCGTTTTGCTGTTGAGTTTTCTACTAGGTGGAGATTTATGCAGTTAATACAACTAGGTATGTGTGTGCCACATTTTGTTGTTGATTTCCCATTCTTTACCGTCCAATAGTTGAGATCCTAGGTGGGTGTATGACTTCAGTTTAAAGCAGATGTTGTATGTGTAGTTAACTTTCATTTGTGATGATTGTCGCCCGTAGTTGGCTCAACTCCCATGGGTATAAGCGATGACCGAGGGGTCACTTAATAGATATGGATCTATTATCTTTTATTGGGATCGACAACATTTAATTTTCCCGGTGCACGGTAGGGGAATTATTTGGACTACATATGGGCTGTTTCGGTTCGTAATGCGGTTAGAGTAAGGAACCAGATAGGGGTAGTCGATAGTTAGAAAACGGATATTGGGATGGTTTCTTTTGAATGGACATGTTTTCACTATTTTTAAAACAACTCGTTTTTCTTTGGTTAATACCGAGTCATTTCCTATTAATACCGAGTCATTTCCTATTAGTCCTTTTTACTTCGGTGATAGTGGTTTTGATTAGAAAATTTAGAAAGATGTTAACCTTATAAACATTTTACTTCACATAATTTTTATGAATCGTTTGAGATTTGTTATATCATCTATAAAGGTTATAAGGGTGCGAGAATCTACTTTTAGTTGGGGTCTGACCCAACTTACTATTTTTACAGGAGACCGTGACCATGGAGCAACCTAGCTTGTTAGATTGCATTTCTGTCCGAAAAGCTACTGCGTTATTACTTTAAGGTGTTTAATTAGATAAATGTTTATTGAATTCTTTTAAAGATCAGATTTTGCTTCTTTTAAATAAATTCTTCGCCTTTATTTTGGGAGACCGACCTGCGGGTCGAGGACGATTTATGTTTCTAAAAGATTCATTTTTAATTTATAATTATTTTTCTTATCAACTTCATTTAAATAAATTTATTTATTTATGGATTATTGTCAATGTGCTCCATACAATAGCCCGATCTCCATTTGTTGGTATGACGGTTTGAGTGTGTAAAGTGGTCCATGAGTATGCCACACTTGGGATTTTAGGACGGCCGACCTAGAATTCGAAGTGGGGATGTTACAAAGTGGTATCAGAGAATGGTAACATAAATCCTTGGGAACGGGTGGAGTGTCTTGTTTGATCATGTAGGCACATTTTTAGGGGCACATTGATCGTTTGTTGTATGAAATATGTTATTGATTACTTCTTGTTTGCCATTTTTAGTGATACTGATATGAGAGTCATCCTTGGTACGTACCCAACGGGTGGAGTGTCTAGACATGTCATATCAGGATGTTAAGAGCTTCATTCACAAATTAAGAAAACAGATTTTCCGAAAATGATAGTGGTATTAGTCTAGACATGTCAACGGATCCTAATCCTTCATTAATCAGATCTGATTTGAGGTCACTCTTCTTATTTCAGTTAGCTTGGCCGTTAGAACAGAACGGTCAATAATAGTCAAGAATTCCCAATTAACAGTCAAGAACGGCCATAACATCCTTCGTTTTCGTTATGTGAAAGTACTACTTCAAACTGAAATAAGATCAAAATATTCAACCCGAGTCGCGTAATGTTTTGTCTGGTCTAAAAAAAAAAAACTAGTAGATATTGGGCCTAAGTTGCATGCTTGTACAGCTTGTAACTTGTAAACATAATTTAAGAAATTAACACTTGAGTGAAACCGCTTCGGCTTAGTAGACATAAATCAAGTAATCAACAACAGATGCTAGATATGACTTATGATCTGTAAAGCCTAGATTTTTATGATACCTCACAATCGGATTTATGAAAACGAAATGAACAAACTAGTCACCTGAAAATTCAACTGAAGTTATACAGAAACATCATATGCCCCGGTATGGTTTGAGAAAAATACCCAACTGTCAACCTGAACTATACATGCAAGTATGCCACAAAAGAATTTGGATACATGACTTCAAAATTTATCAGGCCTAAATTTACAGAGTCTAATCTTCATCACCATCCATAAGCCAATGTTTAATGACATACAACAGAAAGATCACACAGCACGTGACGCCCTCAAGAACAATAATAATCCGTATCCATAAAAAAGAAAGGAAGGCTTGTTGCACGAACCAGTACCAAGAATGAAACCATAAAATCGAGCATATGGATCCTAAAATAGCACCCACCACAACTTGACTGATGGTGTGATGTCGTTGTGATATACGTAACCAAGACTGGATAAGCAAAACATACAACACAGCATTAGATTGCTATAATCAAACCATATATGCTCTCTTAGTTTCTATGTTAACCTCGAATTAAAAATAAAAACATGGAGACTATGCTTACAAGATATGAGCTGAAAGCCAAGCCGAGCACCCCGATGGTCACTGTAACTCCATTCGACCCTAGAGATTTAACCACTGCCACAGAAATATCACAATAATAAATCTTTGACAAGAAAAGTAGCAGACAACAGAATGAAGTAAAATGATGAAACAGAACATAAAATTTCATTATATTTAACGCTATCCAGTTTCAGGAAAGAAAGAAAACTCGTAAAGATAGTGTACGTCATAGATAAGGTGAACAGCCTCAGAGAACTTTGTAGTAGTTGAAGATGTTAACACACTATCTCTGATAGTCGCGTCCAGAAAATACTAAGCTTAGTTTCATAAGACTCAGAAGACAAAATCAATAACTCACATGATAGGATAGCATAGACAGAAGCAAAGAAGATGGACTGAGCATGTGAAGATGGCATGCCTGGACCAGATCCTAAGCTAGCAACAGGTCGCTCTTGGTTGAGTAATCGTTTTAACGTGATTGAAAGCCATGCGTTTGCAACTGCTCCCATTGCAGCCCACATGGCCAGAGCATCATGCCTCCAAACCACAATAATTCCAAAAACCGTAACCACAAGCCATTTGCTCTGAAACTCAAACGAAACAGTTGTGAATTGCCTTACTTGGGAAATGCTATGTTGAAAATCAATTAACTTGTCATTAACAAGTTATTTGAACAAATATATTTAAGCATATACATTTTTATAATCCCCTCATTTTTCTTAACTTCCTATCAGTTTTAACAATGTTCGAACAACCATGCAACATGGTTTTCGCTATTGGTTGTTGCAATATCTTAAAGGACAAAGTTCAAAAATAAAACAGGCAACTCAATATTGTGTTTAGAGAATGACCGAAATAATAATCTCAGTATAGCAGGTTATCAACCTAAGTTCTAATTTCATACCGGAAATGCAAGAAACTATTCAATCAAGCATTAAGCCAAACATATCACATACGAATTTGCTTGTGTAAGACAAAATGTCTATACCACATTTCTTGATTAGTTTTATGGAATGTAAAGATTTCCTAGTGGACTTATGAAGTGTTCATCATTTAACTACAGAATCACTTACCTAATAACTGTACAAGTGGGTAAAATGACACACAAAAACCAGCATTTCCACTTCCACATTTACTAGTCTAAAACTCAGCTAAATTAGGAATACACTAAATTTCAAATGCCAAAAGATGAAGCAGAAAAAAAAAAATGAAATTGAAACAGCAGGATACCCAATTTTGAACACCCAAGAAGCAACATAAACCCTAAATTTCATAAACCCAAATGAACCATCCGAATAACGAACTCAAAAACAAATTTAACATAAGCTCCAAACACATAGGTACTAACCAAATGATTGAGAGTCGATTCAATTCCACTTAACACAACAATTTCTCGAGGAACATCCGAAGACCCATTACCCAAAATAGCTTCATTTTCAGTAATCTCAAAACTTCCGTCACTTTTCCGACCACTAAAAGCAGATATTTTGGTCATCTCAGTCGTCGTTTTCGACCCAACAACTCTGTTCTTCTCATCACCAACTCTCCTTAACATAAACCCAGTATTTGATATTAGTCTCAGAGAGATTAATCTTGAAGGAGTTGTAGAAAACAACGGAGAGAATCTAAGGAAAGGTTCGTATGAAATTGAAGCTGCAAACATGTTTCTTCTTCAGTAAGTAGTAATTGTAGTAGGACTGGTAGGTTCCAATGGTGATCATTTTCTTTTCTCCTTTTTTTTTTTTTCTTTTCCTTTGGCTCTTCCTCTTTCCAAAACTTTCGGATTCGGAAATGATTTGTGTCTGGCGGGTTGAATCTCGCGGGCTGCCCAGACAGAGAGAGTGGGGTGGGTCCCACCCTAAAACCCACACCCTACAAAACCGTCGGATCACTCCCTGACCACACTCACTCTCTCTGTTGGGACAACTCGCGGGATGTCTATCATTTCCCCCCTTTTTTTTTGAAGAAAAAATGTTATATTAAAGAGAAAAATATTTACAATGCCAGAACAAAGTTAATCACATACATTACATGTGGATAACAGTGTCCCAATGAAAAAGAATTTGATTCACAGTAAATCCTCTAAACACCTAATTCTCAAAACACCACAATATGATAGTGTCCATAATGAGCAGAATTGTCTCATCAACCAATTTGTGTCTACCACCAAACACTCTTGAGCTTCTTTCCTTCCACGGATGCCATAATATAGCATAGTTCACCAACTACCAAAGCTTCCTGCACTTACCTTGTAAGTTATTCATACTCCAAGATTCAAAATGATCCAAAACAGTTGCAGGGAATGTCCAAGACACCTTAAAAGCCTTCACAAAGAAATTCTAAAACTTTAACAGTACCCCATGTTTGTTGGAAATGTAGTAAAAATTCTTTCTTTTTTAATATAAAAACTTACACAAGCCTAAGGGAAGTACATGGTAGAGTTAGTGGCAAGAAGAATGCCACTACTCCTAAGATTATCGTTTTTACATGTCATAGCTAAACTGAAAATTTTCAAATTCTGAAGCCCGTGAATAGTTTTGAGACCAACTAAGAAAAAAGATATAATATTGTTTATGTTTCCTATGTATCTTCATAATTTTCTCTTTTACTTCTTTCATGATAATTGAGATGGAATCTTCCTTGTACTGCATTATGGTAGAGCATATTAACACGAACTAGTATCTCCGCTGATTCAGCATGTATTTCAACATCGGTATGTTGCATTTCCCTGGCCCAGATGAATGCTAGGTCTGCCCCTCCTGTTGCTCCTCATTCTCCAGAGTGTCCTGGATATTCTCTAGTCCGTATGGTGTTTCCTGCAAAATCCAGAGCATTTAGAGCAATGAAATAATAGAAGTTGTCTGGGTCTTGGAGAGTGCATATTTTTACTAATCCAAACTCCTCCATTTGATCAGAGGTGGCAGGATATTGGAGTTCAATATTAACATCCACATCCTCATTTTCCTCACTATGGAGGGAAGTATTGAGGATGTGATTCGGCATGCAATGAATTCTGTTTTGGAGAGCACAGATATTGTTTAATTCCATGAGAGGTATTCCTTACATTTGGCTGGGTATGATTAATAGATTAATCTAGCGCGCACTCCAAACAATCTAGAAATCAATCATAAACTTTAGATATAGTGAAAGCAAACGATAAAATAATTAAAACTCCAAATAAACTTGTATAACTAATAAAGCTTCTTGTTTAGAACATTGAATTCATCCATAATCAAATTAATGTTTAGCTACTCATATATATTACAAAGGTGATGAAGAAGATGAATAATGGTGGTTTTCCGCTAAAGGGGTAAACCCTAGGTTTAAGGTGTAGAATAAACCCTACCTTGTGATGGATTGATTCCTTCTTTGCAAGGACTAATACCTATTTATATAGGTTTACATTGCTTGGACTTCAAGTATCTAAGTCGGTTAAGGAACCTGACCCTAAGTTATGAAAGAAATACCTAAAAGATAGTTCGTGAATTTTGGCCTTCATGGTACACGTACCGCTTACGTGTATCCTCCTTTAAAAGTATCCAGGAAATTTTTAGTATGTGTACCAGGTATGCGTACCCGTCCAGTTCACGAAATTCCTTTACCTAGTACGCGCACCCTCCTGTAGACGTCGATATTCGATAAGCTTGTTTTGCCCGTAACTTCTCCGTCCGAACTCGGATTCTTTTTGCGTTCTTTTTGTAATTGAATTCTATTCAAGATGGTGATAAGAAATATTGAATTTGAATGAGTTAAGCTTGGTCTTTGGCACGTCTCTTGATTTTGAACATCTTTGCTTCGTTTCGTTGCACTTCTTCCACTTCTTCGACTTGGGCACTTGGATACTTTGATTACTTATCTTCTTAGATCGTTTAAGAACTTTGTAGCTCCTTTTTGGGTGATTCACCTAATAGGAACAAATAAGAGAAAACAAGAATACATGCAAGAATTATAGCTAAAATAAGTATGGAATGGACACTAAAATCATATGAATTATGCACTTATCAAGAAGTAAATAACATCTATGGAGATATTATTTTTCCATATCAAATCCAGACAACCAGCAGTGCCACTAGAACTAGTACTTTTGCACATTCACATCCTTCATAATTTTCCTTAAATTTCCTTTTTTCTGCTTTGTTTCAGAAGGGAAGAGAATATTAGGATTTAACTTGTTGAGCATGTCATTGAGGTACTTATTAGCATATCTAGTGCCTAGACCTTGGCAATTCCATGCTAAAGAGGTGAAAAATTACCAAAAGTAAGAGACAATGGAATACTTAGACATAATTTTTCTAGATATGGCCTCATAATGTTGGAGGCTATTCTTATGAAACTTGCTAAAGTAATTGAAAGAATTTATGCTAAGCATGAAAAAATTAGTAAGAAGATAAGTAATGGAAAAAACAGATAGCACAGATATATGGGGTAGAGTGATTACCACAATGTCAGTTGGAGAGCATTCCATGACACTATTAGCCAGACCATTGTCCTCAGACAACTGCAACTCTCTAGTAACAGCAGAAGTATCCTTGGTTCTTTTGAGTATTTTAGGTTCTTTAGGATTTTTGGGCTTTCATTATAACTTTAGGAGACTGGTTCCCCAAATGAGAGACATTATGAACCTCATCATTGAATTGGTGGCATTTTTTCTTGCATCCCAAGCTTCCCTTTTTTTATTTAGGATCTTAACATCCATTCTATCCTTGATTTAAGCTAAGGTGGGGAAAGTGTTGAAAGAGAAGGGATTTAGTGGGCTAGCAGCAGAAAAGACTATGGATGGAATGATAATATTGGAATCTACAAAAAAATAACTTGTCCCTGTTCTCTAACAGCAATTTTCAAGTTCGGTATCTCTTTCTTGCAAGTACCTTGAGTTCTTTTTACAAGGGTAAGATTCTTGTTTCTTATTTGACATGCAACTACATCAGGGTGTTGATTGGTATCCTTATTTTCATCTTTGGAAGATTGACCAGCTCCAAAGATGATAGGACTGGTAGAGGAGGCTTCTAGATTAGCTAAAGAATTTTCCAATTTAAGCCTCTTAGAATGCTTCATTTTAGCTTCATATTCCATTATAGCATCTGTCTATTGATGAGAGCTTTTGTAGTGAGCATACATTTCTGTTTTGGGGTAGATGTTAGTGTAAGGGGTTGACTTGGGGTGGGGTTTTGATGTCTTGGGGTTGCAGGGATGACACAAAGTTGGTTAAGATGGTCAAGGATTCTTCATACCTTGCAAAATTTTATGCCATTGAGGGCATAAGAAAATTCTGACCAATGAGATATGGTTGTTGTTTAAAAAGCTTGAATTTCAAATTTGAGATGTCTAGTAACATCAATAGTCATCTTGACTTCCATGTTATATTCATATATATCCCTTCCATAAGGTCTTCTAGCATCTTGAGCAACTCCAGTTGATTTGAGGATGCCACTGATGTTTGGGATGATATGTTTGGGATTCTTTTGATTAGAATCCAAACCATGATATTTGTTTCAGTTAATTTTTTTAATTGCACATGATTACTCAGCTTAAACTCCATACAGTGTCAGAACTAGGCAACTACTTTAAGGTTGCTTGGTATTACTGTTATTTGAACTTTCATAATTGTTGTATTCGTTATTTTCCTGTGAATATATCGTAACTTAGTCCCTTATACAATGTCATTGATAATTTGCTTGCAAGAGGATGGATGTTGGACATTTTAGTTGAAGATTCAACTATGTGCAGCATATTTGGTGGTCTAGAGCTGGCTGCGTAACATAGTTTCCTTACAAAATATCACAGTTATTTTGGGTAATGCTAGTATCCTAATTTTTGTGCTGATAGTTGATACGTATTGATCCCTATACCTTGGTAGCTATTACTATAAAGGCGGAATTAAGAAGAATAATAGACGAGAAACTTAGAAAAACAGAACACAAGTATTAATTCGAAGAAAATATCTTCTCTAGATTATGAACAAGAAAATGGTTACAATTCTCTATTTGTTACGCTCACAATCTTCTCTATACGGTGGATTAACCTCAAACTGTATGCTAAGCTTGCACAGTATTGTTCCAAGCCTTCTCTAGGTTTTCTATGTCCTTTAGTTAACAACCAAACCTATCTGTTTATAGACTTCATCGTACTCAGCCGACTAGGTCTTCTATTAGGAATCGATTTCCTAAACTAAGAGTATTGCATAAAACAAAACTCTTTCCTAACTAGGAATTCTGCCTAAACAAGGATTCCTGCCTAGAATAGGATTTTTCCCTCAACTTAGCTTGAGGTTAACTAAGTTCCCTAAAAGGATACACCTATATCATGGGTCCCTCTTTTAAGAACTTGAACTCATGTGAGAGTTAAAAATTAAAGGTTAGGGAACTCGAGAGTCCTTTTTTCCTTGTTAAACCACTTGTCTTTGCTAGGAACTTGACCTTTACATCCAATTAGAAAAGCTTCTTTCTCTCCTTGTCGCGTTTTAGTTACTCTTCGCTCCAATATGCAGTCTTCCTTGAGTGGTTACTCTCTATCAAACCATAAGTCTTCTACTCGTGGTGAGATCATAGTGTTGTCGCTCGTCATCATCAAGAAATGTTGGTTCAAACAACTTCAAGTATTCGGAATTTATAACCGAGTACATTCCTAGATACGGTGGAAGATCCATACGAAAGGCATTGTCACCAATCTGATCGAGAGTACGAAATGGTCCATATCTCAATGGCTTCAATTTTTTACCTTCCCCCTTCAGTCGCTCCTTACCTAATTTTAACCATACCAAGTCACCAACACCGAAATTACAAGGCACAAGATGCTTGTCATGTTTTGCTTTGTATTTGGCTTGTGACTTCTTTAATTGTGCCTCAACAGTTGCGTGAATCTGAGATATCTTCTCCAAGAACTTCTGTGCCTTTTGTCATTCATTTCCTTCCAACCCCCCCATTGAGGTGTCACTAGAAAATACTAGATCGAAAGGACTAGGTAGTAAGTAACCATAGCACGTCTCGAAAGGAGATTTTCCCAAGAACCGTGAACCGCTTCTATTGAAAGCAAACTCGTAGATATGGTAAACTCTCATCCCAAGTTTTAGGATGTTTAGAATTATATCCCCTTAACATGTGAACCATAGTCATGTTGACCATTTCTGTTTGTACGTCTGTTTGTGGATGAAAAGTTGTACACTTCTTCAACCTAGTGTCCATCATCTTCCATAAAGAATCCCAAAATTGACTAAGGAATCGACTATCCCTATCAGAAATAATCGAAGTGGGTAAACCAAAATGCTTCCACACATGCTCAAAGAAGAGCTTTGCTTTGCACCGCTCCCGTTACCGTCTTTGTGCATGGAATTAACATAATCATCTTGTTGAATCGGTTTTAACCACAACGAACAAGTAATCATAACTAGACTTGGTCTTCAGTAATCCACCAAGAAAATCCATAGAAATACTCTCCCAAGGGCTTGATGGTACTAGTAATGGTAGATATAACCCACGTTTTCTGTTGGAAGGTTTATATGTGCTACCCAACTTACACCCTCTAACTAACTTAGCCACATCATCTTGCATCTTTGGCCAAAAGACATAACGACGAAGGTTAAGAAGAGTTTTATTCATCCCAAAGTGTCCAAAGAACTCCCTGATGTGTGTGCCTCTCTCAACCATTGTAAATGATCTTCATCTTCTGGAATGCAAAGTAACTGACCCTTGTATAACAATCCATCTCGGAGTTCAAACTCGCCCTTCAAACCACTATTTATCCCTTCTAGCACCTTCTTGAAGTCTTTGCTAGATGTGTATGACTCTGTATACTCTTGAGGAACAATCGGCTGAATTCTCATGGCCACCATTAATGCTCGGACTGGTGTACGAGACAATATATCTTCCAACTTGTTTGTTACTCCCTTCTTGTACTTAATGAGAATGTTGAAACTCATCAAGTAAGACATCCACTTCATGTGTCGGGCTTGTTGTAGTTTTATCTGTGCGAGTAGATACTCCAATGGTTTGTGATCTGAATGTACCACTACTTCTTTACCTAAGAGATACACTCTCCAATGCTTGATACATTGATATAAAGCCTAAAATTCTTTGTCATAAGGTGTGTAGTTCTTGATAGCACCTGAGAACAATTCTGAATGGTACTCCACAGGTTTACCATCCTGTAGCAATAGTCCTCTCATTGCATAGTTAGAAGCGTCGGTCTCAACTTCAAAAGTACGATGTAAGTTAGGAAATGCCAACACCGGTGCTTCTGAAATCTTCCTTTTTAGTAGCTGAAAAGTGTCTTCATGGGTTTGCTGACATTCAAACTTTGCCTTAGCTCACGTCAAACCATGTAATGGTCCTGCAATATTCGAAAAATGCCGGATAAACTTACGCAAGTAGGTGCAAGCCCCTAAGAAACTCCTGATTGCAGTTACAGTACTAGGTCTAGACCACTTAGTGATCACTTCAACCTTTCTTGGATCAATCTTTCGTTGTCCACCACCAACAATGAATCCGAGATACACCAACTCCTCCTTCCCATACTCACACTTCTTTACGTTCAACTTCAGCTGGCCTTCATGTAACACTTTAAACACCTTCTCAACGTGAACGAGATTCTCTTCCCAAGTTCTGTTGTATATTAGGAAATCATCCAAGTAAACAATCACGAAATCTTCTATAAAGGTTGTAACAAATCATTCATCAAACGTATAAACATCGCCGGATCATTACACAAACCAAAAGGCATCACCAACCGTTCAAACAAGCCTTGTTTGGTCTTGAAAGAAGTTTTCAATGTATCATCTTCTCGAACTCTCATTTGGTGATATCCGAATTTGAAATATAAATTTGTAAAGACTCGAGCTTTTTCCAACTGATCCATCATGTCGTCTATCCTAGGTAAATGGTAACGATTCTTGATTGTGATCTTGTTCAATGCTTTATAATCAATACACATGCACCAGCCTCCATCTTTCTTTGGAACCAACAACACCGCTGATCCACAAGGTGAAGCACTTGGCATTATCATTCCTAATTCTAGAAGTTCCTAGACTTGTTTCTTGATATCATTAGATTCCTATACGTTCGTGCGATAAAGACCTACATTATGAAGAACTCTCTTCGGACAACATAATTTCATGCTCCACACTCATCTTTGGTGGTAATCCTAATGACATCAGAAAATAAATCCTTGTACTTCAACTTCAACCTTTCTAGGTCATCTTCTTGTTGTGCAGTCAAGGCTTCCAAACAAACTCTACTCGGCTTCTCCTCAAGAGAACGGATCACAAGGAGAATGAACTTTGTGCAAGCATTCACCAAACGCTTAGCCTGAGTGGTTGTGATCAAGCTTGCTCCCTCAAGAGGAGAATCTATAGCCCGAATCACAAAAATTTCTCCATCTTTGGTAAAGGTGTAATTTTGTTCCCTCCTGTGTAGAGTTGCATCTCTATCCCATAGGTAAGGACTACCTAGTACTACCTGGCAGATATCCAAAGGAACTACGTCGCATGTAACTTCGTCAATATATGACTCATCTAGAGCAAATTTGAACGTGCACTGCTGTGAAACTTGTAAGCCCCCTTCTTTTTGAAGCCATCCTAAAGGGTATGGTTTTGGATGTTTGATAATATTCAATCCTAACTTCTGCACCAAAGCATATGAAAGTAAGTTCTTCTGACACCCCGGGTCAATAACATCATCAACTAGTGATGTTTTGACTTGCATCTTCACTGTGAAGAGTCGCTCCCTAAGATCATCTTTTGAAGGTCTTCCTTTTTCCCCTGTCATAAGAGAGAGCTTTGAATTGAGTTCCGTTAGTCCGTGGACTTCTTTTGGAGTTTAAGCGACTAGTGTTGCCTTCTTGGCTTCTTTCCTCTGCAACCCTTTAGGCTTTATATAAGGGTTCTTAACCCAACACTTGTCGATAACGTTACATGTTTGCTTGTAATGGGTGCAAATCAAACCTTCCTTGTCACTAGACTTCCCTTCTTCTTTGCTCCTTTCACCTCCTTTCACAGTGTTACCTCCAGATTTCACCTTAGTATTTCCCTTTGAATCAGATTTATTAAGCCTGCCTTCAATGACATTAGCTTTTATAATTGCTTCGGAGATAGTATCCACCGATAACATCTTCAACTCCTTCCGTATATACTCATGGAACCCGGAAATATATTTCATATAGATAACATAATCTCCCAAGTCTAAATCCAAAATCATAGCTTGATTCTGAAATTCCGAAGTATATTCTTGCACGGTTTGGTTGTAGGTCTGCTTTAATTTGTACCACTTGAACCATCTCTCCTCAAGGTAGCCAACCGGATAAAACTATTTCCTTACAACTGCCTTGAATCTTTTCCTCGACAATACTCCCTTACCTAGGTTTTGTCTTTGATAAGATTTCCACCAGGTTAGAGCATGCTTTTGTAGCTTCAATGCCGCGAAAGCAATCCTTTCCTTTGAACTGTATTCAAAGAAAGAAAAATACTTCTATAGACGTTCAATCCAATCATCCAATTTTTCTACGTCGACACTTCCATCGTAAAGTGGAATATCAACACGAAAATCAATTGTCAGATTCTTACCATGAGGTTTAGTTGATGTAGGACTTTTAAGAAACTCGCTTTTCTTCTTTTCTTCATCATCATCTTCTTCCTCTTATTCTTCTTCTTCTTCTTCTTCTTCTTCTTCTTCTTCTTCTTCTTCTTCCGAATCATCTTTTTCCGAAGCTTCGGGTGAAGGTTTAATCTTTTTCTTCGTCTTCGGCTTGGGTGTATGAGAACGAATACATTCACTCAGTTCCTTAAGGGTAACTTGAATTTAATTCATGTCTGTTTGCAGCGTAGCCACCTTTTCTTCCATATTTTGTGGTCCGCCTTCCTTATGTTCGTCATATGACTTCGTCATCCTTGATCCCCTTATTTTCTTAACGTCTTCTAGCTTCTCGAGTACCTCACCAAGATTTATGTAGAGAGATCTAGTGAAAAACATAAACTACAGGGATTTACCCTAAAAACTAACCTCGCTCGTGATGCCATCTTGATACGTATTGATCCATATACCTTGGTAGCTATTACTATAAAGGAGGAATTCAGAATAATAATAGACGAGAAACTTAAAAAACAGAATACAAGTAGTAATTCGAAGAAAATATCTTCTCTAGATTATGAACAATAAAACGGTTACAATTCTCTCTTTGTTACGCTCACAATCTTCTCTATACAGTGGATTAACCTTAAATTGTATGCTAAGCTTGCACAAGTATTGTTCCAAGCCTTCTCTAGGTTTTCTGTGTCCTTTAATTAATAACCAAACCTCCCTGTTTATAGACTTCATCGTACTCAACCGACTAGGTCTTCTATTAGGAATCGATTTCCTAAACTAAGAGTATTGCCTAAAACAAAACTCTTTCTTAAATAGGAATTCTTCCTAAACAAGGATTCCTGCCTAGAATAGGATTCTTCCCTCAACTTAGCTTGAGGTTAACTAAGTTCCCTAAAAGGATACACCTGTATCAATAGTGGTAATCTGAATTAACGTCAAAGGAGTGAATTAGTTGTGATACAGATTATCGTAAATTTATGTAACATGAATATCAAATCATTAAGATTTATATCCGTCTCATTATATTCTATGACAAATATATCTAACTGATGGTTTCTTACTCATCGTATATAAACCTCGAATGACTAAAATATATGTCTGAATAGACCGTAATGGATACGCACAGAAGATTAAGAAAGCTAACTGATGGTTTCGTAATCACCATTTTCAAATGTCTATCTTTTCTTTGTATATTTTTCTTAAATAGACATAAATCAAAAGTTATTTTGAAATTTCGGACGTGCTTATATAAGACCTACATTGATTTATTTTTATTTTTTTTTAATTAAAGGTGACAATATATTCCTTGCTTTAACATTGATGTGCACAGTTGTATTTGACTCATCCAGAACACTTTGACTCTATTTTACCTTAGGCACGACTTAGATATCTCGTATTTCTCGAAAAAAGTGATTTGATTGATGGGATTTGGTATGATACTTATGATATTGATAAGAGTAATATGATCTGATGAACCTACTCAGATCGCCAAAGATATATGGAAGATGAAAATTTGGATCGTCAAAGCTACAAGGAAGACAAAAATTGCCACCATTCACAGCCACATTGAACCTTTGCTGAATCTACCACCTCCCAATGAAGCTGCTGCATTTAGGGATGTCAATGGATATCCGATATCTCATAGATGTTTCCGAATATTCGGATTCTGATACGTTAATTTCCTACATAACGGTTATCAGATATCGGAAACGGCTAACTTATCGGAACTTTTAGTGTTATCGTAACGGTACCGGATTGGACAGTTTCCATTAGGTTAATATCTGATACCGTTAAGATATAAGACCAGATTAATAGTCTAGCCTTTATAGCATTCACTTCCTTGTTCATATCTTTTCTCCCGAGAGAAAACTTACCTCTCCATCATCTCTTCTTCATCCGAATCTTCCTCTTCTTCCTCTATTTCGTATCATAATCCCAGTACCACCATCATCTCCTTATCTCCTCTTTTGTTTTTTTCTAAAATTCAATTTTGGATTTAATTATGATTTTGAAGCATAATTTAGGGTTTTGGTATTGATTTGTGAAAGTAGAATTTAGTGGAAAGTTTAGTTTGATTTAGTGGGGAGTTGGTTTTGATTATGAATTCGAGAACACATATTTTGAATTGATGATGTTGATTTCGAATTAGGGAAGAAGAAGAAGTTTCTGCTGTAGATGTTCATATGGGTTACAAAAATTGATGAATATATGACGAGGTTCAAAAGAAATTATAGATGGGTTTGTGCCAATTCGATTTTACAACAAGAAATTGAGAAGACAAGAAAGAAATTGCTTGTGATGGAATCAAATGTGAATCGATTTACATGGAAGATGGTTCTTTTGTTGTGGTTGATTTATGGCAAAGATGATTCAAATGGGTCTGTTGTGGTCTAATGATGTTAGCTGAATGGTTACAGGGATATGGTGGTGCTGATTGCAGCTACAGTTCCATGAAATGGTGGTGTTGATGAACTGAGATGATTGTGAAGATGGTGGTGCTGCTGTAGAGTTTGATAACATAACTTATCGGAAAAATATCCGATATCCGATAAGTCCAACGTAACGGAATCGGAATTGAATTTGATTTCATTTTAACTTAACGGATATCGGATATCCGTTAATTCTTAACGTAACGATGGCGTCCCGAGCCACTATCCATTTTGTTAAGATTAAGAAAGCTAACTGATGGTTTTGTACTCACCATTTTCAAATGTCTATCTTTTTTTTATATATTTTTCTTAAATAAACATAAATCAAAAGTTATTTTGAAATTTTGGACGTGCTTATATAAGACCTACATTGATTTTTTTTTATTTTTTATTTTTTTAATTAAAGGTGACAATATATTCCTTGCTTTAACATTGATGTGCCCAGTTGTATTTGACTCATGCAGAACACTTTGACTCTATTTTACCTTAGGCACGACTTAGATATCTCGTTTTTCTCGAAAAAAAGTGATTCGATTGATGGGATTTGGTATGATACTTATGATATTGATGAGATTAATAGGATCTTATGAACCTGCTCAGATCGCCAAAGATATATGGAAGATGAAAATTTGGATCGTCAAAGCTACAAGGAAGACAAAAATTGCCAACATTCACAGCCACATTGAACATTTACTGAATCTACCTGATTGGCACCTTTTTGAGTCTTAATTGTCCTCAATTTCTATATTGTTGGAACTTGGTTTTGGACTTATATTGTGTTTATTGTGTTTGTAGGTATTTTTGAGAAAAATAAACTTTGTTGGAACATTCGGCTCAAAAAGTTGATTTTGGCACCTGGAGGAGACGTGTTATTCGGACTCTCGATTTTGGATAAGGGGCACACCAATTGATAAGGGGCACCCACATGCGCACCCCTGCGATTTGGCTAAGGGGCAGGCTTTTCTTCCTCGTTTGAATTTGTTTTTTTGGCGGGAAACTGGTTAGTGAAAACCCGAGAATTGGCAGTAAAGATTTTGGAAGATTTCCAGCGAGACTCAATCGCTCCAATGAGTTTTATCGTGCCTGTTACACCTTATCAGAACTAGTAAGCCCATTGGATTCGGCAGAATTGGATTAGACACGTGATTTCTCGTGACACAAACCAGATAGTTATGCTCGGAATTTTTCCGGCTATTTTTAGATGGTTGGCGCGTAGGTAGATGGAGTTGGCTGCGATCCAGAAGGTGTTGGGTACGTGATTGGAGTGAGTCAACTACAACAAAGGCGTGAGAATAAAAATCAGAAGAGAAAAAGGGAAAGAAATTTCCCGTATCTGCATGGAGATAAAACCGAGTATATTTGATTGATTGTGGGGAGATTTTGAGATGAATGAGGAGAGATTCTTAGTCTTGTTGTGTATATAAGGATTCTGTGGAGTTTAAGAAGGGGGGGGGGAGTTTGGGAAGGGAGCAAAGTACGAAGAACAAAAAGTTGCAGAGCTTTCTGCACCTGCAGGAAGAGAAGAAGACGAAGAACATTGGACCTGGGAAGACAGTCGCAAAACTGTGGATATTCTACAGCACCTCAGAACTGTCTTTATTCCTACAGTCTTATAATTCTGTAACAGTTGTTCTGCTACGCTTATAAACGTTGTAGTCTCACTGTTTTATTGTTTTTGTTATATTTCTCCTTTATAAACGCATTTTGAGCAATGAAGAACCATTTTGAGCGCGTTTCCATGATGAGAAGCTAAACCCATCCTCTGGGGCGACGGAGGAAGCCAAGTTTCACAAATGTGGTAATTCTATTAATTCTTGTTACGACTATTTGCACTGTTATTCAATTGATTTATGAGTTTCATTGAATGGTTGTGATTACAATTGATGGGTCATGTTTAGCTTAGATGATTTGATGTCCCATGCTTTAGTTTTACACCCATTACTTTCGAAATCTACCTTAGGCAATGAATTAGAGTCAATAAACTTTATCATTTGAGCTTTTATTGTTTAGAATTGATATATGAACCATATGAGTGCGGAATTTGGTGGAATCCTAGCCCCAATCTCTCCATAATTTTCACAAACACCTTTTTATATTTGAGTTTCCTATATTCTTAGTTTTATTAAGTTTAAAAATCGAACCTTCACAAGTCTCAACGAACCTTTTACTACAACATCATTGAAAATACCATCAATATTTGGCGCCGCCGACGCGGACTTTTCTTTAGGTTTAGAGTTTTTAGATTTTTTTTTTTTTTAGGTTTTTATTTTTTTTTATTTGTTCTATTTTACGTGCTTGGGTATTTGTATTTTCATTACAGGTTTTTGGAATTTGGAGAGAAAGAAAAAGAAGTTTCCAAATTTATTGGTGATTACTTAAAAGATTTAGAGTGAAAAGACAAAGCGAAAAGAACAAAGAAATTAAAAAAAAAAAAAAAGAGAGAGAGAATTTTATTTTATTAGATTGTATTAGGAATCTTTTATTTTTGTAATTTTCTTTTTCTTTTGCACTTTATTTTTGGACTTTCTTTTGGACTTTGGACACTTGGACTTTCTTTTATTTTTAAACCCTAAAGAAGGGTAGTAGTTTTAAATATAAATTGTTTGCAGAGAAGGACGGCGATTATGATATCGCCTCGGCCCCTCGGGTTCGTACACTGACATCGGAGTCGGTGGCCCGAGTCGACTACAACGGTTCATCCCACGTCTGGAACGGCAGGTAAGTTTGTCGAAACACTTGCGAATCCCCTGTCAGCGAGTTACTATATTCCTTCGTTTGCAAATATGCCGAGGAATTGAAAACGACTGCTTTAATTTCCTAGTAAAGGGCAAGGACTGGCCATACAAGATAAGGGTTCGGATTTCATCACCGTTCTCTTCTTGCCCATCTTAGGAAAACGATACCAAACGCGAACCTAAGCTTAAAATACTGACTTTAACGAGACTGACAAGGTAACGAGCTTAATAAGAAAGTCATTCGAAAATATTGGTTACTCTTTTAATCATACTTCGAAGTTCATGATGGTTTCTGTGAGTTGAATGCGTGACTGCGCCGCCTTGTAATGCCGGTGAGGCCTTGGGTATCAAAGCTCCATTGAGATTCCCTCGTCTCTATTCAACTTACTTTAACTCGGATTGATTCCAGAGGGGTTTGCTCAAATTATAACGAATTCCCTTTCGAAGGATTAGAAGCTGGTCTAGAAACAATCTAAGTGGAGCCATCATGCTTTTTGTTTGCTAGAAATCAGTAGGTTTGCTGTGGTGGAGTCATCCTTGTTTGTGTTTGCATAGAACTTCCCTTCCTTTTAGGATTTTTCTTTTTCTTTTTATTTTCTTTTTCTAGTGTATGCCCAAGGTTATTAGAGAGCAGGCTTGGAAAAGAGACAATCTAGGTCGATTGATTAGTGAAAAACCTAGTAATTTTTCTTGTGGAAGCGGGGAGCTCGAAGACTCTTCTTTTGAGAGCCCCGTTTTTGGAAACTTCAGTTTTGAGAATCTGTTTCCTCGTGAGGAAAGTACCCCTAGTACTTCAGTTGTGCCAGCGATGACAACTTTAAAAGATTACATGTTCCCAACTAGGACCAACCGAGCTTCGTGCATTAAATTGCCAGCCACTACGGCTTATTTCGAGATAAAACCTAGTATTCTTCAGATGATCCCTATATTCTTAGGAAAAGATGATGAGAACCCTTATTTTCATATTAGGGACTTTGAGGAAATTTGTGGGACAATTAGAATAAAATACCTTACTGATGAAGTTTTGAAACTTAAGATGTTCCCCTTTTCCTTGAAAGATAAAGCCAAGACCTGGCTGAACAACCTACCATCTGAATCCATTGAAACATGGCAGGAACTTATTGCTGCTTTCTATATGAAATTCTACCCTAAGCATAAAACTGCAGCTGTTAGGCAGAGTCTCTTTATAGGTTTTTAGAGAGATTAAATGATCTCCTATCCCAGTGTCCTCACCATGGATTTGATAAGATGAAACTTGTAGAGATTATTTATGATGGTTTAGACTATTCGACCAAAGCCATGGTCGATTATATGTGCACTGGTGAGTTCACTAGTAAAAATGCTGATGATGCTTTTACCTTCTTAGGAGTTGTCGCTGAAAAATCCCAACAGTGGGAGTCCTGTGACTCTTGGTTAATAGAAGTAGCACCAATATGGTAGATACGAGTTTTGCGTCAGATGTTAAGTTTGCTGCTTTGTCTAGAAGGTTAGAAGCTTTGGAAATGGGTCAGTCTAAAAATAGGTCCCTTGTTGAACCTAATAGAGTCTCTCAAGTCTCTAGTTGTGGAATAGATCCCGATAACTCATTTTGGGAAGGTCAGGTTAGTGAAGAGCAAGCTCATGCTGTCTATAACAATGCTAGGTTTGAGAACCGTCAGAAGTTTGACCCATACTCAGAGACCTACAACCCTGGTTGGAGAAACCATCCTAATTTTTCTTGGTATAAGGGCCAGAATCAAGGTCAATCTAGTAATTCTCGCCTCCCCGGGTTTTGGTTATACTCGGAACCCTTCAGTCAAACCCGTTTCGAACACTTCGAGAAAAATATCTCTACCTTAGAATAAGTTCTTACTATGTTAGTAAAGAACCATGATATGTTATCGACTAACCACCTTAGCTTTCAACAAGAAACCAAAGCGAAACCATGAGGATAATTCCCAGGACTCTTGCTAAATTAGAACTTCTAGTCATCCAAATAGCTAAGTATTTAAGTGAGAGAGAAGAAGGTAAGTTTCCTAGTCAAACTCAACCCAATCCTAGGGGGGTTTCGATCAAATATCTTTAGTTGGTGAGGAATCATCAAACCATGTGAACTCGATAAAAACCCTTAGGAGCGGTAAAATAGTAGACAATAAGGTAGCCATGCCTAGTGAACATACTGTAGTTCCACCTTCTACTTCCCAAGAGGAACCCGTAAATCGAGGAAATCAAACAATCCCTAAGGAGTCCCAAGAAATTCTCGATAGGACTACCTTTGTGCCTAGAGCCCCATATCCGCAGATTATTAGCCCCAACAAAGAAGGAGTCGACATTCAACGAGATAATGGAAACATTTAAATAGGTGAACATCAATATTTCGTTATTAGAAGCAATTAGGCATATGCCGCTATGCCAAGTTCCTTAAAGACCTTTGTACACGAAAGCGTAAGCTTAATGTCCAAAAGAAAGCCTTTTTAGCTGGTCAAGTAAGTTCCATTATTCTGAACCAAACACCCCCTAAGTATAAGGACCCTGGATGCCCCACCATTTCTTGTGCGATTGGTAACTTACTTAGGAGCTAGTGTTAACTTACTCCCGTATCATGTATACACCCAGCTAGGTCTTGGTAAGTTGAAACCGACTAAAATGACACTACAATTAGCTGATAGGTTTGTAAAAGTCCCTCTTGGTGTCATAGAGGATGTTCTGATTGATAAGGTTGATAAGTTTATTTATCCAGTGGATTTCGTTGTTCTAGACACCCAACCTGTTCAGGACCCAAATGCTCAAATCCTAGTGATTTTAGGTCGCCCATTTTTAGCCACAGCTAACACTGTCATCAACTGTAGGATGGGCTTATGAACATATCCTTTGGTAATATGACCACTTGAACTAAATGTCTTTAATGTTACTAGACAACCTTCTGAGAACGATGATTTAGAAGAAGTGAATATGATTAGCACTTTAGTTCAGGATAATTGGCTTGACACTTTACTGGTAGATTCTCTATATAATTTTGAGGAAACCATTCTCTTAGATCAGATGTGTGATCAATCTTTAGAAGAATCTCTTGAGTATTTTAAAGATTCTATGGACCCAGAAATTCAGGCAATAGTTTTAGGTATTTCTGAGAGTAATGATGACCCTAAGTTTGGGCGTAGAGAACTAGAAGAATCTCTTGAGTATTTTAAGGACTCAAGATCCTAAATTCAAGCAATAGTTAGAGGTTTGTCTCATGAGTAATGAAACCTAAGTTTAGGGGTATTGATGGTTCTTGTGATTGTCACGTATCCCTAATTAGAGTCCCTAACTTGGGACTCGAGCCATGTGCGTATGAATATTACTAGAGTCTATTCAGACTCCACAACCCGATCCTCCTGATACTGTCCAGGAGGTAACCCAGGTATTAGAGACCCGTTTTTCGGATGAATCTATTTATCGAGACACACATATGAAGTTCAATTACGCTCCCCATATAAACCCAGTTGTCTTGACAGAAACCTTAGATGAGGACGTGCTCCTTCTTTTCATTTTTATGAACCAGTGCAGTTGTCTCATATTTGTGTCAGCTCTATTTGGTCTTATGGACCCACAATTGTTTCGACTATTGGTATATGAATTTGGAAGGTGACAATCTCTTTTGAGGTATTTGATGCTAAAGACTTTAAATTTAGCATTTCCTGGGAGGCAGCCACGCTCATGCTTACGGTAATATCCTTCCTTATTTCTTTTTCCATCCATCAAGTAGTAACAGTTTCTTCTTGTTCATGCTTTTAATATCATCTTTAGAACATTCAGGACAATGTTAGATTTAAGTTTGGGGGTGGGGAAGAAACTTTTTGGTTATGTAGTTGCAGGATTTCCTACACTACACCCCTCATTAGATTCAACATAATTAATCCATTTGAAGATGAATAACTATGAATTTGGTTGATTATTTTCTTGAAGTGTTTACAAAGAAAGATAGAACAGAATTAAGGAAATTACAATCACTCTAAAGTTTCTCTATCTTAATGTCTTGCTTAACCATTCAAAAAAGACCTCTTTACAACAGACTTACTCGACCCTTTATATAGGGTATTACATAGTGGATGACAAAAAGCAGGAGTGAAAATATGTCTAAGGTCAAATGCGTCCTTTATTTCGATCGCGAGGAATCCTTCGCAGTTCGGTCGTCGTCACCCATTACGTCATTTATATTATTTCCAGCCTTCTTCTCGCGACACCTTCGCAATTTGATCTCGCAAGGTATTGATGTCGCATATTACAACTGGATGAATAACTTCCCATGAATTTGGTTGATTATTCAGCTCTTGAAGTGTTCACAGTAAACAAAAGAAAGATAGAACAGACACCATTCTCTGTTCTTCCATCAGGAAATTACAATCACTCTAAAGTTTCTTCTATCTTAATGTCAACCATTCAAAAAGACCACATCCATTTTCATTAGATTTTATATATGTGGTATTACATTCTCCCACATAATTAATCCATTCGCCCTAAGTGAAGATGAATAACTATGAATTTTGCTGGTCCTATTTCCCCAACCAACTCAGCGAGGCACTTAAACCCTACTATTTTCAAGGTTGGATCCTACATCTTGCCTCTTCTCATGTCTTTTTTCGAAGGAGAAAATGTCATGAGAATTTATATTTTAAAATGTCGCAGCTTGCTCATCTTTATCTCGCGATTGTTCACTTTTATCCGTTTTATTCATGTACGGAATTTATTACGTGTGTTTCTTCTTCCACTCTTTTCTTGACACGTCTCTTTCAACCGCTTATTCTTGACCATTCACGTCCCATCTCGCATTAAATGCATTTGTTTTCTCGAGAATCCTTCCCTCTATATATATAGTTTTCTCACCCTTCTCTTCTTCTCTTTTATTTTCTCTCTGAACTTTCCTTCGACTTCCTTCTTCTTCCGCACTTTGCGTTTCTTCACTCTTGTAAAATCCTTTTTTCCTTCTCTTGATTTTCACTTCTCCCTTCATTCCCATACTCTAATAATGGCTTCACTTGGTCGTACATACATACCCCTTTTCAATGAAGTTCAAAAGAAGTTACGGGAAAAGGGTTTCACCTTATCAACCATTCCCGATCAAGAATCTTCATCTATACTTTCTCGTTGTATTGTTTTCTCGATCATCAATGTGATGATCATAAAATCATAGTCTCGCTAGGTCAACTCCTCGCAGGACTCCCCATTCCTCTATATGATCCCGAGATACCATTATTCTATGAAATTCTTGCTCATGAAAAATTCTCGCGAGCCGTTTATCGATGAGCGCTGCGATCGCATCCGTTTAATGCTTGAATTCGCCAACCGTGGCGCTGGTAAAGGATCTTTATATCCTAATGATGTCAAAGATCCTAGGTTTGTAAATTTAGAGATAGCCGCTGAGAAGTATACTGTAGAGAACTTCTTTGCGAATTATGTAGTTATAAATATGAGAAATGATAAATCTCGCTGGGGTGCTTGACTGAAGAAAAAAGATAATGTTGATGCTGATAAACTGCTCATGCAAGATATTGACTGGCATTCGGGCAACAATAATACTCCTCGTCATTCCAAAGATGAGAAATGGTGGGTTGTTCCTTTATTTTTGAATGGACCCTATATCGCAGGTTCACACGCACTCCCTACGAATCTCGAGACTATCATCCTTGGGAATTTAAGTGGCCCGAGAAGGCAAAAGAGGTATATTTCTTATTTCGGGCTTTGCTTTTGCGATATTCCCTTCTTCTTATATTTACCGAATTTGCAAAGTTTACGGGTTAACAAACCGAGGAAGAGTTATGAAAGAAACCCAAAGGCGAGTACTGCGCGATACTCCGATCGATCACGGATGAAGTAAGAAATATTTTCTTTTGTTATTTTTAACAATATTGTTGCCTCTATTTCTTATCTTCATTCGTGTGCGAAGGTTATTGAAGAAACAAACAACCCCTAGAAGCTGCGAAGGTTAAGGGCAAGAATAAAATCACTCTTCGCAAGGACAAGTCTTAATCCGTTTTAAAAACGGAAAACCCAACCCTCTTCTCATTCTAGTTCTCGAACTAGCGAAAGCTCGACGAGGATGAAAATGAGATTGGTACTTCCTCCTCGCGAGGGAGAATCACTCGACTATTTCTGCTATGGCGCAATTGTCTAGTGTCTTCTCTGATTCTATGCAAGGATTAGGAGATGATCATTTAACTGCTACTTGCGAAGCTCTCGCTAAAATTTGCGATGCCCCGATGTTAGAGGATAATGAATCTTTTCGCGGAGTTTCCCGAACATTGACTTCCAGTCACTTAAATGCTCTCACTGCTTTGGTATGTTCATATTCCTTTGCTTCTCTGTAATTTCGATTATAAGCTTTCTCTTAACAATTTCTTTACTTTCTTTTATAGTCTGGGAGAGCTTCTTTTGTTGTTGCCTCAGACCTTGAGAAAAGACGCAACAACCTTGAAAAGAAGAATCTGCAACTTAAAGAGAAGATCCAAGAACTAGAAACCAAGTTGCGTCATCTCAAGAAGGATGAGAGAATTCAAAAAATTGGAAGCTGAGTCTACTTCTCAGAAGAATAAAATATCTACTCTTCAAAGTGCAAATCAACAACTTTATGGTACAAAATTTTTACTCTTCAAATCGTCTTCATTTTGTCATCTACTTTTCTTTGACTAATTTATTATTTTTATTGGACATATATAATCTCTCCGAAGAAGACATTCTTCTCCATTCATTTCCGAGCCTATGGACAATGATGTTCTTCTTACTCACCTCAACGAATCCTTAAGTAGTTCATCAAACAAAGTTGATTCCCTTCCATTAAATGAACTTCAAACCAAATATCGTCTTTTAGAGATTGAACATAGATCTAGTTTAGGTTTAGCCAACCGATTTAAACAAATGTATCGTGATTCCCATAAGAAAACCAAAACCTTAAGGAAGAAAATTAGTGGTCTCATAGATGACAAAGACCGCATTGCTAATAAAGGTGCACAGGCATTAGCAAAATTTCAAAAATCTCTTCTTAAAGTACAAATTGAACGAGATGAATCTCTTCGTCAGAAGGCCATACTTAATGAGCGAGAAGATCAAATTGGTTCGCTTCTCGTTATAAATAACGATGATGAATTTGCTTGGGCTGCAGAAGGTTCTAGATAATGCCAGGGAATAACTTAGGTGTTGATGTTAGTCTTCATGCCGAGCATACCTGCTTGGTTAAAGATATGATATCTGACAGAGAAGGTTGTTTATTATACTTTACTGCTCCTTACTTCCGTAGTATTGTTATTAAATTGTTAATTTATTGTCATATGTTCTGCAGAATCCGAGAAGAGATTTCAAACAAGGATTGAAGAACTTGAGTCTGAAAAAGAACAACTCGCACACGACTTTTCTCTTCGCAACAACAAGTATTCTAAGTTGAAGAAACAATCGCAAGCTACGTTGGCGAACTTCAACAACGATGTTGTTCGCTTTCGTAATCAAACTATTGAGACAAATTTGCAATGATCACAAGATTCCTCTTAGTTCATACCCTTGTCTTCTTGATAACAAACCTGAAGATATGCTTTTCTCTGACGTTTCTGATAGCGAAGCTAGTGAAGAAGAAGAGTCTGGCGAGAAGAGTGATGAAATCGAAGAATCTGATAAAGAAGAAGAATCTTCCAAGAAATAACTTCCTTTTCTTCTTTCATTTCTTGCAATATCTGTATATATATCCTTTTAATCTTCCATTTCTATAAACCTTCATTGTGAATTTCTTGGATTACTAAATATGAATTCAACCTTTGTTTTTTTTTTGCGCATACTAATCAAGCAATTCTTCTTTGTAATACATTATCCTTTATTTTCTTGTTTCCTTTATGCATAAATCTATCATATGAAAATGAATAACAAAATTTCATCACATGCATTCCCATACTTGCCTCTGTTATTTATTTGCAAATGAGAGATTTATTTTGAAGTTTATCATCGCGACAAGATCGCAGGATATCTTCATAAATGAAGAAATCTATTGATCTTGCCTTAACATTTCTTGTGTGGTCTTATTTTGCCTTCCTAATTAAAGGTCTTATTTCGCCACCCCTCGTTGCGACAAAATCGCAGGACGTCTTTACATTTTCATGTAACGACCCATTGACCTTGTCTTATCATTTGTTAAGTATTTTTGCCTCTGCATGATATTTTATTTGCAACAATGTGACAGGCTTAAATACTCTTGCGAATGTAAAATCCCATGACATTGCCGTCTTCGCGACGAAATCGCAGGACGTCTTTGCATTTTCATGCAAAAACCCATTGACCTCGCCTTATCCTTGCGTCGGATATTGCCTCTACGGGATCATCGCACAAATATAACAAGCCTAAATTTCCTTGCGAAAATAAAGCCTCATGACATTTGCGTCTTTTGACACTTATCGGCTCCCTAATGGAGGGTGCCGCCTTATCTTTTCCCTCGGTTGCCCCTTCAAGGAGGCGTACATCGGCCATACAAGACTAGCTCCTCCCATCCTGGTCTTAACAACAACCGCTTGTTTTCTCAACCTCTTATCCCTTATACCTATATGGCTTATGGTTACGAGACTGCACCCTAAGTGGAGTTTTCTTCGGGCCGAGTGCAGCATATACCAAGACTTGCCAAGAATGGCCGAGACACTTCAAATGCCCCAAAGCACTCTTGGCTCAACCGTGTACCCCTGCGCCTTGAGCATACACCGACTCTGAAGAGACCCTCGGGCGTCCAACCAGGGTATAACCATATATATATAGTTGGAAATCCAAGGTATCTCTCCTGGATAGGCTTTCATGGGCCCCAAATCTCCATGACTCGAGTTCCGGGAGCGGTGTAACCTTTTCCCTGAGCCATGTCAAGAGATACCCCCTTATATGACGCACTTTAGGTCTTACATTTTCCTCTTGCGAAATATCATTCGCGAACTAAGGTGTACGCCATAAAGGTTCGTCCCATTCACTCACTCTATCATTTTTGTTAATTCATTCAATCATTCATTTTGTTTGCGAAGCTATCGCGCAATCTTACATTGTTTAATCATTTTTGTTTTTCAATTCTTCAATCAAATTGTCATACATTTTTTATGGCGAGATCTTCGCATATTTCTTCTTCAATTATTTTATCTTCCTCTTAACCTTAACAAACTTTTGTCATTGCCTTTTAATGATTACTCACTTCTTATACTTTTTGCTCCTGCTGCTCTCTGCTTCTTTACCATTCAAATCTCTTAATGATTCCTTTCCATCATAATTTTCAACTGTTTCCCTGCATATGTTTCGCAATGTATCTTCTCCTCTTACATCAATGGCATCCTCCATCAATCTTTCTCTTCTTTGTTCATCTTTTGCATGTTGCTTCCAACTCTTTCCTTTCGCAGCTCTCTCTTCGCAACTCTCCACGTCGATCTCATAACATTTTTGCCCTTCCATCCAGTCTCCCTTTATAATTCCAACACCACTAGGATGAGGAAACTTTATACACGATGATATGTTGACGCTACACCCAATTTCATGCAACCATGGCCTTCCGATCAATGCATTATAAGGGGATTCCACACGACCACACAGAACAAAATATCAGTAGATAATCCTTGCAAAGGTATTCTCATATGAACTTCTCCTTTAGGCTTGCTTGCTGTGCCATTGAAACCATATATTTTGTATGTTGAAGGTATCAATTCTTCATCCTTTCCCCATAGTCTTGTAAGTATGGTAAAGAGGATGTTTACCGAGCTTCCAAAAGATCAATTAATATTCTATTGATTGCCCAGCAATTTTCTCGCTTCATCATCTTCGCCATCAACGGGTTTTGGATTAATTTCCAGTTTACAACCAATGGGCTATCATGTATTTCTCTACCTTTGGGTATTTCTTCTGAGAGAAAGAAATAATTTGTAGTTGCCACTCTTTTAATTGCGATGTCCTCGCAATGTTCAACACTTCTTTATCATCAACATCCCTCGCAAAAACTCTACTGAGTATGTTATCATGAAAATCTTCAATTGTACGATATGAGTGAACAATGGAGTTGCAAAATAAATTTTTAGCTTTCGCTCCCAACTTCTATTACGAACGTTTCTTTCCCCTTCGATGGTGGTGGCTGCAATGGTTGAACTTTCTCTTCACTTTTTTAGAAAGTGATTCAAACTTTCCTTGATCAATCATTCTAAGGATGATTCTTTTTATGTTTCTCAGTCATTTGTCGATGTCCATGAAAACGGTGGTAAGAGCACTCGTGACTTCTATCACCTGGTGGTGGTTCATTCCCATGTTCCATGGTGCGGGTATGTTTTCCATCAAGAGTATAGCTTCCCATATCTTTTCCACACTAGTATTCGGTGGTGGCATCTTGATTTCTTCCCATACTACTCTATGACGTCGCCGCCCTCCATGATAATTCTGTTTTGACTTCCATAGGTTTCTTGCGGGTGATCAAGTCTCTCAATTTTGTTATTGCCGCCACAGTTGTAGTAGTTTCTTTCTCTTTCAAACTCTTCTTGATCTCGGCTTCCCATGGCTACTAACTTTGGTGTCCATCATCTATCACTCTTTCTTGTTGCCCTTGCGAGGTACTCGCCACCGTGTGTATTAATTTGGGTAACAAACTTGCATTACGCAGCACTTGAACTTGTATTCGCAACCGGGTGCGACTCCACCTCATTTTGCCTTTCTTCCAAAGCAATATATTCCGCTTACGAGTTCTCTCAACTCGATCATCGTGATTGTATTCTTGACTCGAAAATTTGAATATATAACAAGTTGGTGGCGAACATAGCATTTATGAACGATATAATGAGATATCTTTCATCCACCCTTCCGACCATTTCACACACATCGTCTTCCATCTTACAACTAGATGTCTCAAACTTTCGCCAACTCTTTGTTTCGGCCGAATACATCCTCAATACACAGTCGCGAGGAATTGTTACATATATATGCCCCTAAAAATATAGCTTGTAAATGGTTGAATGACATGATTGTGTTTCTTGGTAAACCCTCAAACCATTTCAATGCTTCTCCTGTTAAACTTGACGCAAAATATTTGCACAGTATAGCATCATGGTTTTCCCACTGTAACATACATCTCGCATAAGCCTTGATGTGTTGTATTGCACAAGTTGTTCCATCAAAAATGCTAGTTAATGCTGGTAATTTGCACTTTGGGGGTATTCCTCCTAGCTGCACCTCTAGTGTAAAGGGATTTTTCGCAGCTTCTTCGATTGCCTCATCCAATTGTCTTCTTCCTCCTCCTCTTCTATTGTTCAACATTCCTCTCATTTCTCGCCAACTCTTTTAAGATTTGTTCATTTACATCAGATTTGAATTTATTGGTCTTTTTAGCTCGCCTCTCTCCTTCTGCGTTCATGTCTATCTTGATTTTCTTGTTCAAAGCATTCTCTTCTCTTCTTTCTCTGCGACTTTCTCCTCCATCTCATTCATGGATCCGCGCACACCATTGTATCTATCATTTTCTCTTCTTGGTTGTCTATCAGTTCTCCTTTGTATTCTTTCATACTCTTCATTGATATTTCCATTGTTGCAATTTTGCTCGCGTCTTCTTTCTCGATTGTCATGATTATTCTGCCGAATTGCTTCCTCCAATTCTCGTTCTTCCATTTCCACTCTTAATCTTTCCCTTTCGCAAGCTAGACGCGCTTGTTCAATATAATGCTTTTCGATGTCATCTTCAATCTCCTTTTGTTTCCTCGTGTTTCTCTCCCCACGCAGATTACTCTTCTTCCTTCTTCCCCGATTTTCTTCATCAATTGGATTCTTCATGCTTATTTCCTTGATTTCCATTATTTTGGTCACCCCGTAAAATCTCTCGACGCGAATACACACCACTTCCCTTCTTTCAGTATCCTTCACCGAGATTTAGCTCTCTTTCTAAATTTTCTTCATTAACATTTTCTACAGGTAACATTCTCCTTCTATCATCTCTAACCGATCCTGGTCTTGACCTGGTATTACTTCTCGACCTCTTATTCTCGCAACCTCATATTTTCCATTCTTAACTCATGGTTTTGCCTTGTTAAATTTGCGCGTTCTTCCGCTTCTAATCGTCTTTCTTCATGTATTGTTTGTCTCAACGTTTCTAATGCTACGATTTCTTCATTTCTATGAGCTGTTTCTCCCATTTCTTCTCGATTTCTCTCCTCTTGTCCATTATTTATCAATTGTTGCACTTCTTCTCTTTCTTCCACAGAATCTGATCTCCATGTATGCACGCTCACCCTATCATAATCTATTACTCTATTCGGTGTTGGTTGAATTGGTGGTTGAATTGGTGGTTGAATTTGACCTTCTTCTCTATCTCTTGCGTTTATTCTTGATGGTTCACCTACTTCATTTCTCCTTTCTCCAGCTAATCTCCCGCTTCTCCTCACAATTGCTGGTTGTTCTGATGCATTCCTTCTTCTAGCCATTTCTCAATTTTAGTAAATTGTTTGAAAATTATTCAAAATTTCTTTCTTGTTATTCCTGATTCTTCCAATTCACAAGGTTGATCTTCTACTCAGTCCCTGTTTCTAGCGCATATGTAGTTGCAGGATTTCCTACACTACACCCCTCATTAGATTCAACACAATTAATCCATTTGAAGATGAATAACTATGAATTTGGTTGATTATTTTCTTGAAGTGTTTACAAAGAAAGATAGAACAGAATTAAGGAAATTACAATCACTCTAAAGTTTCTCTCTCTTAATATCTTGCTTAACCATTCAAAAAAGACCTCTTTACAACAGACTTACTCGACCCTTTATATAGGGTATTACATAGTGGATGACAGCTAAGCTGTCCTTTATTTTCGGGAATCCTTCGCGAAGTATCGCAAGTGTATAAATGTTTGTCTTCGCGACACTCCTAAATCTCGCCAAGTCTTCACACTTTTCTCATGTTCTGGATGTCGTCACCCATTACGTCATTTATATTATTTCCCTGCGACACCTTCGCAATACTGTCGTTTATTGATCTCGCAAGGTATTGATGTCGCGATATTCTGATCCTACAGGTTAGCTTCTAGTTGCAATAAATAAACTCCAGAGCCTAGAAATTTATGTTTATTAAGGATGGCACTAACCAATCTAAGTGGATGGAAGCATTTTGGTTGTAGGAGTTGAGGAACCAATCTGATTATATGGAAACATCTAGAAGAGTTTATTCATAAAAGCACGGAGCTCAGGTGTTAGAAAAAAAAAATGGTAGTTTCGCCATATCTCGTGATGGAAACATCGAAAGAATCCTGATCACTTTTTTTTTTTTCGTTTTACCATTGCTATGGTGAAATAGAGTGACTGAGATACAAAAAAAAATAATAAAAAAACTAATAAATGAAATGAGACTAGACCACCAGACCAACCGGAATAAATACAATAAAGTCGACCACTGGTACCCTTGTATATGCCATCTGAGTTGACCTAGAGTTAGGATTATCGACCACTGGTTCCCTTGTATATGCCAGTGTGTTGATATTAGTCCACTCAAGATATCTCTGTCCATTAGGATAGGTTCACCTTAGTCAACATCATATACGTTTTTCTCTACATCCATCTTCTTAATCTATCCATGTGATTGGTTGACTCCGGTTTATGATGTCCAGAAACTATCTGAATAGAGCTCTGTCACTTTATATGAATTTTAGTATGCCTGAGTTCAAACTCGTGTACAGCAATTAGAATTTCGCATCAGGGTACTTCCTCCTATAGTCAATAAGTATGCCAACCAAGGATATTCTTTAGTGCCTTCCAAGGTTCTGAGATAGCTAGGGTCTGGAGTATAAAGGTTTTGTGGGTACACCTCTGGTAAACCCTCCGGAGACAACACTCCGCCGCTAAAATCACCTAGCGGTTTAACGACTTTCTGCACGTGCTAAGTGTAGTCATTTTATTTTCTAGATTAGATTTGCTCGAGGACTAGCAAATAATAAGTTTGGGGGTATTTGATTGGCACCTTTTTGTGTCTTAATTGTCCTCAATTTCTATATTGTTGGAACTCGGTTTTGTACTTATTATTGTGTTTGTAGGTATTTTTGAGAAAAATAAACTTTGTTGGAACATTCGGCTCAAAAAGTTGATTTTGGCACCTGGAGGAGACGTGTTATTCGGACTCTCGATTTTGGATAGTGAAAACTACAGCTACACCCATTTTTAGAATTTTTCCTACCGTGAAACCCACACGCGCACCCAAACTGCGCAGTGAAAATTATTCCGTCACCCGAGTTTTCGAAATTACGTTTTTTTTTATTTCCCGCCTTAACCTCGCTTGTTCACAGCTTCAGTTTCGATTTGAGAGATTCGGTTTCGAGAGAGAGATTTATAGGCGAAGCGATTGAGAAGGAGAAGGAGATAGAATACGAGCGAGAGATGAGAGATTGAATTATCGAGAGTCAAGAAGGAGATGATTTGGGAGATTGAATTTACTCATCGAAGATAATTCAAGCTTTAGCGTCACTTTCAGTTTATTAGATTTAGTTTCGAGAGATTGATAGCTCAGAGATTGAGAAGGAGATAGATTAGGAGCAAGAGCTAAGAAGGAGCTGATCGAGAGATTTAATTTACTTTGAAATTCAATCTTCAGGTTCGTTCGAGCTACATTCCAATCTTGATTCTGATTTTTTTTAACATTGATTTGATTCTAGGTTTTAGTTTCTGTAAGATTAGGATCTATTATTTTAGGTTTCCGAAGCTTAATTTAGGTTTTCGAATAGGTTTTTAGATCTTTTAAGCTTGTTTTTGATTTTTTTATTTATTTTTCTAGGTTCTGAAATTGTTACGATCAATGTAGATCTTTTCGATTCAATCTTTTTGTTTCGATTTCATGTTCGGATGTTGATACACCAATTTTTTAGGTTTTGCTTCTATTGTATTCGATTTTTCATTTGATTTGTTTTCTTTTACGTTAATGGAGATGTTATTGATTTTGGTATCTTGTTGATTTCTGATCTGATTATGGTTAATGTATATTGTCTTCACTTGTCTTTGCTGTTGTTGATTAGATCTTTTAATTTTGAGTAAGAATTCTTGTGAAGCAATATGCAGGATAGGTATGTTTGATTTTTTCTCTTTTGTGTTTTCGCAGGGTGAAATGCCTCCTGCTAGAGCACTAGTTGTAATTCACTACTTCAGTGAATTCTTAGCACATCCTGTTGATGTTAACACAACTCTGGAGACTTTGAAGACAGTCGTTTGCCATAAGTGGACTCGTTTACTTCCTCATCATGTCAGATTTTCTTTTAATGATGGAAGCAAGTTTGTGCGAGTTGATTCTGATGTCATGCTTCAGTGTTTTGTATCTCATTGCCACTGCAAAAGTCAGAAGAGCTTTGATTTACTTGTTGAAGTTGGCTCCAATTCTTCCAACAGTTGTAGTAGAGCTTCATCAAGTAGACGTGTAATAGAACCTGAACCAGAAGAAGCTATGGTGAATTTCCTTGAAGATGGTTCTATGCCTATTAATAAGGTTCTTAGGACTGAGGGTTGGGATAAATTACTTGGTGATGTTGATAAAGTTTTTTTTGGAGGTGTAGCGAGTACGTATTGCGGTAAAAAGTACGAGTTAAAGGTCAGGCGTGTTCTTGTATATACTAAGAATGAACTTAGCAGTTCTATGCAAAATGCTCTAAAGAAAACTACCCTTGGGAGTAAGGTTTGTGCTGTTGATGTTGAAAACAAGATGCTTAAGGTTAATAAGTATGTTAGCAGTCATAGTCATGGTGTTGGATGTGAAAGGCTTTTCCACGAGGCTCGGCGGTAAATTTGTTTCTAGTCGATCAAGGATGAAATCGGGAAGTGATCCGAGTTTCAAAGCTTCGATTTGAAAAAGTTTTTCAAAACTAGCTATGGGATCAATGTGAAATATTACCAAGCTTACAATGGAAGAGAGAAAGTGTATGAGGATATATTTGGTGAGGATGCCATGTCGTATTCGCATTTGGTATGGTATGTAGATTCTATTCGCAGTACAAATCCTGGGAGTTGGATTGATTTTCAAGTTCAAACGGATGAACCTGAATTGAACGAGGATAGTTTAGCTGAATTAGAAGATGAAGCACCTTCAAATAAGTTTGTGCGTCTTTTTATTGCTTTCGAGGCATGCATCCATGGTTACCGTTACCTTCGTCCGATGGTTTATGTCTATGCTACCTTTCTTATAGGGAGATATAGAGGATACCTCATGGCTGCAACCGCTATCAATGCTGAAAATGGTAATTTTTCTGATAATGCATCCTTTTTATATATGTGCATAATGTCCCATGCATTATTTATTTTTGCTTCATAATGTCTTATGCACTATTGTTTTCACTTTTCTGGTTATGCATCATTTCTGTTTAGATGCATAAGACATTATACATTTTTTTAGTTGCATAATGTCTTATGCATTATGGTTTTCACTAATTGATTTTATGCACGTGCATAATGTCTTATGCATCATTTAGTTTTAGATGCATAAGACATTATGCATTATTTGTTTTCACTTTTATGGTTATGCATCATTTCTGTTTAGATGCATAAGACATTATACATTATTTTTTTTTAGCTGCATAATGTCTTATGCACGTGTATAATGTCTTATGCATCATTTAGTTTAGATGCATGAGCCATTATGCATTTTTTTAGCTGCACATACTTCATGTAGACGCTGGCTTGATTTTATATTTTTTGCTGTGCAGGGTTCTTTCCATTAGCCATGGCCTCGGTACCTGGTGAAGATAATGATAACTGGGAATGGTTCATGAGGAATTTGAGTAATGTTCTTAATCATGATCAAAGGCCAATCACATTTTTATCTGATCGTGCAGAAGGATTAAAGAGAGCGATTCCATTTTACTTTCCTGGAGCCTTCCATAGTTTCTGCTATTATCATCTTAAGATGAACTTACCTATTAATGCATCTGACGAAAGGTATGGTGCCGTTATTGATTCATTTCAAGCTGCTGTGTATGCTCTTAGTCCCGAAGGTTTCCAAACTGCCATCGCTACGATTAGGGGTCTTGGTTGTGGTTGGGTTGCAGACTATATTGAAGATATCCCTCCAGAGAAGTGGTCAAATGCCTTTTTCCAGGGTTGTAGGTATGGTAGGACATCTTCTACTCTTGCTGAATCCTTCAATAGTTGGATGAAGGTACATAAGAAGCTCCCTGCAAATGCTCTTCTGGATCAAATAAGGAAGGATGTGATGAGTATGATGTCAGAAAGGCGGAATACTGGTAAAAGTTTCGTAACAATTCTCACACCGAACAATAAAACTAAGATGAAGGCTCTTATTGATGAGGGTTTAACCTGGCTGGTTATACAGTCCGATACTCATGTTTATGAAGTGGAGGGAGGGTAGAGTTCTCATAGTGTTAACCTTGATGCAAGGACATGTACCTGTCAGAGGTGGAGCGTCTATGGGTTTCCATGTGTGCATGCTTTCACATCGATAATAATGTTTGGTTCTAATCCATATGATTTTTTTGAACCTTATTTCACTACTTCATACTTCAATAACGCCTACAGCCATGCAATTCATCCTATTCCGAACTACAACAGGCCTGAAGTTTATGAAGGTAATGATATTATCGATGTACCTGATGTTAGGAGGCCGCCAGGGAGACCACAAGCTGATAGGCATTTGAGCAGATATGAGAAGCCGCCCAGTAGAGATATGCGCTGTGGTAATTGTTTTGAGCTTGGTCATCATAACAAGAAAACATGTACAAATCCTACACATTACAAGAAGCCTCCGAAACCGCCGAAGCGACTAAGGGAAGTTAAAGGAGAACAATTATCTTGTTTGTTTCTTCGGACTATTACTTTTATGTTGGAACCTTATTCATTTTTTTTTAATTAGTTTTACGTATTATTTTTATGAACAAGTACTTTTCTTTATTTTTCTTTTTTTGTATTGGTTTTATGAAAAAATACTTCTTTTTTTTTCACTTTGTGTTTTTTCTGCTTCTATCGGATAATGTTTTCATTTTATTCTTAAATGCATAATAGATTATGCATTAGTTTTTGATGATGCATAACGTGTTATGCATTATGTTTTGAAGATGCATAATCTCTTATGCATTCTTTTTGAAGATGCACAACATTATGCATTTATTCTTTTAAAGATGGCTGCAAGTCATTTAACTGTGGTTCCTTCATGCATCTGCATCTGCATAACAAGTCATTCATCTGCATAACAATTCATGCACATTTATTTTATTTTGCATAACATGTTATTTCAGGTTTTTTTTGTTGCATAACATGTGCTTTAGATGTTTATATGTAACCTGTTGTTCCTTCATTTTCCTTGTAAGATTTATATCATGTTATGTTTATAATCGGGGGTCGAGGGGGCAGCGCCCCCTCGTTATCATAGTACGATTAAATGAAATAAGATTACGAGAAAATAGAAGCGATGAAACAAGCATTGATATATAATAATAAATATATATATAAATATCGACAAGATAACAAGATATAAGTTGTTCGACAAGATTCATACCAACACATTACACATAAATACTGACTGAAGTTAAGCTTCACACTAACTACTTTCCCATTAGTTTTCACTTCCAAGTTAAATTGCTCAACCTACCAACAACACACAGGTTGTTAAAACAAAGTTACTTTTCAACCTTTCTATTAAGCACGACATCAGGAACATTTACGCACAACTTCATCACATTGACGTGCAGCATCATCCCAGATGTCTTCATTGGTATCTATCGCCCAACTGTTTCCAATATCCGTTAGCATTTTCAATACCAGACTTACTCTTTTCTTGTTGGCTTTTGCTACTTCATCTTCCTTTCCCAACTTCAACAATTTCTGCATGACTTCAGACTTCATGCTCATCTTCATATAGTAGCATACTAATATGAGGCAGTCGGGGTGATGTCCTTGTTCAGGAACAATCTTGGCAAAAATATCCTTGTATACAAACGGTTCCCTCTTTATATCCACGATTTCTGGTGATAGATTCAGTTTGTCATATCTTTGGATCAAATAAGGCATACAAGCCTTTGCCATTATAAGAGCTTGTTTCTTGCAGTTAACTTTATAGCCTTCAAGACTGTTATAGAAGTTCCACTCACCCTCTGAAAGGTCATACTCTAACAATGTCCAATGTGTACCAGCCGGGCTTTCCTTTGTCATATAGTTCATTGGAATGAACATTTTCTCAACTTCAATAGGGATATTCAAGATGAATTCTCCAACAAATTTGGCAATCCCATCTTTCTCCTTTGTTTTAACAAAGAACTGCAAAAGAAATATTTTTTAGGAAAAAAAAGGTTAGTGGATGCAATTGAGAGGGTGCACAACAGGTGTAGGAAACAATGCTGAATAACTTGTTATGCAGTTCAAACTAGTTGCATAACATGTTATGCATAATTAATAATATGGGCATAAGATCATATGCAATAATGACTTGTTAAGTAGCAAAATGATTTTCATTTTTTGACTTACCCAAGCATCTGGCGTCATGAATGCAGACTCCGCATACCTATGTTCAATATTATCAGCCTCTTTTTCATTTTGCCGCTTCCTGAACAACCTATAACTGTAGTAGCGTAGTACTTGTTCTTTTAGGTATTCATTGTTCATTAGCTGCCTTATTATATCTCCGTGAATCCGAATATCCCACAAGTACGGGTCTTCTCCTTCTCTCGATACTCCAAAAGTAGAATTTACTGTGACATAATTAGTGAGATGTTTTATTCATTGTGATATGCATGGATTGTTTAAGCATAACTTATTATGCATGGTTTATTTTTTAAGCATAACTTGTTATGCATATATTTCATAAGAAGCATAACCTGTAATGCATTGATTTTTTAAACAAGCATAAAGGTAGTTTTGATACTTACAGGCTCTTGGCATTCTTAAAGTATGTCTCCAGTACTTCCATAAAGGCTGGTTCTATTGTATCCTTGTAATCTTGAAAGCATTCCATTGTTTCCAGCGGAGGTAATTTTCTGAACGCCCGCCGATAGACGTACGAGGATTTTCTTCTTCAACCGTTTTCTCATCGCTTCTCTTTTTGCTTCTCGTCGCTTCCCTAGCTCACAATATTTGAGTAGTACACCGGTTGTCCTTTCATTGCATCTTTGTCCTTATATTTATTATTTTTACCTTGCTTGGTTGGTTCCCATCCTCTTCTGCCTTGTTTGCTTTCCCTTTAGTGGCGTATTTCTTCAAAGATTTCTTCTTTTCAAATTCTGTTCTTAGAACAAATTCCTCTACTAGTTCTTCATCCTACAGATTCATGTAACCAAAATGTGTTAGATATAACCAATATAACCAAATTATTTTGAAATTAAGTAAATAGTGGTTGATTAAACAACAAAACAACAACATAATAAATAATATATAGTTGATCAGAAGTATATAGTTGATTCGACATTACAAAAAACTTCAAGCAGTTGATGGTTTTCAAATACATTAAAAAAAAAATTCAAACGATTTGCTTTTATATTTTCTGTACCAATGCATGTGTACGTAGCTCCTTATCTACAGATTCATTCGAGTCTTCTTCAGTGGCTGGAGTTGAGGGATTCTGTGCGGCTGTATTTGAGTATTCTTCTTTGTTTTCAGTAACGGCCATCTCAATGGTAGGCCTCGAAGATGGGTAAATAAATTGGCCTACAGTGATAACCGCAAGTGCACGGTGTCTTCAATGAAGACAGTGGCAAATACGGGTCGATCCACAGAGACGAGGGGTGCTTTCAAGGTGATCTTATGGCTTTCTCTAATCGCATTTCAAGTGTGACAAGTAACACGGATGTTTTTGCCGATACGGACGAGATGTTTAAATGTGATGAACCTAAACTAAGTAAAAGATAGTGACAAAGGGTATGCTAAGGTCTCAAATCCACCACTAACCCTATCATGTGTTCAATTCGATTGAAGTTCTTGTTCTGTGGAAGCTAAGGGTAATGTGTCAATCTTATCATTAGCTTTTTCACTTAAGGAGTTTCACCTAATGATATTTCAAATATCAGCTAATGTACTAATCCTAAGTACTAGTTGTCTAATTAAGCACAACTAGTCAGGGGTATTAGTATTATGTCTAATGTTTGAGCTGAGGTATCAACAACACAAATGTTTGCCTAACTACAATGGATACAGGGGCATCCACTTTGTGAGAAAGAGTATTGTAATCTTTGGAATTGAAATTATCTGATAATTAAAGCACTCAAGAACATTCAATGTAATTGAACTCAAAACAGAGAATTAGGGTTTCAATGAAACCCTAACAAACTAAATTAAAACATGATTAAAACAGAAAATAAACCTAAATTGACACTCCGGCTAATCCAGGCGTACCTCAAACACTCACAGCTCCTTCTCTTTTATACATGCAGAGAGCCAATATTTCAAACCCTAATTTCAATTTAAAATAGAAATTAAATGAAAAATAATCGAAACACTCATACCCATACTCTGATTGCCTCTGAATCATCCTCTCCTCTGGTCCATGCGTCGACTGATGTGATGAATGAGAAACCCTAGTCCCAATTATCTTTAATTTAGCTTCTAGGGTTGATTGAAGCTAAAAGAAAGATGACTAGACCTAGAGAGGGTACGGAGGTGGTTGATGGTGTGGTTGTTGGTGAGATAGGGTGATAGTGAAGGTGGTCATGACGGGGGAAGGGGAAGGAGAGGAGCGAGCTCTCTCTGCAACTGATGGAGACGGGAGAGAAGAGAAGAAAGAGAAAGATGGAAGGGGAATGGCTAGGTCGATGGGGGGTATAGGGTAGGGTCATTTCGTTGTGAGGCACGAACAGCGGGGGATGATGAGAACGCTGCACCGAGCGTTGGATGAAGCTGATGGAGATCTGACGGCCGAGAATGGTAAAAAGCGGTATTGGAGTGATTCGATGTTGAGCTAGAAGCACAGCAAACTTCGATGCGCATGAGGGAGCGCCAGTAGATGTAACTAGATGCGATCTCAACGGCTCGGGGATAATCGGGTTCGGATCCGGGTCTAGCTCAAGCCCATGTCTTGTAGATGAGTTGCTACTTGTTGGGTTGCAACTGTTGCGCGCGGGCTTTGGCTCTCTGCTCCATGGATGCTCGACTCCAATTCTTCGCTCTTTTGGCTCCTCAGATGCTCCGAGCTTTATTTATTACCTAAAAAACACAAAATTAATTAATACAAATATTTATTCTTGAAAACAAAGAAAACACGAGAATGCTGGGATAATATCTCGATTTCTAAGCGCAAAAGACGAGTAAAATGCCAATAAAAAGGTGTATAAATATGCACTATTTAGCACTCATCAAATACCCCAAACCCGAATTTTACTTGTCCTCAAGTGAAACAATGAAGAAATCCTAACTATACCCCCTGTCGCAGGTCTCTCGAATGCATTTAGCGTATGCACTAAGCCTTTAAACCCCTAGGTGTCCCTAGTGGACGAGTTGTAGTCTCGTGAGGGTTTACAAGAGGTGTACCCACAAAACCTTCTCCAACTTCGAGTGTAAAAGAGTCTCAAGCCTCCAAGAAGCTATGAGGACATAGAGTTTCGCATGCTAGTAATGTAGTTAGAACTATCGAAGAACGCATTCTCATCCTTAAGTGTTGAGCGAGAAGTAACCATACCATATGAAAAACTCGGATTCGATTGTGATCATAAGCCTCGACTTCTGCCTCACCATTAAGGTTTTATGATAATTGTACTCAAAAAGATCGCTTTTTAGTCTCTCATGTGTGCGGGAATAAAGAGAGAAATCCCGCACACGTTGTAGGTAAGAAGGATAACCTTCCGAAATAAAATCGGAGACTCCACAAAGTGTGGACAAAAGAATCTTTTCTAATGATCTCTAAGAAAGGAAAATCAACCATTAGCAAGGGGTGGGAGTACTCACTCACTTCTCACCCGATCGGCAATTAATATCACTCTCTCATAAGAAACCATAGAAACGTCTTCAATCTTCGGTCTTCGGTCTTCAACTATTGATGACGAACTTACAACTTCACAAAAACTTAATAATAATAATTTTTTTTTTTTTTTTTTTTTTTTTTTTTTTTTTGGTTACAATAAAACGATAAACTCAATTTTTCACAAACTTCATTAATTCTCATCTTATTTTCTTTTCTTTGTTGCACAAAAACCTTGGACTATATCAATTTTCTTTCAATATTCGATTCTCATTCCAGGTTCTTGTGATGATGTGTTTCTATGGGTCTTGCTTGATTGAGAGAGAGATGATGCTAACGCAAATCGATATTTAGAAGGAGTTTTCATCTTTAGACGTCACCCTCATGATTGACGGAATTAGCACTCAAGAGATCAAAAGTAGTCTTTGAAAGTGGTGCGAAGTTGGGTAGCTCACCATTCCTACCCGAATTGACGTACGGTGACACACACTCTAAAAGCTTTTCTAGAAAGTCACAAAGAGTGAAGGTCGGTACCTCGCTTGATGTAAAATGGGTAGTCTCCACTATGGGTGATCACAATTCTACTACCGAATATCTAAACAAAGACCTAATTACCCCTCCCGGTATGGTTAAATCCAACTTTAACGCTCTAATCAACTAAGAAACCCGATTGTGTTCTCCTACATACTTCCAATTTACATTATTTCGGTCGATTCTCTATGTAAACATAGCTAAAAGCATGCTAGTGACTCTAAAATCTCTAAAGTTGGAGGTTTTTACAAAAGAGTTTTGAATTTTTTTTTTTTTTTTTTTTTTTTTTTTTTTTCAAAATAAAAGGTGAAATAAAAGACTAAAAACTCTAAATGCAAATCACACCCCAAACCTAAATCAAACATTGTCCTCAATGTGTCAACAGATAGGAAAATTAAACAGTCACATACCATGAGAACTATCTTGAAAGATAAAAGGGAAGAGATTACCTAAGTATGTCGGCGGGAGCAAGGTTGAGCTTCATTCGTCAAGGCTAGAATCCAATATTCTCAACGGAGATCATATCGGATTAGCATAATATATGTGCAAGAAGACTCAACCGAATCAAGAAAAGAAAAATTTAACAAGTCCTTGGATTATATACAAAAATTCACCATAAACTAACAATCTAAAGAGTTGAGGATCAACCCAATAGAAAATATATACAAACATCAACAGCCTTACACAAAAATAAAATGAGAGTGCAAGTAAGATCAAGAAATGGGAATGAGTTTCCCCAAACCTAAACTTGTGAACGGGTGTGTTTGGGAGCACAAAATCTTGCAATTTTAAAGGTACGTCATGCAAAAGGTCTAACTCAAAGTGAGTTTTGCTAAGAACAGTGAGACATACACATTCCAACCGTAGCTCTTTAAAAGTGTTATACTTTGATGCAAAATAGTCCAAGAGGACTTGGGAAGCACAAAGCTCTAGGCCTAAGTTAGGCATTTTTAGAAAAGTTGGTTTTGCAATTTTGTGACAAACTACACCTAGGTTGGGTGAAGGAGTTTCAATTTGTGACTCAGGAGAGAGGTTAGGTACATCTAAGTTGTGTTCATTTTTAAAATCATTTGTACCATCACACACTTTCCTAAAGTCAAAAGAGGGTAAATCATGTTCATTTTCACAGGATAATTGCACAAGTTCCACATCAATATCACATGCATGAATATCAAAAGAAGCATCATTCATAGGGTTCACAGAAGAGACACGTAATGTCTCTGAACCAAAAATTCTACTATATTTTCAAAATACACATGCTCTTCATATTCATCATCATCATCATCATAGCACAAATGCATTTCCCTAACATTCATTTCATCTCGAAGTTCCTCCCTTTCCTCATTTAGTGCATCACAGATTTGACTCAATTTGAGTTCTAAGCTCGCAAACCTTTGGTCGGTTGACTTTTGATATTGCTCAAGGTTTTGCTCAAGGTTTTGACTAAATTCAAGAAGTTCATTATGTTGTTCAATGAAAGGAGAGTTTTTCACTAGTGGGTATGCATTCCTCATATGGATATTCATTGTATGGTTGTGCATGAGGTTCACTAGAGAAGGGAAATTCGGACATGTTGCTATATGGATGGTCATGCATTGCATTCATTTCAAGCCTAGCATTTAGCTCCATGAGTGTATCCATTGTTGATTGCAAACTAGGAGTTGGGGGAGTATAAAATTGTTCATCTCCCACTGTGGTGAATGATGCATGTGTGCGAGGTTGATTATGGCCCCAATAGTCACTTCTAGACACTTCGTTCATTGGATTATCATGGTTTTCCTAGACTGTCTAAAATCATGCAATATATAACAAAGTATTCAGAGGTGGTCTAAGCCACCACATAAGGTGCAAGCATGCATTTCATATTGCCTAGGGGAATTAGATTTGACAGATTGCCTTTTTTAAAGCAGATAGTCGAGCTTCTAATTGATCTAAAAGTGATGACTGGGTATGAGGAGAGTGTTCATTCTCAACTTTGTGATGGATGATACATGTGCTCATAGTGATTAGGGTATGTAAGGTCAGGGCCCTGAGAGGGCGCATAAAATTCCCTAAAGTCACTATGGTATGTGGGGGGTTCATCCTGGGTTGTTGGGGCTTTTCTGCGACTTGCTCTTATGGCATCTCAACAGCTTGTTGTTGTTGTCCTCCAGCACCAACTTCTCCTTGTGAAATATGGAGATTAAATGTAGGCCATTCAGCTACTTATGCTCCAGCACCGTCTTTTCCTCCAGCAACATCTTCTACTCCAGCACCATCAGCACCATCATCACCATCATCTCCTCCAGCACCATCAGCACTAGCAAGGAATTCTTTTTCCTGTGCTTCAATTCTTTCTTGAGTTGTTGCCAGATTTGGTGTTGTCAGCAATTCCTCCGGCGTGTCTGTTTCCTTGTCGCTGGAGATATTAACAGCTTTTTCCGTGTCCATGAACTTGTAAGGTGTAGACTGGAGTCCCCGACTAGCGATTTGGTCTTGGATGTCAAGTCTGATAACTTCCGGCAATGATTCTTGTGTAGGTCGTTCAGTTGAAGATACTAGTTCAACAAGTGTCTCATTCCTTTGCAAATTCTGACTCAGTGGGATGCTAGGCTCAGCTGATGATGCATCGACACTAGGGCCAGCTGATGATTCCACTCGCACCTCCTCTTTTATGCCTGAAGCAACGAGCAACTCCTTCACTTTATCATACAACTGAGAATTGAAGTCTCCTCCAGTCTGTCTATATTTCTCCTGAGTCTGTTTGATATCTTTTAGCTTTTCTTGGACATTCTTCAACCTTGCTCCAGGACTATCGGGAAACTTCTGTTCTTCAATGATTTGTAACGCATCCTGAAATGCGTCTTCATACTTGTCCATGTTCACCTCAAGATCCATTGCGATGAGTTCATATATAGTTTTCCTGTTTCTTGGTTGTCTTGGTTCACGAGTTCCAACTCCATTGGGTCGTATGCATCTCTAAAGTTCTCATGAAACTGCAACATGATTAGTAACACTCATCAGGGAATGCATAACAAAATATAACAACATTTATTATTTGCATAACATGTGATGCATATATTTTAAACAATGCATAACTAACCATGCTGCATAACATATTATGCATTCATATTTCACAATCCTGCTTAACATTGTCATATGTAAATAATGCATAACTAGTTATGCATTCACAATTGCATACGCATAAGATGTTATGCAATTATTTATAAATGTTCATAACATATTATTTACTCGTATTTCACAACCCTGCTTAACACTTCATTTTTAAATAATGCATAACTGGTTATGCATTCACAATTGCAAATTCATAAGATGTTATGCAATTATTTACAAAGGTTCACAAACATTAAATAATGCATAACTGGTTATGCATTCACAACTGTATATGCATTAGATGTTATGCAATTATTTATAAAGGTTCATAAACAAATACCTGTAAGTCTGTAATATGCTTCTTGATCATTGCTTTCTTCATTGCTGTAAAGTCCCACCTCCCAGCTCTTGGTGTAGTAGCACTGTCACTGACCTTGATGTCGGATGCCAACTCAGCTATGTTAGATTTCTCAGCCAACCAAAGCTGCAAAAAACAATAACTAATATATAAGATATTATGTATATTTGATTTATTGAAAGAGATTAAGTAAAAAAAAAAAAAATCCAACTCACAAGATAATATATAGTGCAACCAGGGATATTCCTGATCTGAAGATTCTTTTCTTTCACAGTTTTGATGTCGTTCATCAGGTGTTCGTGAATCAAATCAGGAAATGATACAAAGTCCATGGTTTGCAAATCCTTCACCAAACCAACATATGAGACGTACAAATTGTCTCCCATTGACCCATAAAAGAACAAGACGACTAGCATGTAGAGGCACACAAGGCAGACAACTTCCTCTTCAAACCTTTCTTATCAAGTTTTTCCAACACCAGCCTTTGAATATCCTCTACCCACACCTTTGTTACCCGTGCTTTGGGATCTATACTCACTTTACCTGCCGTTGTTTTGAGTGGGAATTGCTTGACCAAGGCAAGTGACTAAGTCAGCTCTACCTCTTCCTTTAAAGTCATAATATGTCTTCCTCTATCTTCTTGGACTCTTGGAATCAAAAAAGTAGCAGCAAGCTCACTGGCCGTTGACGGTATACACTTGTTTTCAGACACCTTGAATGAATGCTGACTCAAATCACCATGGTTATATGATAAAAAGACCTCATCCATCACCGGTCGCTCTTACCATCAAACAATGCCATGTCCGAGAGATACCCGCTTATAGAATTTCCCAAATGGACCCACATTCATCATACTAGCCTACGTTGGAGTAAAACCACCTCTTTCCTTTATTTTTGTGAACAAGTTACCTACCCTTAGAAATCCTGCTCTATAAGAACCTTTCTGAGTTGCAGGTTTGGTTTTAGGTTTAACTCGCATAAATAAAGAGCAAAAAATTAGCATTTCACTAAGTTAGAACCGCTATTTTGACCGCATAACCTCCTATGCCTCTTATTCAGGCATCTGCATAAGATGTTATGCACATTTTTTTACCATGCATAACCTATAATGCACTACTTCTTAAAATGTATTTTTTTGCAGATTTACTATGTTGCATAACCTATGATGACTTGTTATGCACACCCAGTTTTCTGCATAACCTATTATGCATTTTTTAAGAAGAAGCATTATGTGTTTTACAAGCTGTTAACTATAAAACTAGCAGGTAAATGATCACCTGGTTTATAGACGACACATTGCTTGATCGTGTTCTTCTTCTTCTTCATCTTCTTCTTCACTTTCGAGCTTTCAATTTGCTTCTCCTTCTTCTTCCTTTTCACGTCTTGATTATTTGGGTTCACATCTTTTTCTTGTCTTTTGCTTATCAACAAACTTGTTTGACCAAACAGACCAAATCAACATTGAAACAAATCAATCACACTAAAGAAACAATATATCACACAAATAAGAAATCACAAGCAAATCTTACCAGCTTCCTTCGGTGCAACTTTCTCAAAATCATCTGAATCATCATCCAATACTTCCTTTGGTACAACTTTCCCTCGCTTTCTTTTTTCTTTTTAGTAGCTTTATCAAGCACCTCGCCTTGTCGATCGAAACTAAAAGCAAACAAGAACAAAATCATGCATAATTAGAAATGATCAAGATATGTTCAGAAACATGAAAGATGTAGGCAAGTTAAGTTCTCACCAGCTTTCTTTTTAGTCTTTGTTTTCTTTTCTGCTTCAGGCTTAGGTGAACTAGGTGATACATGATCTTTCAATCTCTCGCGTGACTTCCTTGATGGGGTGGTTTGCTTCGGATCTAGACAGAAAATTGTTATTCATATAAGGTTATGTAGTAACTTTGGTAAGCATAACTCGTCATGCATCTCGCATAACAAGTTATGCACATATATTTTATCATGCATTACATGTTATTCAGATTTTATTTGTTGCATACACACTTGTTGCATAACCTCGTCATGCGGCCGCATAACAAGTTATGCACATTTATTTTATCTCGCATAACTTGTTATTCGATTTTGTTTGTTGTATACACACTTGTTGCATAACCTCATCATGCGGCCGCATAACAAGTTATGCACATTTATTTTATCTGCATAACTTGTTATTCGATTTTGTTTATTGCATACACACTTGTTGCATAGCTCATCATGCGGCCGCATAACAAGTTATGCATTTATTTTATCTCGCATAACTTGTTATGTTATGCAAACATGAACTAGTGAAGATGCATACCGTGAGACTTCCTTTCTCTTCGAGCATCCTGCTTTGCCTTCATTTGAATCTCCTTCGAGTGGTTGTTCACTATCACTTTCTCCTTTTTCATCTTCAACATCAATAGGTAAAAATGATGTTAAAATCGAAGATCGGGTAAGTTATAAAGCAAAAGAAATTGGGTAAAAATGATGTTACCGTAAATAGTTTTCTTCTTAGATTTCTTCTTTTTTTTTCCTGACACGGCTTCGTACATCATCTATAGCATCGATGAAGAAAAATTAAAATTAAAACTGGAAAAAATAAAATCAAACACTAACAGATGAAGAAGATGATAAATCTCACCGTTTTTTTTTCTGTTTCTTCGACTTGATTTTTTCTTCTTCGAAAATCGAAAAAAAAAAAGTTAAAATCGAAAAAAAAAAAACTACTGAATGCATGCAAGAATACAATGATTTGAAGGAGATTGAGTACCTGATTTCTTCTCTTTCGACTTCAAGACGAGTTTGTGTTGGTGTTTCATCCATCGTAAATTGAAAGTAGTTTCTAGGGTTTTTATGATTTTGAAATTGATTTCTAGGGTTTAATCAACTTCAATCATCGATTTATAAAGGTTTTATAGAGATTTTGAATGATGGAGAACAAAATCTCTGCAGATCCGTTACAGAGATTAATGGAGGAATAGGGAAAGAAACCGGTGGAGAAGAAGATAATAAATACAGTGACCGTTTTGGGAGTTAATTGAACTGCCAAAATCCGCTGAAGGGTAATAAAGTCAGTCCGCACCTTTTAAATAATTTTAAATAAATTTGGGTGCGACTGTAGGGAAAATTAATTGTGGGCCTGGCGGTAAGAAAAAAAAATTTATGGGCCTGCGCCTAATTTTCCCTTTTGGATAAGGGGCACACCAATTGATAAGGGGCACCCACATTCTATTCGCACCCCTGCGATTTGGCTAAGGGGCAGGCTTTTCTTCCTTGTTTGATTTATTTTTTTTTTGGCGGGAAACTGGTTTGTGAAAACCCGAGAATTGGCAGTAAAGATTTTGGAAGATTTCCAGCGAGACTCAATCGCTCCAATGAGTTTTATTGTGCCTGTTACACCTTATCAGAACTAGTAAGTCCATTGGATTCAGCAGAATTGGATTAGACACGTGATTTCTCGTGACACAAACCAGAGATAGTTATGCTCGGATTTTTCCGCTATTTTTGGATGGTTGGCGCGTGGGTAGATGGAGTTGGTCAAAGATCCGAGAGGTGTTGGGTACGTGATTGGAGTGAGTCAACTACAACAGAGGCGTGAGAATAAAAATCAGAAGAGAAAAAGGGAAAGAAATTTCCCTTTATCTGCATGGAGATAAAACCGAGTATATTTGGTTAATTGTGGGGAGATTTTGAGATGAATGAGGAGATATTCTTAGTCTTGTTGTGTATATAAGGATTCTGTGGAGTTTAAGAGGGGGGGGGGGGGTGGAGAGTTTGGGAAGGGAGCAAAGTACGAAGAACAAAAGTTGCGAGCTTTCTGCACTGCAGAAGAGAAGAAGACGAAGAACATTGGACCTCGGGAAGACAAACCGCAAAATCAAACTGGATATTTTACAAAGACCTCGTAACCTGTCTTTATTCCTACAGTCTTATAATTCAGAATGCTTGTTCGTCTACGCTTATAAACGTTGCAGTCTCACTGTTTTATTATTTTTGTTATATTTCTCCTTTGTAAACACATTTTGAGCAATGAAGAACCATTTTGAGCGTGTTTACATGATGAGAAGCTAAACCCATCCTCTGGGGCGACGGAGGAAACCAAGTTTCACAAATGTGGTAATTCTATTAATTCTTGTTACGACTATTTGCACTGTTATTCAATTGATTTATGAGTTTCATTGAATGGTTGTGATTACAATTGATGGGACATGCTTAGCTTAGATGATTTGATGTCCCATGCTTTAGTTTTACACCCATTACTTTCGAATCTACCTTAGGCAATGAATTAGAGTCAATAAACTTTATCATTTGAGATTTTATTGTTTAGAATTGATATCTGAACCATATGAGTGCGGAATTTGGTGGAATCCTAGCCCCAATCTCTCCATAATTTTCACAAACACCTTTTTATATTTGAGTTTCCTATATTCTTAGTTTTATTAAGTTTAAAAATCGAACCTTCACAAGTCTCAACGAACCTTTTACTACAACATCATTGAAAATACCATCACTACCACCTCCCAAATGAAGTCACTGCATTTAGGGATGTCAATGGATATCCGATATATGATATCCGTTTCCGAATATTCGGATTCTGATACGTTTATTTCTTACATAACGGTTATCGGGATATCGGAACCGCTAACTTATCTAACTTTTAGTGTTATCGTAATCAGTTTTGGATTGGACAGTTTCCGTTAGGTTAATATCTGATACCATTAAGATATAAGACCACATTAATAGTCTAGCCTTTATACCATTCACTTTCTTGTTCATATCTTTTCTCTCGAGAGAAAACTTACCTCTCCATCATCTCTTCTTCATCCGAATCTTCCTCTTCTTCCTCTATTTCGTCTCATAATCCTAGTACCACCATCATCTCCTTATCTCCTCTTTTGTTTTTTTTCTAAAATTCAATTTTGGATTTAATTATGATTTTGAAGCTTAATTTAGGGTTTTGGAGTTGATTTGTGAAAGTAGGATTTAGTGGAATATTTGGTTTGATTTAGTGGGGAGTTGGTTTTGATTATGAATTCGAGAACACATATTTTGAATTGATGATGATGATTTCGAATTAAGGAAGAAGAAGAAGTTGTTGTCGTGCATGTTCATATGGGTTACAAAAATTGATGAATATATGTCGAGGTTCAAGAAATTAGAGATGGGTTTGTGTCCACCCGATTTTACAACAAGAAATTGAGAAGACAAGAAAGAAATTGCTTGTGATGGAATCAAATCTAGATCGATTTACATGGAAGATGGTTCTTTGTTGTGGTTGATTAATGGCAAAGATGATTCAAATGGGTCTGTTGTGGTCTAATGATGTTAGCTGAATGGTTACAGGGATATGGTGGTATTGATTGCAGCTGCAGTTCCATGAAATGGTGGTGTTGATGAACTGAGATGATTGTGAAGATGGTGGTGCAGCTGTAGAGTTTGATAACGAAACTTATCGGAAAAATATCCGATATCCGATAAGCCCAACGTAACGGAATCGAAATTGAATTTCAGATTTCCGTCGGAACTTAACGGATATTGGATATCCGTTAATTCTTAACGTAACGGTAGCGGCTGAGCCACTATCCATTTCGTTCAGATTAAGAAAGCTAATTGATGGTTTCGTACTCACCATTTTCAAATGTCTATATTATTTTTTTTTATATTTTTCTTAAATAGAGACATAAATCAAAAGTTATTTTGAAATTTTCGACGTGCTTATTAAGGCCTACATTGATTTTTTTTTTTTTTAATTTAAAGGTGACAATATATTCTTTGCTTTAACATTGATGTGCCTAGTTGTATTTGACTCATCCAGAACACTTTGATTCTATTTTACCTTAGGCACGACTTAGATATCTCGTATTTCTCGAAAAAATTATTCGATTGATGGAATTTGGTATGATACTTATGATATTGATGAGATTAATAGGATCTGATGAACCGGCTCAGATCGCCAAAGATATATGGAAGATGAAAATTTGGATCGTCAAAGCTACAAGGAAGACAAAAATTGCCACCATTCACAATCACATTGAACCTTTACTGAATCTACCACCTCCCAATGAAGCTGCTGCAACACAACAACCGCGCTCCTACAGAACCTCCACCAGCTGAAAATTCACCACTACCAGATCCTCGAAAAGACCAATTCCACCTTCCAAAACCAATTCCACCAGAGAACACGTAACCTTAAATGCCAACACCATCAGCAGCACCACTAGAGAACCCACCCCAACCTTAGGGTCTGGAACAAATTCATGTCGTACGTGAACAACTTCCCATTTCCTCGCCAATTCGCACGGAAAAATTACATTTTTCAATACCAGTTAAAGATTCTAAGTAAGTAATAAAATAAGAATAATATATCCTATATGAAAACAATTCCCGCTGAATCCGGGCTTTTTTGGTCCATGTTTCCTCCCACGTATGACACAGACAAACCCCTTGACCTCCAGAAGTAGACCCTCATTTAGCCCGACCCCATATAAACTTCCCACACCCACATATGTCCACATATCTTCTTCTCTTCTCTGCTTCACTCCCTCTCTAACCTCCACATTCAAAACTCTTTCTCTCTCTCCTCTTCTCCGTGTCTTCGGAAGCCATGGATGATCTAACGGATGATTTACAAAGCATGAGTTTCAACTCAACAACAACCGCAACAGCAGAAATCAATAGAAGTACAAGTTCAGGTTCAGAAACAACAACATGGACAGCATCAAGTTTATCATGCTCAACCTCAGCAAGAACAACAACAACAAACAACAAACGGTACACACCAACTGGAGATCCATATTGGGATGGAATCAGAAGAATCAGATCTGAATCAGTCAATGGAAAACTATCGCTAAGTGATTTGAAATTTATTCAGAGATTAGGAAGTGGTGATATTGGAAATGTTTATCTAGTGGAATTAAAAGGAGTTTCTGATGATAATAATAATATTAAAACTAATGGTTGCTGTTATTACGCTGCTAAATTAATGGATAAAAAAGAACTTGTTAGCAGGAACAAAGAAGGAAGAGCAAAGATGGAAATGGAAATATTAGAAATGTTAGATCATCCATTTTTACCAACTCTGTATTCTTACTTAGAATCTACTGAACGGACTTGTCTATTAACTGAGTTTTGTCCCGGCGGTGATTTACATGTTCTTCGACAGCGCCAGCCATTCAAACGTTTCGACGAGCTAGCCGTTAGGTTAGTATCTCGATTCACCTTCTCTTTTTTTTACTGTTCTAGTAAGGATCATGATGATCATTGATTCATCTTCAACCATATTGTGGTCTAGGATGTATGTTGTGGGACCCTCTCATTGATGATAGTGGGCATTTAATGTTTTTGCCGCGATGGTATTTTGGGGAAGAAAATATATTTTTTTTTGTGAGATTTTAGGCGGTAGTAGTAGTACAATTTGGACGTACAAGATTCTGACAGACTGTGATGATTATGTTAAGCCGTAGATTCCTTTCATATAGATTTTTAGACGGCTTTACAAAGATTTTGTTGCTGTTTTTGTCTCATAAGTGCGACTTTTTAGTCACAATCTACGAATCAATCAACTGATTGCCATCTCTACTGTGATTTAAGACCCCGTATGATCAAACGGTTAAGATTTAAAGTAGTAAACTAGATAGTTGCTTGCGGTGTACCTATTCATAGTTTCTTTGGTAACTTTATATCATCCATTCGGAAATTTCTATTCTAATTCTAGAAATCTTCGTTCCGGGTTTCATTTACCTAGCCGGATATCGGGGGATTTCATATAAATTAGAATATTCCAAAATTTTGTCTTAGGTAAATTACTAGAATATTCCAAAATTTCCGGTATCTTAGGGGTTTGTGGGTTATATGCCAACCCGTTGTGGCAACGGTCAACTAAGGCTCAAGGCCCAGAGTACATGATGATACTCATTGCAACGTGGCCAGGTGTCATGTTGTTCGAAGTAGGCCTGTCAGTTCCGACTTTCCGATGACCGACTGTGAATTTTAATTACAATTAGTTTTAATATCATCATCACGTTAATTCATGAATAATTAAATTTTAATTCGTTGGTATTTAATGTGCGTTTCCAGGTTTTACGCATCGGAGATCACAGTAGCAATGGAATACGTGCACATGATGGGAATCGTGTACAGGGATCTCAAACCCGAAAACGTTTTAGTCAGAGCCGACGGTCATATCATGTTGACTGATTTTGACCTCTCACTAAAATGCGATAATTCAACATCAACCCCTCAGATTGTCACTAATCAAACCTCTTCACCAAACCTCCCTCCGTCAACTGACCCGCCTAACAAATTTACATCTTCGTCTTGTATTCTTCCGCACTGTATTGGGCCAGCAGTGTCATGTTTCCGACCAAGACTTAGGCGCAAGAAGAAGCAAACAAATCGAGGTGGACCAGAATTCGTCTCAGAACCAGTTGATGTCCGGTCAATGTCGTTCGTGGGTACTCACGAGTACCTAGCGCCTGAAATCGTGTCGGGCGAAGGTCATGGAAGTGCAGTGGATTGGTGGACATTAGGAATTTTTATGTATGAACTTTTATACGGTTATACACCGTTTAAAGGGACTGATAATGATTCGACGATGGCGAATATTGTAGCTCGAGCACTAGAATTTCCTAAAGAACCTTCCGTTTCTGCTCCGGTTAAGGATTTGATTACTCAGCTGTTGGTTAAGGATCCAGTTAGAAGATTAGGTTCCACAATGGGTGCTACTGCAGTTAAACATCACCCATTTTTTCAAGGTGTCAATTGGGCACTGTTGAGATGTACCTCACCACCTCATATTCCTCCTCCGTTTGTCATCCGAGAATCTGAAGAGTCTGACGATAGCTGCCCTGATACACCAGTGGATTATTACTAAATGGCATTAAACGGGCTATGATTATAATGGTACGATCGGTTGGTTTTGTATAGGAAGAATAGGGCTCATGGATTCTTGAATCTTCAAATGGTTCTTGCTGGCATATATTTACAGTGTAAACCGTTTTTGTTAATTTTGAGCCGATTTCATGGCCAGTGAGATTGTTATACATACTTCTCTTTTTTGGATATTCTTGCATAATTAGTTGGTAAAAAACAGACTGATATTTCTTTGTATTTTTGTTTGAACATTTTTTTATGTCGGAAGAGGAAAATGAGCCGGTGTTTAAGATGGGTACAAAATGGAGTAGGTGACAAAATATAGGCTAGTTGAAACTGGCCGGTTAAGGGTAAGTTCATGGGAGGTGTATGGTGGAGATGGTGTGATAATGGATGGTTGGAAGTTTATGGACGTATTGTCAAGCATGGATAGGGAAAGATTTTGTTTGTGGATGGATGGTATTTGTGTTTTGTTGTGCCCTACCCATGTGTGATGTTTTTGGTAGGAGAAACTTGAAAGGTTTTTTAATTTTGTCACGAGGGTATTAATTATGAGCCGGTGGCCATCTATATTCCATGTATAAGTTGTTTTAGTGTCCATAAGTCTTTCCTCCGCATGACGCTTACATTCATGTATGCTTTTCAATTGATTTGTTGATGTTCCATTTATTAAGATCATGAATAGAGAAAGGCCAGAATGCAAGGTCAAACATATTATGTTAATCCAGTGTGGTTTATGATTATTGATAGGTTTCCGAATTACCCCTTTCTTGATAGTTAGCCCCGCCAGAGCTATTAGCTTACTATTTCTCTTCTTTCTGTTTTTTTTTTCATAGAAAAAATAGAGAGTAAGCTCAAAAGAGCAACAAACTCGGAGGTACAATAGATGGCCATCTGGGCTAAGACTAGCACCATGAAGCCCCACCATTATCTGATAATTAATATTACATATTTCCTCATCAATTGAAACTTGGAAAGACTGTAGTGTATCGAAAAACTGTTGGAGATTAGGACCTTTCCAATTTAAGTTTTGAAGTAAGTTAGATTGAATGGAAATTTTTGCTAATCTAGTAGCAGATAAGTTTTGATGAGGAGCTAGCTTAATTAGGTTGCCTAAAACAAAACATGAGTCAGGTTGAGACTTCCTTGAAATCTTTCTTGCACTTCTATTTGTTATCCTTTCTAATGGCATGTAAGGAATTGCATCATCTTCTGCAGCAAAATATATGTTGGATTTCTGCATTTCCTTGCCCCATTCCAATGCTAGATGAGCTCCTCTGTTTGCTCTGCTGAGTCCAACTGTTGGGTCCTTGTAGTTTCTTGCTCCGACACATTGACCTGAGAAGGACAAAGCAATAAAAGCAAAGTTAGTATAGGATTGTGAATCACCATTAGCCATGTTAGTATCAACTTCTAAAATACTCATGCTAATAGTGATTCCAAACTTTTCCTTATGTTGCCTTGTTAGCCTGACATATCTTGTATGCTTATCATTATTGGTATCCTGATAGTACATATTGTTCAAAATGTGCCCTGGATTATGAATCACTCTATTAAAAGAGCATAAGTGTTGAGTTATTTTCAGAGCAATACTATCATCTGAAGGAGTAATTTTTCTGAAGACCAGATCACATCCGGCTTTCCAGATGAACCAACAAATAGTAGCAAAAGTAGCATTCCATCTTGTAATATGATTATCATTATGGAACCAACTATTAAGCCACTCATGAAAAGAATAGAAAGCACTGAAGAGATGATGAGAGTTCCCAAATAATCTTTCCCAAACTTTGGAAGCAGCAGGGCAAGATAGGAGAATATATATAGGTAATATCTTCTTTAGCATTCTTGCAAATATTGCAGATATGATCAATATAAGACAGAATGCTAGCAGACTTAGCATTGGTTGAAAGAATGCCATGAGCACATTTCCATATGAATAGCTGGATGGCTGGAGAAGTATCAAGATTCCATATTTTTCCCCAGGGAGCAGTGAGAACATCATTGGCATACTTATCTGTAATCTGCTTATCATATAAGGATTTGACAGAGAAGACCCCAGTATGAGTTAATCTCCAGCTGATAGTGTCTTTTGTATTGGTGTTGTGCTGTGTAAGAAGGATATGATGTTGGACATCCTGGGTGAACCAAAGAGCCAGTAGACCTAAATCCCAGTCACCAGTGGTATTGAAAATTTGGCTACAGTAATAAGGTTATAAGGGAAGTTAGGTGGTTTTGGAATGATGTCAAATTGACCATCAATCCACCTGTCTTTCCAATGTGAATTTGTTCACCTTTCCCAATTTTCCAGATGTAGTACTTTTGGATATTGGCTATGCCTTCCAGAATACCTTTCCATATCCAAGAATTAGAAGGCTTTGGTTTGGTATCCATCCTTATAACCTCTTGATTTGGGAAGTGAGAAGCCTTCATAGTACAACTCCAGAGGGATTGAGGTTCAGTGATTAGTCTCCAGGTTGTTTTAGTGATCATGGCATTAGTGAAGAACTCCATATTCTTGAAACCCAAGCCTCCAAGATCTTTGGGTTTGTTAACTGTATCCCAAGCTATGTAATAGATACCTTTAGGTTTATATGGTTCTTTGTTCCAAAAGAAATCTCTTTGGATGGCATTTGGTAACTTGAAGCAGTTCATTTAGTAGATACTGGAAGTGGAGGTAACAATTTGAATCATAGTGACTTTCCCAGCAATTGACATGGTGGCTTTCCATCCAGCTAACCTGAATTTTAATTTATCAACACAAGGTTTGAAAGCTTGCACTTTAATTTTATTGGTGAAAAGAGGAGAGCCTAAATATTTATCCTTGATGTTAATCCTTTGGACTTGCATGATGTGGCTTATACTATCAACAATATCAGGAGCAGTGTTCTTTCTTAAGAAGATTCTAGATTTAGCAAAATTTATCATTTTCCCAGAAGATTGACTGAATTCTTGAAAGACCTTGATAAGATTGTTGCATTCCTCCATGTTAGCTTTACAGAATATCATACAGTCATCAGCAAATAGAAGATGGCTAATAGCAGGAGCATCAGGGCTTAGTCTAATTCCATGAATTAGGCTTTGAGATTCAGCATGTATAAGATATCTTGAGAGGAGAAAGAGGGTCGCCTTGTCTGAGCCCTCTAGAAGTCTTGAAAAACTTGTCAGGAGAACCATTAACCAAAACAACAAGATTTGTGGTAGAAATACACTGCAAAATCAAGTTACACCATTGGGTACTAAACCCTATTTGAGCCATAATTTTCATGAGGAAGTCCCAGTTGACTCTATCAAAGGCTTTATCCATGTCAATCTTGATACCCATAGTTCATGTAGCTACTTTTTTTCCGTTCCCGGTATTCATGTGGTGAATAAGCTCATGACAAATTGCTATGTTATCAGATATTTGTCTGTCATGGATGAAGGCAGATTGAAAAAGGGAGATGATTTTAGGAAGGAGGGGCTTGAGTCTTTGAGCAAGAAGTTTGGATATAATTTTGTAGGTGGTGTTGCATAGAGAGATGGGTCTGAAGTGAGAAGGGGAGGTTGGGTTGTCAATTTTTGGTATGAGGGATATGAAAGTAGAGTTCATTTCTTTTAGGAGAAATCCAGAGCTGAAAAAAATTTGAACCCTAGTAGTAATATCTTCTCCAACAACACTAGTAGAATAGTGGGTTTTAGTCACGGTCAAATCAACAAACGGGACTAATGCTAGGCTTGTCTCGGGTAACTGTATGGTCGAGACCATTGCTCATCTCTCTGGACACGGTGATGTACTGACGCGTCTAATACGAGTACATTTGCTTTATAATCAGAAAACTACTAGAGGGTTTCTATTTTCTCTTAAATCTTACAGTAAAACTTCGATAAATTAATAGCTTTGGGACCGGAGAAAATTATTATTTTAGCGAAGTTATTAATTTATCGAGTTAAAATTTAGCTTGTACAAGCCTAGTTGGGACCGGAGAATTTTATTATTTTAATGAAATAATTAATTTATCGAAGTTCTACTGTATTTGTTTCCACGATCTATCGCACCACCCACCACCCACCACTCCACTTCCCAATTCCTCTCATTTTCTTCCTTGATTTGAGGCAGCAGTTTTGAAGAGACTACAACTGCAATTTCCTGCTCGTTCTCTAAGTTTAATTAAGAAAAAAAAAACTTCAGTAAAAGCTCCCTTACTCTCTCTTTTCTTTACTGTCTGTCAGACAATAATTTGAAATATCTGATCAAAGTGAAGGCAATAGGCAAGCACCTTATTACAAGGTATTCTCCTGTTTGATTACATGGTTCACTCCCGCTAAAATCATCCATTTTTCTTTTGATTTGTCTTGATTAAGTTGTTTATTTTGTATTTTCTACAAGGTATTTTGGGGATTTTGTTTTAAAAATGGTTTATTATGAAATCTCTGTAACGTCGTCAAGATGGTAAGCCCGAATGTTTTCTCGTAAATCATCAATTTCTTATAGATCCAACTTATTTCTTACCTTTTCATGTATATACATTTCTAGGGTTTTCTATTATAGTTTTTAATTTGCCGAGCAAAAAAAATATTACAGTTTTTAACAATTTAGTTTTTTTTTCTTCCTTGAAAACATTGCACTCTCCTTTTTAGCAATCAAGTCTATGATAATTGCAATAGAGGTGAGCCCTTGTTTAATATTTGTGATTTCAACTTTGTATCAGTCGTTGAGATTTCTTTGGAAGAACCAAAATTGGATTATGTTAGTTAACACTTGTTTTGTAGAGAGATGGGGTATCAAATGTAACACTGAATGATGTACTGATTTCTTTTGTTTACTGCCCATGACTGAATTGAAATTCTGGCTTAAGAGTGTTGAACTGCTGCTACCATATGCTATGTTTAAGATATAGAGAAAATATCATAATTCTTTTTATGCGATTAGTTGTGTTTAACATGAGCAGATGGATAATTAATGTGGATTTCTAACTAAATTTATTTGTTCTTTCTTTTGGGTTGTTTGTAGTGTTTATTTTTATGGGGTGTTTTTCATATGTTAAAGTAAGTTTACTGCTGCACTTAACCATTTCTTGTATTTCGTGGATATTCTTGCTTTTAAGTTTTGTCTGTAGTTTTCGTGCTACGGCATATTCAAAGTCGTTTACTTCCATTTGTGGATTCCATTTGCACATATAATTAAGTTTGTATCTTTTTTTAGTTGTTTGGCAAGAGATGCATGTTAGACATCCTTAGTTATTTGGAAGTCTTCTTTAGTTGGCGTTTTCATTTTATTTTATTTTCTGTTCATACTAAGTGGTGTTACTTCTACGGAATGTGACTGTTATCTCCTTGCAGTATGTTGTTAATTATCAATATTCTGCCATCTTCCGTCGGTGTTCCAGTTTTTGTAGTGTTTTCTTATTGGTTTTTTTGGTTTAAGTTCAATCTTTGCTTCCTGTTCAGTGTGTTAGGGCAGTAACAGTCTTTCTTCTAAGTCTGTAGTTTTAGTATACGATCTAATTTTGTTAGCTTTTTCTGGCTTATTTACAAGGCACAAGCACTTCCAACAATTTCCACGACTGAAGTTGGCAGTATTGGATCTGCTCATATGGAATTTGGAACTCGTAATGGTAATTGTGAACTGCGAAGTTATCAGATGGGCCATTGACCACTGACCCACCATGCAGAAATTCCTTTATGGACACAATGTTGCTAGGTAAGATCTGACTTCATGGTGCTGGTAATAGGTTCTAAAATCTAGTTTTCTTTCATAACATCTGATCTTTGTCTATATGATGGACATCATAGACTTACGATGTTGACGTTTACTTTACTTTGTGCAAGGTACATAAGCATCAAGAATCAAGGGCAATGAAGGTGCTGGTAGCCAGCTGGGGGTATACCAACCCCTGGTAAGTCCTTTTTTCTTTTCATTTACCTTTCTATTATCTATGTTGGATGTATTCATGTATGGTTGTACCATTAAATTCTTAAAAACCTGTGGAAACAAGTTAACCAAAATTACTTTGTGCGAGGTAAAGAAAACCAACGAAGATCTTTTCGGTTAACGACAAGTACTCTTCTAAGTGTCTTGGAAAATATTATGCTTAACATGTTGGATGCTTCTCAGGTTAAATTAACCACTGTCCAAGGTCAATTTATTTTCTACTTCTGAAAACTTACCAGAGGATTAGAATATCTCAGTTCATTAAGGTGAACATCTTGCCGGTATGATGAGCAGTTTGGAGTCTTGGTCACTGATTATATCATGCTAACTAGCTATTATGTTATTTCTCAATGTGAATGTGGAATATCTTTAGATGTGTAAATTGTTCTGTATTATAAATATCAACTATGCTTATTTTATCAATTGAGATTGATTATAATTCTAATTAATTTGGCCAAATTGATATTCCTCCCGCATTACTGATTTGAGTTTCATCTTTCCGGTACACTGAAGAGTTTATTGTGATTGCTTCAGTGAGGCACAGCTAAGCTAGATTGGAGATGAGTCAGGTGACGTATATAGTATGGCTTTAAATATCGTTAGTACATTATGCTGGATTGTCACCATTATATGGTGACGTCAAGGTTTTTGGATCACTCTCAATAATCATTACTCACCGCTTTTTCAATATTGCATCTGGTACCTTTAGCCTTCTCATCAAATCTATTTAGTTGATAATAAACTTATTATGTTTGTCACATTATGGAAAATTAGTAAGTTTGTCACATTGCATTACCAATTGATCCATTGCTATAGGACATATTTCCTTAATGATACTGTTCTAATTTTGAATCATCAGACAAAAGAACAAAGTTTTGTTTTCAAAAAGGCTGGGCATATATATACATCCAAGATGTATTTATTCGACATTAAATTTTAAGAATTTTCTGTTTTTAACAAAGTTGGTTCTTAGTGGATGCCACGAATGTTAGTTCACTGCTACTGAAGTTATGTTTGTATTCTCGAACATGTAGGTCATCTTTAAATGCGACTTCTTGTAGTTCTTCTCTAGCTTCATGACATACTACTTAATGTAATTTTCAGGTAGCAGAAGTAAAGGGTTTACATATTTTGATGTCTTCCACATTTCATTCATTATAAACAAGACAATACTTTAAAAGTTTCTGGCGACAGACGGGAATTTCTGGATATCTTATCAATTCCAAGTACTTTCAGCATTCTATAGAGCGATTTTCATCCATTTCTTGTCCGTTCATGTTAACAATATGTAGTACGTATTTATGGAATATTTAGGAACTAACAGCTCTTAAATTGCACCCAAAATCTATGTACTACGTAACTTGAGACGAAAACTGTGGCTACGTGGATATGTTGTTTGATTTGGAATCTATGTTCTATTTGTTGTCAGCTACTGCTTTGTCTATTTCCGTTTTAAAAGTATATCAAATGATAGACCAACATGCAAACTCGTCATGGGGTAAGTGTAAAACGAGACCAATGAGCTAAATTGGACACGGTGTGAGCTGTAATCCGTAACCAATGATCAAATTTGGACACGGTTTCATATAAAAATTCGTGACTAAAGAAATTTTGGTCACGGTGAATTACCGAGACCATATAAGCATACTTTTTGCCTCGCAGGCTTTGGTCACGGTTTTTCAAAATTGAAATACTGTGACCATAGACCTATGGTCTCGGTAATATACCGTGGCTAAAAAGCCTTTTTGTACTAGTGCAATCTCCCAGTTGGCTTGAAAAAAGTTAGGTGGGAAGCCATTAGGACCAGGTGTTTTGTCTCCAGCCATACTAAAGAGGATAGCTTTGATTTCAGCAGCATCCGGGATTTGTAGAAGATTATTGTTTTAAGTGTTGGTGATGATAGTAGGAATGAGGTTGATAATGGATTAGTTTACGATGATAGTTTTAGCAGTGTCCATATGAGCAAAGTGGTTGGTGAAGCAATTGGTAATCTCCTTGTTGTTGTGGATCCAAGTACCATCTTCTTTCTGAATGGAGGCTATTTTGTTTCTTCTATATCTTTTCTTAGACGAGTCATGAAAGAACTTAGTGTTTCTATCTCACAACTTGATTAATTGATCTCTGCTTTTAGTTTTCCAGAATCTTTCTTGTATATTTTGCCAATGTTCAACAGTTTTCTTAGCTTCCGTGATGTCATTTCCTCTATTGATATTAAACTGATTCTTGGTAACCCAATCAAGGTGTTGGAGACTTTCTTCAAGTTTTGTTTTGATATTACCATAAGTTCCTTGTTCTACAATTTTAATTTAACTTTAACATCTCTTAATATTTTTCGCTATCTCAATAACAAAAGAGCCTTTATGGTTAGTCTTCCAACATTCAACAATGATGTCTTTACAATCTTGATGATCAAGCCAGGGGCCAAAGAATTTAAATGGTATATGACTTAGTTTCCAGTTAGGATTGGTATTATGAAGAATTGGGTTATGGTCTGATCCTATGGATGAGAGGTTAGAAATGGTTGAGCTGGGGAAAATGTCAAGCCAAGCATCAGTAGCCAACCTTCTATCAAGTCCCTATTTAGTAAGGTGGTTTCCCAATCTCTGTTGGTCCAAGTAAAAGGACATTCAGTATAGCCTAAATCAGTCAGATTAGCTTTTTCCAATTTCTTCAGAAAGATATCAGCTTCATAAGAATCAATAGGGTGCTGACTGAATTTTTCATGATCATGCAGCACAAAATTTAGATCCCCCATGATAAGCCAGGGCAAGTTATTACTTTTGTCAGTGTTTTCAATCATTTTCCAAGAGTGTAATTTATCTAAAGTAGTATAAGGGCTACCATAGTAGCCAGTAAATAACCAAGGGTATCCATTGCTAGGGAAAATAGTGGCACTAATATGATTATTGGAGAAATCCTGGATGGTGACATTTCATTTTGTTTTCCAAGCTAGAATCACCCCCCCCCCCCCAGCAGTATTAATTTTTCCTTTTGGTTCTACAAACCAGAAATTAGTGGCTCCTATGTTGCTGAGGATAGCCTTAAGATTTTTAGATTGTTGTTTAGTCTCAGATATAAAGAAAATGTCAGATATGTACTTATTTAGCATGTTATTCATATGTCTACTAGTGTTGTATTTTACTAGACCTTGACAATTCCAAGTCACGATGAAGAAAAATTGCCAGAAATAAGAGTCTAGGATAAGAGAAAGTTAGAATAATATAGCCTATAATATAGTGGTACGGATAAAAAAAACTTTATGCAGATGTAGAAAGTGAGAATATTAAGAGTATACCATCTATTAGTTTCCTTACTAGTGAGAGTAATAATATGGCTAGAAAGCAAAGATAATCAGCTTAAATATAGGTTTTGAGTAGAAGTATGCACCTTAGGAAGTTGGAAAGGATTTTCTCTCACAAGGTTGCTAGTAGTCAAATTTGTCAGGTGATCCACCTCCATGTTCTTGTCCTGAAGGTTGCTTTTCTTGGCTGGATGCAATTGGTCCCGTGGTTATGATCGAGAGGAGTGTAAGAAACTTGATTTTTCCTTTTAATATCCACCAACTGAGGGCTGCTATGTATAATAACATTCTTATTTTTGGTCTCATGTTTCCTTCTTTCCCAAAGTAGCTTCTTCTGATTGTTGAATTCTTTATTAATTTGATCTTGGATATCAGACAGAGAGGGTATTGAGTTGTAAGGATTAGGGATGTTGGGAGTAATTTTAGGAAGATATTATCGGGGTTAATAATGTTCTCATTCTCAAGATCGAATGTTGAGTTTGCCTCCTAGCAAACACATTGATGTGGGTACCCTTTTTCTTCAGAGTTTATCCTTAGCTCTGTAGTTTTCAAGGGTTTTTTTGTGTTTCTTTTGACAGGCAATGGCTTCAGGATTTTGAGTTGGGATATCCTCAGTAATGGGGTTTTGAAGGCCAGCTTTAAAGATGATAACATCTTCTGGGCCATCAAGTTCTTCAGTACTATTCTTGATGACAATCTGCCTTTGAGCTAGTCTAATTTTGATAACAAATTCTTCAGCAGCATCTTTATCAGAATCTTTTCTTGATGATATGTTTTGTACTTTTGGGTGATGTGGTATTGAGAGTGATGGAGTTGGAAGGATGGGTTTTGTTGCTGGTATGGAAGGGAATTTCTTCTTTCTCTTCATAAAGAGGACCAGAGTGGTCAAGGATTCTACAAACTTTGCAAAAAGCAATACCATTCAAAGCATATGCAAATTCCAACCAGTGAGAGATAGTTGGTGTTTCATAAGCATCTATGCCAAATTTTAAAGCTCTAGTAATATTAATGGTCAGGATGACTTCAAGATTCTTCTCATCTTCTTCTCTACCATAAGCTCTTTTTGGTTCTTGGAAGATACCAGCAGGTTTGAGAATGTTTCTGACGTCAGGAATGATGTTTCTAGGGACTCTTTTGACTAGCACCCAAATCTTAACATTGTAGAAATTAGCTTCATCAATAAAATCAGGTCCAGATGGGGGTACTTCAGTTAGAATAATAAGTTTATCACAGATACCTCTAGTTCCACCCTGCCTGAGGACTCTATAATCTTCTATACTACCAAGCCTGATGGAATAGTAGTTTATTTTCTTCTTCCAAAGTGCAACCTCAAAGATCTCTTCTAAGTTCCCGGTTGGAGTTGATGAATCTAGAGGTAGTTTTGGTTTCATGGGATATTTTACTGCAAAATCTTCCAATGAAGACCCATTTCTAGTTCACTTGTTTTTTGAGGAGGATATTTTCCGAGTTTATAAAATCTTTTGGAAATAGATCTTCAGAGATGTTTAGTGAGGAGTTCATTTGTTCTACTAGGTTGTCAACCGATTCATTTGGTTTACTACCAGAAGTTGATGCCATGAAGTTTTTGGTTGAGAAATACAGGGTAATGGTGGTGGTATAAGTAGAGATGTGTATAGTGTTAGATTAGTTCCCTTTAATTTTAATTTTGAAGTAGAAAATCTTGTCTGAATTGAAGTACAAATTTTTGTTATTATGCAGATGAGAGGGACTAATCTCAATACTCCAGAAACTAGTAAAAGGGAAGTACAAATTCTATGTGGTTTCTAAAGCGTTCCAGTGCCAGGTTTGCATATGTGTGTTGATTTTGTGTTGATTGACTACTAGAAAACCTTGAGAGAGCGACATGTCTATGAACCATAAGACAAAAGAAAGTAGAGTGTGTATAGTATATTGGTTAGTTGGCCCGAGATTCCTATTTAAGTTAATATGTTTGTTTTGTATTTTTGACCATAAAGTGACAGACCACGTGATGATATCATACGTAAATTATTTATTATAGAATTTCTGATGCCAGGTACTAGTTAGATAATGCTCAATCCTAATTGAGATAACATAGGCATTATCATGAAATAAAATTTTGATTGAGTAAGAATAAGTAGAGAAAGTACTGAACCATGTTGAGAGATTCTGCCCACTGTTGTTTCTCCAGCTAGGCTTTGAAATTCTCGTGAAGTAAATCCTTATCAAGTTAGCTTGCCAGTCAGCATGTCTAGTATTTTCATTCAGCCTGTCAAAGTTCTGAAATGTGTATGTTCCGATGGTAAGAGTTCTGATCCAGTCGGCTTTGTCCACCGAACTTTTCCTATTGCCAGGTGGGAGCGATAGAAGGGTCTGCCCGCCATCTGTCAAAAGAAGTAAACTAGTAACAGTTAAAAAAAAATTGGAAGGATTTATTTCTCTTAGGGTATAGGTTATGATAATCTAGTTGATGGAAATTTGAAACGACATGGTAGGGGAAGATTTCTCTTTGGGAATCGCTGCTAATTAATTGTGAAACGAGCCAATACCAAATAATGAATTTCGATATAAAAACCCTTTCAATGGCCGGAGTTTGTATCGGTTTCTTTTCCTCATTTTCAACTTCAACCAATCTCAGTTTTGAAGTGAAATGACCTGTTCTTTTGCCATGGATGATAATGAGACGAAAGCGGATCAGAAAGGCAAGCAAGTAATACAGGAGGTTGATATCGAGCCATGAATTCACTGGTATCCATATGAGTATTGTGTGGATTGTTTGCTGTATGGAATCGCTTTTCCCCAAGGTTGTGAATATCTAGAGTTCAAGGAAAGTTTTGCATGGTATTTGGATGACTTGCATCATAATGTGAATGTGAAAGTTGAAGAGTATTTGCAGCAGGGATGACCACCAGGATTTGTGCATGAGTTGTTGGTTGATTCTCCAGTTAAGCGGTTCATTCAATTCTTCAATAATCCAAAGCCCGAGCCAATCAATCAGGATACTAGCAATCATTTGTGATTCCAGGAGAGAAATATGAGACATGGGGCATCAGCTAGCAAGCTAATGGGGTGAGTGGTGTGACTAACAATCCGCCAGGAGGAGGAGATGATGATGATGATATGGTTGATGTGGATGGTACTGGGTCTCCGTCTCCTGTGCATATCATCCCAAGTTTGGTCCTTTTCAAGTGCATGAGGGTGTTGCTGTTGTTGCTGATCGATTTCTTGTTTCCGGCTTGAGTAGGATTGGATTTCAATCCATCACTCTCCCTGCAGAAGCGAGATTTATGATTCGTCGATTAGCTGCACGGCCCGGCGACACGATGAGTCAATGCATTTTCCGGTGATGGATGCTCTTTGTCTAATAACTGGTCAGATAGGACGAACTATTTTTACCGGAGAAACACGTCCATCCACCGATCCAACCACCGATCCAGCCGAGCCAGAACCGGTTCGACGATGGGGTACCAGCTCTTGCCGCACCGGAGCAAACTAATCAGCCGGAGAAGTTGAGTCGAGTCGAGGCAATCCTATTGAAGAGAAGCAGTCTCAGACCAAGATCGCGTATGACTGAGCCATCTTTTTATATGACTCGGAGCCGAACTCGCAGTGTTAGTTAAGGGACTCGTAGCAAGAATCCCCAACATCAGAAGTAAGTAAGAATGGTTTTCCTCATTCTCCAGATCCTTCAATCTTATGGGATAAACTTTGATTTTGATTATGATGTTTAGATTGGTTAGGAGATGGGTTAAGATTTGCTTTCCGTTAAAACAATTTGGGGTATTTTTTTGTTGTTGAAGTTTGTAAGGATATTTGTGGTTTGTGGGTTTGGTTATTTTGAATGTTGTTGGTTTAAATTGTTCATGTATAATTTGTGGATGATGATGTCTAGATTCTCATTGAATAGGACTGAAATTGTGTTTGACATTGAGCTCCAAGTAGATAGAATCAGATATCGGATTAGAAATAGAGTTTAGGGATTGAGCTGGGGCATTGTGTTTAGTGTGATTGTAGTAGAGACGATGGTTGATATAGAAATTGGGATTTCTAAAGATAGTGTTGGTAGTACTATGATTAAGATTTTGAACTTTCAAAGTGCTAACATCCTCAAGAAAGTATCTGTGATTATAACTGTGATTGCCAAAGATGGTGATTGTGTTATTAGAGCTTTCTGTGATACATGTGTTTCCTGTGATGTCTGCAATCGTTGTGATGATTTTCCCAGGAGTATTAAACAATTACAAGATCAAAAGTGATTTAGATTGGTGTAATCCATAGAGAGCAGGTGAAGAAGACACAAGAGAAAAAAACTAGAAATTTAACGCAAAACTGATGATCATAGAGAGAAATAGAGAATTCTAGCATAAAATCCGGTGGACTTCGGTAGAAACTAGTCGTTATTTCACAAGGAGACAGAGAAAAAGGCTATAAAATTCCTGAAGAAGAAAGATTTCAGATGAGGGGGAGAGAGAAGGAGTCGTACAGATGAGAGAGAAGCATCTCTTCTTTCTGTTAGATATGTGTAGATGATGCTAATGACTAATCTACTATGCATCTTATGCTAAGACGGTACCCTACATTTAAAGCGGGAAAAATAGAAAATCAATCGCCCTGTTTTCACTTTTCACATCTCTGCACTGCACCATAGCCTACGAGTCCTAAGATCTATCTGAAGTTTCTTTTGAGCAAAGTGGTTAATATTGTGTATCAATATCGTATCGGTCGGTCCGATACACCTTTGTAAAAAAACTTTATCGATTTTTATCGGTAATCCATCATTAAGACCGGAATTTTAAATATTTATAAATGTTTCAATCTAAAAATTTTGGTGCCATATAATGCATTAATTTTTAAGATCAAAAGCTTCACAGTACAAATTTAATCTCATTCCACTATCTATTCCCAATAATTCCCCCCTTAATTTTCACCATCGTCTCAGCTAATATCAACCCACATCGGATCAGCTTGCTGCTGCAAATTACTTCTTGCACTCAAAATCTACCCTATTCGTTGTACAAACCCAGATGATTCGCAAGTAGCAAGGTTCTCTTCCATATGTAAGACAATAAGGCGAAGGATATTGAAGAGTACAAAACACGTAATCTTCCCACAAGGATAAGAAACTCATTAAGAAAAATGAAATAGTTAAAAAAAATTTACTGAATCGGATTGAGTTTTCAAGGGTACGGAGGAATGGTTTTGTTTATAAATTTTCAGATCTTAATAATTTATACTACCAAATTACCCTTACTGATATTATCAGTGTATCAGTGAACACGATATATCGGTTTGCACTGGACAATATTAGCATTTTTATCATTCAATCGTTGTATCGTCCATATTATAGGTATCGTAAAGGTTTTTTCAAATACACGTATGGTACAATCGATATTGACTACCTTGCTTCAGAGACATTTCATACTGAGAACACAAAATCATTTCGGAGATCAATAAGGAATAAGCCTCTTAGGAGACACATTTCATATTGACTACCTTTGATATCCTATATTAAGATGGTATTTGGATACCAGGAACAAAAGGGCATCTCCAGAGGAAGAAGTCCATTCCATATATATATAAAGTGCTTCATAAAAAGTTTATTTTTATTGGAGTCCATGAGCCTAACTAACCTCGAAAAATGGCTTGCAAGGTTAGGGTTTCCCAAGGCTTATAACTGCAGGATCTTAAACTTCTCATACCATGTGAGACTAATAATCTCAACACGCACCCCCCTCACGTGTAGCTTCGTTAGGTCTAACAAGTGGACAATAAATCGGGTGACGTGGAGTAAACATGCGGTCAAATAACTCATCACAAATAAATAGCCTGCTCTGATACCATATTGAAGTCCATGGGGCTAACTAACCTTGAAAACGGCTTGCAAGATTAGGGTTTCCCAAGTCTTATAAACCGCATGATCTTAAATTTCCCATACCATGTGAGACTAATAATCTTAACAATTTTTGTTTTTGCCATTCCCAAAATTCATTCCCAACTTAGCTTCCGACTTTTTTGCTTCTAGAAATCGAAAAGTTACTTCTTAAAATGTACCCAAATAAGGGTTAACCACCTTTTTGTCCTATGACTTGCCTAGTGTATTGTCACCCAACTTATACAAGTATAAGTTAAGCCGTCAAACATATAAATAGGGACGGAGGGCTTTTGTTAGAGCATTGCTCGGTCGAACCCACAAGTGTTTCTATCTCAAGCTTGTTGTCAAATTTAGTTGTTAAAATTATATCTTGATTTCTAATCTACAATTAGTTAAGTCTCGGACTAGGATAAAAATGTAGTTGAGAAACAAGGATCACGACAGATCATCATTGCGTTCTTTGAAGACGAAGATCAACCGAAGCTTTTGGAGAACTTCATCAACAAAAGGTAAGTGAAGACTGAACCACCTATATCTCAAGTTATATTCACTTTTCTATCATTTGAGATGATGTCGCATAACTAATTAGACTAGTATACATAGACAAGAATTTTGAGTCAAGTTTATCTTGGTAGTTATTTCTCGAAATATAATGACTAAGCTTAATGAACATTTGTTCATACTTGATGAACTTCGGTTAAGGAAAATTTATTGTTCGAAATCAAAATCATGATTCAAGTTTTATCATTCGAAAATATCCTGGAACAGTGATATGTGTCATTGATGTTATTCGGGAATGTTTCAATCGATTTAGAGAGAAATATATAACTACTATAGATTCGGACAAGACAAAGTGTTATCGGTCATACAAACCGGGAAAACTCATTATAAGTCTCAACTCCGTATTACATGTACTCGTACACGTAGCGGAGTAGCTATATATCGACTTACATATTTGTGGTACGCATATTCTTATGCACATCATGTGAAAATCTGTTTAACTCGTGAATCGGATCGGTATGCATACTCGTATGCAAACCATTTTGTAACTGTGGTTACGAAACCGGGATTAGTATCCAAACCGGTACGCAAACTAAAACAGTTATGTGTTTCCGAACTCGGCTTTGTATCCAAACCGGTACGCAAACCAAATTAGTACTGTGAACTCCGGAACCGGTGACAGTCTTAAGGCTTCCAAAACGGTATGCATACCTAAATTGTTCAGTTAACTCCAGGACTTGGTTTGGTTAAATGTTTACAAAGAGGTACACGTATTGTGACTGAACTGACTCACGAACGACAATGGTATGTGGACCTTGTACACCTATTAACCATGTCGATTATATTTTCAAGTGCGATTAAATTATTTCTATGAGAAAATTTGCATTTGATTAATTCTCTAAAATACTAGACTTATTTGATCACATGTTTGTGACTCAAGGTTGAAAAGACGAGGGTACCCAAATACACCAAAATCTTTTTATTTCAACCTATAAGTCCTCTACCGAATGTGATCGTCTATGGACAGAGTCGAGACAATACGACAATTCGGTTCACACTTCGTGTGAATTACTATAGATACAAGATCGGGACAATACAAAAATAAGATAACTTGTGTGATTGACTATGGATACAAGATCGAGACAATACCACAACAAAGTGTGTACTTGATAATAGGTTCTAAATAACCAAACTCTATAGGATCACTATCAAGTATTACAGAGTTAACGTACAAGTGTAATTTACTTTTAATTATAATAAAAACAATTATAATTGCGGAATAGAAAATTAAATGACACAGCAAGATTTTGTTAACGAGGAAACCACAAATGCATAAAAACCCCGAGACCTAGTCCAGTTTTGAATACTCTCAGAATTAAGCCGCTATACAAAATCTAATACCAACTTCGTATAGTTGAGACCAAGCAGACTACCCCTAGCTACTTAGTTCTCTCAATATCCCCGCGCCTTCGACTTCTAGAGTCACGCACGTGAATAATTTAAGCCTACATGTTATATTTAAGCCTACATGTATTCCAAGCAGCAAAGGAAGAATTTGTTTGGTAACCACTCTAATCAATCTTGCTACAAGATATAGATGAGTCGTTGGTAGGCCTCGAAAGGTGTTTCTAATTTAAGCCTACATGTTATACCGCAAGTGCACGGCGTCTATCGGAGACGCGGCAAGTACGGGTCGATCCCACAAGGACTTGTGGTGCTCTAAGGTTGATCAAGGGCTTACTTAATCAATTCTAAGTGAAGGTAACACAATTGTTTTGTTTTGTTGCCGATACGGCTAACTCGATTTTCAAATGACTTTAAATAGTAAACAAGAATGTAAACTAAAGTGCACTAGGGTTTCAAATCTGCCACTAACTTACACTGTGTCTTTAGCTAATTACATTACTCTTATGTTTCTCCAATTGATAAGTTAATCACAACTAATGTATCTTTCCCAAGCATTACTTGTCTAATTAGAGTACAACTAATCTGAGGATTGATAATAAACTAACTAAGCTTGAGTTGCGGCATCATCATCACAGAGGTATTCTAACTACAGTGCATACATGGCATTGACATACACTGTGAGAGCAAAGTGTTGATGTGCTAAGATTAATTCTATCCTAGAACAATTTAAGCATTCAAGAGAATTATAATTAACATGATTAACACAATGAAAAGCTAGGGCTTCATCTCAACCCTAGCCAATGTAATTAAAACATCAAAGGAAATAATAAAACACAAATTAACCTAAAATTAAACCTAATTTGACGCACTGGCTAACCCAGGCATCCAGTTTTTCGCACACCCCTCACTTATATTTATACATGCAGTTCCCTCAAACCCTAATTTCATTCAAAAACAAAATTAAAATAAAATAACTCTCACCCACTTCTCTGAATCGCTTCTCCTCTTGTCGTGCGGCTCACGAGAACTCCATCACTTGATTGATTGATCGAAACCCTAGTTTTAGTCTTCTCTAAGTTAGCTTCTAGAGTTGGAGAAGCTAAGTGAGAGAAAACTAAACCTAGAGAGGTGGTGCGGTAGGTGGTTGTTGTTGTTCTTTGTGGTGATGGTGTTGTCAGGGTAAGGTGAGGTGGTGATGGTGGAGACAGGAGATGGAGAAGGAGGTATGGGAGAGCAGAGCTCGCTCCGGTTTCTCTCGTCGGGTGAAGAAAGAGAAGATGAAAACAGAAATGGTAGAGTTAGTCGAGAGGGTATAGGGTTAGGTAGTTTGGGTGTTGAGCGGGCACAAAGTGTCGATGGGAAGGCATCGGCGAGCGTAGGATCTAGCCGGAGAAGATCTCGCACGGTCGAGGGAGAACGAGGCGATTTGTTGTGGAGCGGGAGTATCAAGACATGATGTGAACGATGGAGCGAACGTAGGATGTAGCTGATAGAAATCTCGACGGCTTGGAGTGGACGGGCTCGGATCCGGGTCACGGGTCGGGTCTAGCTCAAGCCCCTGTATTGAGATGAGTTGCTACTTGTTGGGTTGCAACTGTTTCGCGCGCGGGCTTTGGCTTTCTGCTCCATGGATGCTCGACTCCAATTCTTCGCTCTTTTGGCTCCTCGGTTTCTCCGAACTTTATTTATTACCTAAAAACACGAAATTAATTAATACAAATATTTATTCTTGAAAACAAAGAAAACACAGAATCTGGGATAATATCTGATTTCTAAGCGCAAAAGATGAGTAAAATGCCAATAACAAGGTGTATAAATATGCACTATTTGGCACTCATCAGTCGTTGACAAAGGCTCTTCCGTTTAATCTAATAAACTCCTTTGTCTAGTTAGATTAATCTAACTATAACTACCGAAATAGTGAAGTATAGATTCACAATCAATCAATAAAGACCTCAAAGAGAAATATGGAGAATACAGATCTCGCGCAACTAATCAATCAGATCTATCAAAGATAAATTGATTCTAGTTTGATCCCTTAGATCAAGGTTTGTGCACCAAATCCACAAGATACAAAAACTAATAAGAATTCTTCTTCGTCTTCAAATCTTCTATTATATTCAAATACGTGCATAACACCACTTGAATCTATTGTGATCAATCACGCACGTAATGTCTCATTAACAATGGACTATCACAAGATGTCTTTAGATCTAACAACAGTTCTAAAGATCTCATCGATACTTTGATCTAGTATGAGTGAATCTTATATCAGAAGAGAAGATTCTCAAGAATAAACAAACTAGGTGCAATCAAATTTTCAACAACCGTTAGTCAATCAAATCAAATCGAAAATTATTAACACCGCAATTATCTAGTTTTCCACCAACGGTACTCGTATAGCTTCTTGATCCCACGAAGTCTTTAAACGAGCGGTCGTAAGAGATTTCACCTAATTAGGATACTTTCCTCTCCAAATAGACGACTCCACCAGAAACAACAAGAAATGAAGTTTGCCTGGCTCTTAGGATGGTTTGATAGAAATGCAAACTTAGGTATTTATAGACCAAGGATGTTTGGACACCAAGGAATTTCCAAAACCGAAAATATTCTCAAGATATGCAATGAATGCCCAAATTTGATTTTCCTAATTCCAATAAATGCTTGTCCAATATTTCTGAAATCTCTCAATAGAATATCTCCAATTAGTAAATGCACATTATTAATGTTTATTTTCTAGAGCTATGCATTAATTGCTGGTAATTAAAGCATACAAAACCAAAAACCTTGATTAAAAGATTCTTAATTTAATTCGTCACAGGATCACCTTGAGTACCAAGGAATATCTTTGAACAATAAATGATAAGAGTTATTGCCCGTGTTCAAAGTATGTTGACATCTTTTCACTGCAAATCCTTATTTCATATTTACATGGATTTGCTTCTTGGAATCGGTTCTACCATAGTACTTCCAAAAAAGATTAGAATTGGTTTTCCAGTATTCCAAGACTACTATGTGATTGGTCAAACCAAGTCACAATGGTTAGTTTTGATCGGTCCTACCAAGTCATATACATGGGTTCGGATCGGTTATACCAATCACTAGGATCGGTTCTACCTAAACATGGTATGTACTTGTGATCGGTCACACCAGTCACCAGGATCGGTTACACCAATTACAAGGATCGGTCACACAACACTTATGATCGGTCACACCAATTACAAGGATTCGATCACACCAATTACAAGAATCGATCATACCATCTCATGGTGATTACCTAGGATCGATTACACCAATTATCGGGACCGGTCATACCAAATCATAAGTCTAGGTATTGTGATCGGTTATACCAAGATACATAACCGAAAGTTAAGATCGGTTACGCCAACTCACACATATTGGTCATCCAAACATATGCAATGAATAGCCGAACCAATAAACTTATTGATTTCTATTTCGATTCACGAAACAAGTTCATCAATGTACTTCCTTTAAGAAAATGTAAAACATTATTTTCTAGGATGAAATCTTCACCATAACCCATACACATAATCATAACACTATATACAAGATTATGTCGATGTCATATCTACGAAGTTCAAAAGATAAGTGTTATACTTTGTAGTCTAATTCCTTAATATTATGATCATGTCTCATCACTAGAGTATTATTTACAATATGTACAGTATATACAGATTCACAGTCATGTTTTCAATACAACACGTCTTGAAATATACGTTGTAGGATCATAATATCGCAACACATAGGGCTCAAGGGATCAATAACGAGCGGTACCGCGAGGGAGTCATGAGAAAATAAAATAAACAACGCGATGAGAAACGACACACAAAACAACCGAAAGACATGGAACTCGGCGAGGGTTAAGAAGTGTCGCGAGATTGAATAGTTGTACATCGGCGACACTTCGCGAGACATTCCAAAAATAAAGGATAGCTTAGCTGTCATCCACTATGTATTACCCTATATAAAGGGTCGAGTGAGTGTGTTGTAAGGGGGGGAGATCTTTTGAGAATTATTAGGCAAGTCATTAGGAGAGAGAAAGTTTAAGAGTGTTTTAACTTCTAAGTGTAATTCTATTTTCCTGTGTAAATACTTCATGAATTCAATCAATAAATGTTCTTGATCTTACATCTTCTAATGGATTAATTAAGCAAAATCGAGTAAGGGGTGTAGTGTGGGAAATCCTGCTACTACATATGCGCTAGAAACAGGGGGTCATGCGAGAGATTGACGTAGAAATTGGAAGGAATTTGGATTAACGAAAAAGGATTTGGAGAAGATACTCAAGAATTCATTGGAAAAGAAAAATGGCTAGAAGAAGAAATGTACAAGGGCAACCAACGATTGTAAGAAGAAGTGGGAGACTTGCTGGAGAAAGGAGGAATGAAACGGGAGAATCATCAAGGATGAATAGGAGAAACGATGGAGAAGATCAAAATCAGCCACCAATTTCCCCAGTAGCAAACACGGCTGAAGATTATGATAGAGTAAGTGTACATACTTGGAGATCGATTCAAGACGAGAGAGAAGAGGAACAGCCAGTTGGTGGACAATGGACAAGGAGGAGGAGAGCAAGAAATGAATGGAGAAATGAATCCGTGTAACGAAGAAATCGCAGACATTAGAAAGATTGAGACAAACAATACACGAGGAGAGACGGCTAGAGGCGGAGGAACGAGCAAACTTGACAAGACGAAATCATGAATTGAGGATGGAAAATATGAGGTTGCAAAATAGGAGATCTAGAAGTAGCGTGAGATCAAGTTCAAGATCGAATGGAGAAGAAAGAAGGAGAGTTTTACCAACGAAAGCACCAATGAAGAAACACAAAATCCGAATATAGAGCATGGCGAGAGAAGAGGAGAAATAGAAGATCGTTATATTCCTCAACCCGAAAATCTTCAAAATGAGCGGAATAGGGAAAATCAAGGAAACATGCAACTCCAAGAACCGAATGACCCGATTCTTTGAAGGAGAATAATCTTGCATGGGAGAGAAGAATTGAGAAGAAACCGAGAGATCGAAGATGACATTGAGAGACACTACATTGAACAAGCGCGACTAGCTCGCGAAAGAGAAAGAAATGAGAGCAGAAATGGAAAATCAAGAGATGGAAGAAGCAATCCGGCGAGAATAACCATGACAACCGCGAGAGAAGGAGGGAACAAAATCGTACCAATAGAAATATTAATGAAGAATATGAGAGGGTGCGAGATGATGAGAGCGAGAGGCAACCAAGAAGAGAGAACAACCGATATAATGGCGTGCGAATTGACGAAAGAAACGAAGAAGAGCGTCGCGAGGAAAGAAGAGGAGAAAATAACGAGCGGGAAGGTCAAAATAGGTACGAGCGAAGAAGGAGAGAAGCAGAGCTAAAAAGACCAAGAGAATCAAATTAGAGGCAAATGAACAAATCTTAAGAGAACTCGGCCGAAATGAGAGGATTACTTGAATAGTAGAAGGGAAGGAGGAAGGAGACGGTTAGACGAAGCCATTGCGAAACCGCGAAGAATCCCTTCACGCTAGAAGTACGGATGGGAGGAATACCTCCTAAGTGCAATCTACCCGCATTAACCAACATCTTTGATGGAACAACTCCGTGCGATACAACATATTAAGGCTTATATGAGATGTATGTTACAATGGGAGAATCATGATGCCATATTGTGCAAATATTTCGCGTCAAGCTTAATAGGAGAAGCACTAAAGTGGTTTGAAAGTCTACCAAGGAACACAATCACATCATTTAACCATTTACAAGCCACATTCCCTGGGAGCATACATAAGTAACAACTCTTCACGACCGGTATTGAAGATGTATTCGGGTTGAAACAAAGGGTTGGCGAGAGCTTAAGGCGATTGACAATAAGATGGAGAACCATGTGTAGCGAAATGGCGGGACGGGTTGAGGAGAGATATCTCATCCTCTCATTTGTGAATGCTCTCTTCGCGACTAACTTGTTATACATTCAAATTTTTAGAGTCAAAAATACAATCACGATGGCGTAAGCTGAGAATTACGAGGAAGAATATATTGCCTTAGAAGAAAGACGAATGAAATGAATTCTTATCCAATCGCGAACACAAGCTCTAACGCCGCAACGCAAGCTTGCTGCCTCAATTCATAAATACGATGGCGAGCACTTCGCAAGGACAGCAAGTAAGGAAAGCCGATGAGGGACAGCGAGAAGATAGTAGCCATGGGAAGCCACGATCAAGAAGAGTTTGAGCGAGAAAGGAACTACTACAACCGAATAAAGAAATAATAAGATTCGAGGCTAGATCATGTGCAAGAAACTTATGGTGGACGAAGGCAAAATAATCGTGGAGGGCGAGAGAAGTCATAGAATAGTATGGGAACAGATTAAGATGCCTCCACTGAATGCTAGCGTTGAAAAGATCTGGGAAGCTATACTTGTGATGGAAAATGTACCAGCACCTTGGAATGTTGGAATGGAACCACCGCCAGGAGATAGAAGTCATGAGTTTTGTTCTTACCATCGCTTCCATGGACATCAAACGAATGATTGTAGAAACATAAAGAGAATCATTCTCAGGATGATTGATCAGGGGAAGCTGAATCACTTTCTAAAGGAAGAAGAAACAGGTCAAACATTACCACCACCACCAGAGATGCACAGAACAGTGTCAGCGAAAGGAAAGGAAACATACGTTATAGAAGTTGGAACAAAAGCTAGAAATTTGAACCTTTCTATTATTCACTCTTATCGCACAATCGAAGATTTTCATGACAACGTGCTCGCAGAGTCTTTGCGAGAGATGCTAATAATAAAGAAATAATGAGTCTGCAGCGAACGAGCCTTGGTAGAAAAGTGGCAAACAAGACTATTTCTTTCTCTGCAGATGAAGTGCCAAAAGGAAGAGAAACACATGATAGCCCATTGGTTGTGAAACTAGAGATTAACCCAAAACCAGTTGATGGAGAAGATGATGAAGCAGAAGCTTGCTGGGCAATCAACCGAATCCTAATCGACACCGGAAGCTCAGTGAATATTCTCTTTCACCATACTTACAAGACGATGGGGGGGAAAAGATGAGGATTTGATCCCCTCAACATACAAGATATATGGCTTTAATGGCACCGCAAACAAGCCAAAGGGAGAGGTTCACATGAGAATACCTCTACAAGGATTATCCACTGATGTTTTATTCTGTGTGGTTGATGTGGAATCCCCGTATAATGCACTAATTGGGAGGCCATGGCTTCATGAAATCTTGGGAGTCGCGTCAACATATCATCAATGTATTAAATTCCCACATCCAAATGGCATTGGTATTATACAGGGAGATTGGAAGGAGTCGCAACAATGTCATGAAGTAGATGTAGAAAGCTGTGAAGAAAGAAATGCCAAAAGAAAAGGTTGGAAACAACATGTGAGAGATGAGCAGAGAAAGGAAAAATTGATGGTGGATGCCATAGAAGTAAGGACTGAACATACCTCGCGAGATGAATGCCTAGAGACAGGCGAATATTATGACAATGAAGAAGCAAAAGATATGAGGAGCAAAAGGCATAAGAAGTGAATAATCAACAAAAGCAGGAGGAAAAATAACAGTTGAAGTAATGATATGCGAGAATCTCGCAGAAGGATAAAGAAGAATTCGATTAAGAAAGAGATAAAGACACAACAAATGAAATGGAATTTGGCGAATACTTCGCAAACAAATATTAACAAATGATGAAACATGAATGATTGAATAATTGAATGATTTAACAAAGATGAATGAGTAAATGAATGGGACGAACCTTTATGGCGTACACCCTAGTTCGCGAATAACATTTCGTAAGAGGCAAATGTAAGACCTAAAGTGCGTCATATAAGGGGTATCTCTCGACATGGCTCGGGGAAGGTTACACCGCTCCTGAAGCTCGAGTCATGAAAATTTGGGGCCCATGAAAGCCTATCCGGAAGAGGTACCTTGGATTCCCAACTATATATGTAGGTTATACCACTGGTTGGGCGACCGAGGGTCTCTTCCTAGGAGTCGATGTATGCTCAAGGCGCCGAGGTACACGGTTGAGCCGAGTGCCCGAGATGGATGAACCTACCCTGGCCATTCTTGGCAAGTCTTGGCATGCGTTGCACTCGCCCGAAGAAAACTCCACTTAGGGTGCGGTCTCGTAACCATAAACCATATAGGTATAAGGGATAAGAGGCTGCGAAAACAATCGGTTGTTGTTAAGACCGGATGGGAGGAGCTAGTCTTGTATGGCCGATGTTTCGCCTCCTTGAAGGGGCAACCGGGAGATGATAAGGGCGGCGCTCTCCATTAGGGGTGTCAAAACAGACGCAAATGTCATGAGGCTTTGTTTTCGCAAGGAGACTTAGGCTTGTCATATTTGTGCGATGATCCCGCAGAGGCAATAATACTAACGCGAGGGTAAGGCGAGATCAATGGGTCTTTACACGAAAGTGTACGGACGTCTGCGATTTCGTCGCACGACGGCAATGTCATGGGGCTTTATGTTCGCAAGGATATTTAGGCCTGTCATATTGTCGCAACTAAAACATCCTGCAGAGGCAAAAATACTTGGAAAATGATAAGGCAAGATCAAGGGGTCCTTACATACAAGTGTAAAGACGTCCTGCGATTTTGTCGCGATAAAAGGTGGCAGGGAGGACCTCTAATTAGGGAGGTCTGACTTGGAAGACCACACAAAATGATAAGGCAAGGTCAATGGGCCATTGCATGAAAATGTAAAGGCGGCTTGCGACCTTGTCGCAACAAGAAAAAAATAAAGTGAAGACCACCAAAAGCATAAGGCGACATTGTCGCAACGATACATTTTAATAACAATGATGACAAATAAGATCTTTCATCCGAAGATAAATAACAGAGGCAAGTATGGGAATGGGGAAAGTGAAATATTGTTATTCATATTCTGATGAAAGAGTTATACATCAATAATGTTAGCCAATTATATTACAAGGAAGAACTACCAAAAAAGGGGGAGTAAAGATTGAATTCAGGGGGGAAAAATCCAAGAAATACACTATAATAAGGATACGAAAATGTACGAGATATTACAAGCGAAAAAGAAAACAAAAAGAGTTATTTCTTTGGCGACTCTTCTTCTTCATCATCGATTCTTGATCGATTATTCTCATCGCCGGAATTTTCTTCTTCGCCCGGCCTCGCTATCGAAACGTCCCGAGACAGGGCGAGATTCTCGGGAACCTTTTCAAGGAGACAAGGATATGAATGCGAGGGATATTGTGATCCTTACAAACATACTCCATGCCTCCATTGCGAAAACGAACAGCATCATTGCTAAAATTCTCCACCGTCGTTAGAAATTGTTTCTTCAACACGGAATATCTATTCTCGCGAAGGAGAGATTCTTTCTGTTTGTTCTTTTCGGTTTGAGTTCTTCAATTCTCATTGGAAAATTCCCCATGAGTTGTTCTTTCTCGAGATTCAAGCTCTCTAATTCTAACTCGAAGCCTCTTCTCGGTTAAAATAAGTAACAACAAGTTAATAATTTACAAGCAATACTACGAAGTAAGAAGTAGTAAGGTGTAATAAATAACCTTCTCTATCGGATATCATATCTTTAATCAAGGAAGTATGCTCGGCGTGAAGACTAACATCAACACCTAGGTTATTCTGGCATTATCTAAAACTTTCGCGGCCAGGCGAATTCATCGTCACTATTTATAACAAGGAGGAAACGAATTTGATCTTCTCGCTCACTAAGCAAGGAATTCAGCGAAGCAATTCATCCTGTTCAATTTGTAGTTCAAGGAGAGATTTTTGAAATGTTGCTAATGCCTGTGCACCATTGTTAGCAATGCGATCTTTATCATCTATAAGGTCACTAATTTTCTTCCTCAAAACTTTGATTTCTTTATTGGACTCGAGAAACATTCGTTTAAATTGGTTGGCAAAGACTTAAACCGGATCTATGTTCAATTTCTAAAAGACGATATTTGGTCTGAAGTTCATTTAATGAAAGGGAGTTAATTTTGTTTGATGAACTACTTAAAGAGTTGTTGAGGTGAGCGAGAAGAAGGTTATTATCCATAGGATCAGGAAATGTATGGAGAAGAATAGCCTCTTCGGAGAGATTATATACATCTGCGAAAGTGATAAGTTAGGTAGCAATAGGCGACCGTTAAAATAAAAATAGTAAAAGGAGGTAAAATTTTATACCATAAAGTTGCTGATTGGCATTTTGAAGAGTGGACACCTTATCCTTTTGGGAGTCAAGTTCGGTGTTTAACTTTTGAATTCTCTCGTCTTTATCGCGAGATGACGCAGCTTCGGTCTCTAATTCTTGAATCTTCTTGCTCAATTGCAAATTCTTCTTTTCAAGGTTGTTGCGTCTTCTCTCAAGGTCCGAGGCAACTACAAAGGAAGTTCTTCCAACCTATAAAAGAAGATAGAAAAATCATTAAAACATATATATATACTTAAACAATTTAAAGTTAGCAGGGGAAGTATGACTGTACACATACCGAGACCCAAGTGCATTCAAAAGGTCGGAGACACAACTCTAGAGACTCCATTGAATGAATTATTGCCTTCGATGAAAGATTACACACGTTTGCGAGAGCCCCGCAAAGAGAAGCTAGGGAGCATCTCCCATTCCTTGGAAACGATCCGAGAAGATGCTAGATAGCTGATCCATGGAAGAAGCTGGTCGATGGAATCTTCTTGGCGAGAGAAGGATTCGAGTCATGATTATCCTCGTCGAAGATTCAGAGCTTGAGCTAAGGCGAGAAGAGGATTGGACCTTTCGCTTCTTAGTTAAGGGGCAGAGGATTTACCCTTGCGAGCGGCGCTTTACCCTTACTTTTAATCTTCGCAAAGCAATAGTTTCTTCAACTCCAACCTTCGCATACGCGTAAAGATAAGAAACAGAGGCAACAATATTGTTTTAAATAAGAAGAAAGGAAGTGATTCTTACTTCACTCGTTTATCGAAGCAATGTCGGTATCCTCCGACGGATCCTTTTTGTAGCTTCTTTTCAACCCTCGCTATCTCGAAAGATTTCACAAACTTAGCAATTATAGAAAGAAAGTTGCGAAAGCAAAATTTGAAGTCGTAAACATACCTCTTTCTTCTTCTCAGGCCATTTGAATTCCCAAGGATGATATCCTGCGAGATTCGCAGGAAGAATATGCGAGCCCGCGATGTAAGGACCATTTAAGATCAAGGGTACGACCCACCATTTCTCATCTTTGGAATGACGAGGAGAGGAATTATTGCCTGGGTGCCAATCAATGTCTTGCATGAGTAATTTATCTTCGAGAGACATTATCCTTTTTCTTCAGGGCGAACGCCCCCAAATGAGATCTCGCATTCACCATAGTTATCACTTTGAGTAATTTTCAAAAAAATTTTCCACGATGTATTTCTCATGACTATTTCCAAGTCTCGCGAATTTGGGATTTTACGGCAGAATTAGGGTATAAAGATCCTTTGCACCGCACCAGCGGTTCGCGAACTCAAGCATCGAGGCGAATACAATCGCCACTTAATTGATAAACGGCCCGAGAGAATTTTTCATGGGCCAAAATTTCATAAAATAAAGGCAACTCGAAGATTGTACAAGGGAATAGGAAGTCCCGCGAGAAGCCGACCGAGCGAGACTATAATCTTTGATCATCACATTGATGATCGGAGAAAAGATTTGCTGAAAAGAATAGATGAGGGTTCTTGATCGGGAATGGTTGTGAGTAAAACCCTTCTCGAGCAACTTCGTTGAACTTCTTCAAAAGAAGTTTTGTATGCACGATCGATGGAAGCCATTTATCGGTATGGGAATGGATGGAAGATTGGAGATTAAAAACAGCGCTAAAAAGGATGAAGAAAAGCTTTGCAGTAGCAGGAGCGCAAATTGCGGAAGGAGAGAATCAAAGAAAAGTTGCAGAGACAAACTAAAAGATGAAAAGGAGGGGAAAAGAAAACTATATATAGGGGAAAAAAGCCTCGAGAAAAACGAGGTCATTTAATGCGAAGAGACATGAACGGTCAAGAAAAAGTGGTTGAAAGAGACGTGTCAAGAGAAGACATTAATAATCAAAATCCGTGTAAAAGTACAAAATCAAAGATTCTAAAGATAAGCAACAAGCAACAATATTGTAAAAATCTCATGATACTCTTCCCTCGCAGGAGAAATATGAGGAGAGATAAGAGACGATACTTCATATATATCTCAAAGAAGCTCGAGAACTTCGCAAAAGAATAGAGGCAAGTACGTACTTTTCAAGTACGAGATTCTTACTCGTTCCTTCATCAACAAAGATCAAAGATTACTACGACAACGGATTTTTCCTTCAAGATCGCTCTTCAAGCAATATTCAAGGAAAAAGAGGCAAGATGTAGGATCATAATATCGCAACACATAGGGCTCGCGGGATCAATAAACGACGGTACCGCGAGGGAGTCGCAGGAAAATAAAATAAACAACGCGATGAGAAACGACACACAAAACAACTGAAAGACATGGAACCTGGCGAGGGTTAAGAAGTGTCGCGAGATTGAATAGTTGTACACTGGCGACACTTCGCGAGACATTCCCGAAAATAAAGGATAGCTTAGCTGTCATCCACTATGTATTACCCTATATAAAGGGTCGAGTGAGTGTGTTGTAAGGGGGGGAGATCTTTTGAGAATTATTAGGCAAGTCATTAGGAGAGAGAAAGTTTAAGAGTGTTTTAACTTCTAAGTGTAATTCTATTTTCCTGTGTAAATACTTCATGAATTCAATCAATAAATGTTCTTGATCTTACATCTTCTAATGGATTAATTAAGCAAAATCGAGTAAGGGGTGTAGTGTGGGAAATCCTGCTACTACATACGTTAGGAATGAAACAGTTCAAGTCAATATTACTAACCTCAAGTGGAAGGATGATGTCGTCGTTGTAGTTCATTACTTCTTCACATTCTTCAGGTCTTTAGAGTAATACTTGTATGTCTCAACATTACTAGATATTCTAGTCTAACCTAAACAAACTTGACTCTAGTATTTAATCAAGCGATTCTAGATGAGTTTTGATACTAAAATATGACAACCAAACTTGACATACCAACGCTTGGTGAGTTCAACCGAGCTATGCACTAACAAAGGTTAATGTCTTATGTGTTCATGAAAATGAATATTAAGCTTTTAAGTTCAAATTGGCTAGTTTCGGATAACCATGTTGAACATAGTCTTTATACACGGTTCGGTTACGGTTTAACCTAACCAAAGTGTATATCTTGTTTATGTAAACCAGATTCAAAGATTCATCTAACGGTGGATATCGTTTGCTTGGTTCCAAAGCTATCTTAGCATAAACCTAAAGCAACCTATGCTTTGAATGTCTATAAAAGAGGAACTTCAAGCAACTGGGATCTTTGAATCCCGACACTACTTTTTGGTGTGTCCTAGTTGTATCTAGAGTCGTCCTCTTCCTATAACCCTTTTAGGGTTTAGCGACCACAAAGACTTCATAGGGATTCGTGAAGCCAGGTCCAGTTATCTTTCCTTGATAACTCGTGTATCCCGATCTTGATCGATTGTTGAGTTTCTCACTTGATCAAGATGGATAGAAATCATCAAAGTTCTCTTCGTCTCAAACTTTGTTGATTCCACAAGGTTTTATACTTGTGAGGTGAATAATAATCTAAGCTGCACTTCGGGATGCATAAGTCCGGATTTTGAGGTTAGCTAGACTTTGTCTATTGCTATCGATTTCTACACCTTTGATCAAACTATTTGATTGTAAAAGGAAATCATCTTATATAGGATTAATTTGTGGGAGGCAGATTGGTTCAAAGTCTTCAATTGAGTTGAGCAACTCTTAGTTAGTGTGACGTAAGCTAAGGGAATCGATTGCGCGGAGTCCTGCTGGGATTTAAGAGACGTAAGGAGCGCGACTGTACCTTAATCGGTGGGATACCTTTTAGGGCTCAAGTACATTCTAGTTCGAAGTTAATTGATAGTAGGCTAGTGTCTGTAGCGGCTTATACAGTTTGGTAATCAATCTGGACTAGGTCCCGGGGTTTTTCTGTATTTGCGGTTTCCTCGTTAACAAAACTTCTGGTGTCTGTGTTATTTCTTTTTTCTCATTATATTGTTTATCTTTATAATTGAAATATCACATGTTGTGCGTTAATCAATCAGCGTAACTAGATATCTAACCTAGTTTGTTGGATATGACTTGATTGATTCTTGGACATTGGTCTTTGGTACCGTCCAAGTAATCTCTTTGTGATTAGGTTCACGGATTTGATTATGTAAACGTTCTAATCGCAAGAGAGAGAGATATAACTCTAGATAATATTCCTTGATTGGGTTTAACTTTCGGGGTTGTATTGAGTTTGTCCATACATATTGCCTAAGAAAAAAGTGGTTGTGTATTTTGGTACCCCCACGTTTTCAGCTTTGTTGTAACAATTGTAAATATACGGTTAGGAGGCAAGCATTTGGCATGAAATCCTTGGTTTCCATCCAGCCCAATCGCATTTTTACGGATAGATACCCGGACCGTTCATTAGTGGATTGGATGCGGATGCGCTCTTAAAATTCCGTTGGACATCTCTATTAGATTTAAAATATTTATAAAAACTTTATAATATATATGATGTTGACTGCGTATTTTTAATAGTCCTGCATATAGTCGATTTATTTCTTCATTATATTCTTCGATCGAACTTTTAGGGCTTGAGCTTGAGACGCCGAATTAAGTCATATTATACTTTGTTTTTTTCGTTAAGATTGATCGGTCATTATTCAAGTTATTTCATTAGTTTTATTTTTTTAGTTTAAAATTTTAATTGTAGAAGAAATACACTGGATCATCCGCATCCAGCCGTCCATTGATGCATCCATTAGATTCAAATCCGTTGGATGCTGGATTGGATGTGGATGCGAAATTTGAAATCCATCAACTATTAGATTGGATGCGGATGAGTCAAAAACCGTGTCATACGTGCCCATGCTCACCCCTAATATCATGGTACATAACTAGTCACATATTCATAGCGTAGTTAGTAATCAGACGAATTTTAATGAATCATCCATTCCCGAATGATACTGCTGAACTACTCAAACCCCGACCTTGATACGCGTGTCATATGGAATTTGTCAAATTATACGGATCTGCAAATCATTCGACAATTGATTCGTTGACTTGGGTTGTACCAGTTCAAAGCCGATCCAACAGATCCGAGCCCATTTGTGCACCTCTTACTTCTTAAGTGCATCCTTCCCCACTGAACTAATTACTTGTTTTTGCCAAATGTTAGATATGTACTGTACATAGTTTGATTTTTATTAACAAATCATACCCCACCCACAAACAAAACATGTATTGTTACATAGTTTGATTTTCATTAACAAATCATACCCCTACCCACAGATAAAACATATTTCTTTATTAGTTAACACACGTTGAATTTTCAACGGAATTTAAAATTTTAAAACGAATTACACATCTACGTATGGCGTTCCGAGCTACTGCAAAATCTTGACATCTTCACCAGATTTTTGACCGAATTCGAATTATCCAAATTCGTATACTATTTGTACGTTTGCCGCCCCAAACTACGCTCCATATCCTAAATTGCTAACTATTCATAGGTGCAATATCTAAAATAATAGCTAGAAAATTTACTTTGAGTCCGAGATTCTATGGAATTTCACCCCAAGATTTCACTGTCAAGGTGTCAAGGACTAGCGAGACAAGTCCGAGATCCGATATCCTAGCAAATTTCATATAAATTTCATGCAAAAGAATTGGAATACTTTATAAATGAGTCGACGCATGCATAGCCTCCGGACATGTCCAAAATTATTAGGAATAATAGAATTGTCAAATTCAAGTCAATTGACTTTGACTATAGAAGTCAATAGTCCTTAAATCGGACACATTAAATATGTCCGAATTATATTGTATTTTCTTTATCTCGTTTTCCTACACATTAACTCGTAATAACAAAGTTTTCTTCTTCTTCATCTTTTACATCTGAATATCATCTTCTTCAATACTATGAGAACATATCAATTCTCATGGTATCGAGATATGGTAACGATTCTTTTTCATCAATCAACAAAGCTTAACAATTGTTCACAATAATTTTCAGCTTTTAGGGTAATAAAAATTCAATAATTTTTTCCCAGATTCAATATTGTGTGTTAGGGTTCTTCATCTGAAATTTTATGGTAACAACAAGAAAGGGTTCTTATCAACGACAACGAAATATAAATAGCAAGACAAATCGAAATACCAACAACAACAACAACAACAACAACAACATAGTTCTTCTAAGTATAACTCAAGAAACTGCAACAATGTCGACTTCTGTAAGATCTGGTACTTCTTGTTCTCTTCCTTTTACAAATATCACCAATTTTGTTTCAATGAAATTAGATGGGTCAAATTATTTACTATGGCGTGATCAATTTGAGGGTGTCTTGATATCCACTGATTTATTTGGTTATGTTAATTGTGAGTTGGTAGAACCATCACAGAAAGTAATTGTTGACGGGGTTGAAATTGTAAACCCAAAATGGATTTCTTGAAGGAAGTTAGATAGATTTGTTTCAACCTGTCTAAAAGCAACCTTTACTGCAACTATTAGTGGAGATGTTCTTGGTTTATCTACATCAAGAGAGATTTGGGAGTTTCTTGAAAGTAGTTTTAAAACACAATTTTTGGCTAGGAAAAATATGCTAAGAACTCAGTTACATGGAATTAGGAAGGGTAATCAATCTATTGTTATATATCTCCAGAAGATAAAAACTATAGCTGATTCTTTAGCAGCCATGGGTGAAAAAGTGAATGATGCAGATTTAGTGATGTTTGTTATGAATGGGCTGAGTAGTGATTATGATATTTTTATCATTTCTTCTCAAAATAGAGAAAAACCTTATAGTTTTGGTGAGTTAAAGGCAAAATTGCTATCTCATGAGCAATTCTTGGTTGAAAGACAACATCAACATTCTAATGTCTATGATGAACAAAATACAACTTTATATGCAAGGGGTAATTCAAATGGATATAATAATAACAGAAGAACTAATGATAGAAATGGAAATGCTGGAAATTTTAGAAACAGCCAATATCAGTCTGGCTCAAGTTCTCAAAATTCTACTAGTTCTCATTCAAATTCTACTAGAAGACCCTATATAGAGTATTCTAAGATGTTTTGTCAAATATGCAAGAAGAAGGGTTATGTGGCTACTAGGTGCTTCTTCAGATATCATCCACCATCTACTGGTCCTTCACCTCATACTTCTCAGGCAAATTATGCTAATCTGATAATGGTGCAAGTTTCTCAAATGGAGCAAATACAAATTCTGGCTCTACTCAACAAGCTTTTACAAGTATGAATGTTGCAAATGCTGGTCTTAATGATGATCCATCTTCATCAAACACTGTTTGGATCACTGATAGTGGAGCTTCTCAACATATGACTGGTGACAAGGCTTTACTTCAAAATACTTCTACATACAAAGGCAAGGACAATGTAATGATTGGTAATGGTAAGCAACTTGCTATCTCTCTTACTGGTAATTCTGTACTTCATACTTCAAGAACTAGCTTCAGATTAGATGATGTTTTGCATGTGCCTGATATTAGACATAATCTTTTATCAGTAACTAAGTTCACAAAGGATAATGCTTGCTACATAACATTTGATCCTTTTGGGTATGAGATAAGGAGTTTAAAAGATCATGTTCTGTTAGCTAAAGGAAAAATGGTTAACAATTTATATCCCATTACCTCTACTATGATGCAATTTGCTTTCTCATCTCTTGTGGCTTCTCCTGATATTTGGCATTGTAGATTAGGTCATCCATCTTTAAAAATTGTTCAACATCTTCATACTAATAAGGATATTATTCTTAAATCATCAAATTCTTCTTCATTATGTCATCCTTGTCAACTAGCAAAAAGTAAAAGGCTTCCTTTTCAAAAACAAGTGCACTTCTCATGTTTCTTCTCCACTTGCATCGTAAATTGTGATGAGCGGGGTCCTGCTCATGTCACCTCATTGGCATGACATAGATACTATATACTCTTTATTGATGATTTTAGTAGGTTTCATTGGATATATCCAATGCAACTTAAGTCTGATGCATTACAACGTTTTCAGCATTTCAAAAACTTAACTAAAAATCTTTTTAAAACAAAAATTGTAGCATTTCAGACTGATGGTGCTAGTGAACTTGTTAAAGGTCTTTTTAAAGCTTTCTTAGAGTCATCTGGAATTCAAATTAGAATTTCTTGTCCTAAAACCCCACAACAAAATGGTATGGCTGAAAGAAAACATAGGCATATCATTGAAATGGGTAATACTCTGCTTTTTAATGCTTTTTGTCTAAAAGAATTTTGGTATGATGCTTTTTTAGCTGCTACTTATCTTATAAATAGAACTCCTACTCATGTTCTTAATAATCAATCTCCTTATCAAGTTTTATATAATGCTTCTCCAGATTACTCTTCTTTGAGAGTTTTTGGTTGTCTTTGTTATCCTTTTTTAGGACATTCTAGAGCTGACAAATTGTCACCAAAGTTAGTGAAATGTGTTTTTATTGGATATAGTACTTTACATAAAGGATATAAATGCTATGATCCTCTTTATAAAAGAACTTACATTTCTAGACATGTTATTTTCTCCGAAAGTGAATTTTATTTTCATCTTGATTCCTCTTCTTCAGATATATCTACAATTTCTGATTCTTCTGTCATATCTGAATTGCCTGCTTCATCTATAACTGTTCCTTCTTCTTCAACTATTGTTACAAGGTATAAAACTGGTATTTCAAAAGAAAAATCTTTCCCTAATCATGTTTTACATCACTCTGTTAAGCATCCTCTATCTGCTGCTTTTACCTCTTTCCTAAATACTCCTTCAATGCCAAAAAGTTTTAAGCTTGCAATGCAAAATCCAAATTGGAAAGTTTCTATGACAGATGAGAATGATGCATTAAATAGGAATGATACATGGGATTTAGTTGACCCGAGCCTCATATGAATATATTAGGTTGCAAGTGGGTTCTGATTAAAATTGAATTCGAGATGGTACAATTGATAAATTGAAGTCAAGACTAGTTGCTCAGGGTTATAAACAACAAGATGGAATAGACTATGGTGATACTTTTAGTCCTGTAGTTAAATCAACTACTGTTAGAGTTATATTATGCACTGTTGTCACTAAGAATTGGCCAGTGAGACAATTAGATGTATCTAATGCTTTCTTGCATGGTGATTTAACTGAAAATATGTACATGAAGTAGCCACCAGGTTTTGTTAGTGAAGAGTTTCCTAACAAGGTTTGTCATTTGAAGAAAAGTTTGTATTGATTAAAACAAGCTCCAAGGGCTTGGTTTCAGAAATTTAGCTCAGCTTTAATTTCTTATGGTTTTCTCAGAACAGTCTCATATTTCTCTATGTTTGTTTATCATGTTGGCTCAGACATGATGATTCTTTTACTATATGTTGATGATATTATCTTAACTGGTACTTCAACTACCTTGCTTGATCATTTGGTTCAATATTTGAGTTTAATTTTTGCTATGAAACAATTAGGAGATTTACATTACTTCTTAGGTATAAAAGCTGTGAGAACATCTAATGAAATTTTGCTTACTCAGAAGAAATACACTTTTGAGTTGTTGGGAAAAGCTAAGATGGTAGAATGTCATCCTTGTAGTACTCCAGTAGCTAAAGGGCCAAGAATTTCTATTCATGAAGGTACTTTATTAGCAGATGTAACTGAGTATAGAACTATTGTTGGAATGTTACAATACTTATGTCTTATTAGACCAGATATCTGTTTTGGGGTTAATTATGTCAGCCAATTTATGCATGCTCCTACAAATATGCATATGTTATTAGTCAAAAAAAATTTTAAGATACTTAAAGGGAACTATTGGATATGGTATTGCTCTCAGAAAAGGAGATATTTCTCAACTTACTGCTTATAATCGATTCTGATTGGGGTAATTGTCCAGAAACTGCAAGGTCTACAGTGGTTATGCTATTTTCTTGGGTAATTCTTTAATATCTTGGTCTAGTAAGAAACAACCAACTGTTTGAAGGTCTACAGCAGAAGCAGAATATAAGTGTTTGTTTGTTGCTACTGCTGAGTTAGAGTGGTTATCATCTCTTTTTAGTGAACCCATCTTTCCCTGACATTGCCTATTTCTTTGTATTGTGATAATACATGTGCCATATATCTGTCAGCTAATCCTGTTTCTCATTACAGGACAAAACATATAAAAATTCATTATCATGCAGTTAGGGAGTTAATTGAGAGTAGTTTTGTTAAAGTTCAACATATAGCATCCGAAAGACAATTGCGGTTATTTACAAAGGGTTTGTGTGCTCCCGTGTTTACTTTACTTCTTCAACAATTACTCGGGTTCTTCCTTGGATGCTTTATACACATGGTGATGCTTTTTCCTCGGCAAGTATTTCCCATGATTTGTATCATGCTTCTTGATATCTACTTCAACACATACCGTCGCTACTCCTGTTGTATTTCCTACAGATATATATTCTACAAAGTGTCAGATGGTTGTCTCTAGCACTTACTTTCCAGATACTACTATTGCTCTGCCTGTTAAACATGTTTCCTTTCTGTAAAAAATTGTTACTTTGATTTTCTTGTTATTCTTCAAACTGCTAAGTGTCTGCCATTATCAGTTTGAGGGGGGCTATTAGGAATAATATAATTGTCAAAGTCAAGTCAATTGACTTTGACTATAGAAGTCAATAGTCCTTAAATCAGACACATTAAATATGTCTGAAATTTATTGTATTTTCTTTATCAGTTTTCCTACACATTAACTCTGTAATAACAAAGTTTTCTTCTTCTTCATCTTTTACATTTGAATATCATCTTCTTCAATACTATGAGAACATATCAATTCTCAAAAGGGAAAATTAGGCTAAGGCCCAACCCATGTATAACCCATAATATTAGGCCCTTAATTAAAAGAAGTTTAATTCTAGGCCCCGAGTTATTAAAAGACATCCATTCCCTTTTATATATTGTCAAGCCCCAAATTAAATAAAATTTAAATTTAATCCCAAAAATTTTAAATCTAGGCCCAAAATTATTAAAATATAGTATGAATGTGTAAACAGAAGTTACACATGCATATGGCATGTGTATCCTGAAGTTACACATCTTTATGCCATGTGTAATGCAAAGTTACACATCAAAAAAATAGACATCAAAAAGAACAAATACAAAAAAATACATGTATTACTTTAATATTCATTTACAATAATTTCTTAGCATGTGTAAGTAGAAGTTACACACGCATCTGTCTAGTGTAATTGAGAGTTACATATGCATCTATCTAGTGTAATTGAGAGTTACACATGCGTCTCGACGTCCGATTTGTGCTTTTATGAAGTTTAAATATTTGCCTTTCCTTCTTGTCTTCCTCCTCCAAAATGCTTGCATATCTACAACGAAATAAACATCCATAGATTAGGTTGGATGAACAAAAAGCAAAAATAATAATATTATAGAACAATTGTAAGGCAAAATTATAGAACAAAGATCACGTAAAAGACACATGATAACCTATCTTAGCATGTATAATCGGGAGCTACACATGCATCTCGTCATGTGTAATTGACAGCGATTACACATGCATATGACTTGGATACCTAGCATGTGGAATTTTTGGTTGCAAGTTTGTTCATTTTAGCATGTGTAACTAGGAGTTACACGTGCATCTGTCTAGTGTAAAGAGGAGTTACATGCATATAGTATGTGTAACTAGGAGTTACACATGCATATATCATGTGTAATTGAGAGATACAAATGCACCTGACTTGTGTAACTAAGAGTTACACATCCATATAAAGCACACATTTTCAGCTATAAAAGAGCTAAAAATCATCACTTCTCACCTGGACAGTAGCCAACATCCTTATCCATCCAGCCATAAACTGCAAGAATATCTCGAGCTTTGATAAATGTTCTTGGTTCTCTTGGTAAGCTAGTGTCTTATCAAGAGCGCAAACCACATCGAGACCCGCATAAACATCAATCGATATAGAAAAGGTTACAATTATTCAGAAATTACTTCCATAGAAACATTGAAATACCATAGTCAAAACACCCCTAAACAAGCATGTGTAATCAGCTGAGACACATACAAAATGCATGCGTAATTCGGAGTTACACATGCATCCTTCTAGTGTAACTGGGAGTTACACATGCATATGTCATGTGTAACTGAGTATTACATTATGCAAAGCAACAACATTCACATCATCCATAAAAAAGACCCATACAAAAACAGATAAAAACATAATTCACCACAAAATTTTCTAAAATTACACATGCAATTAGGTTGTGTATATAGGAGTTGCACATGTTATTTAACGTGTGTAATCAGAAGTTACACATGTAATTATCTTACTTGAAAAAAACCAATTTCCATTGAGTTCCCGTAGTAATTCAAACATTTTAACTTTAATATCCCCTCTTATGTATTGCCATACCTAAATTTCTATGTCATATTATTACTTGAATCAATTTTATGAACAATCACAGCTGGAACAAACAGTATTTGAATTGCATGGTAAATGATACTTCTAATTAATACTTCAAATGAACATATCTTAGCATGGTACTCCACTAATTCTTCACTGAACGGCTACCAGAACTCATGGCAAAACAACTGCAGCAACAACACTTGCCCAAAGGCAGGTAAATACCATGCATTTATATAGAACATAGACTTTATATCCCACCATGTGTAACTAGAAGTTATACATCCAATTATTTTGTCATAATAAGATAAAGAAAGCCATTTGATGTGCCACGCAATGAGTAACAAAATAGTCCAGATACTTATAATAGAGCAGGCATCTTCAAGAAAAATGCATAATCAGCTAAACACTCATAAAACAAGCATGTATAATTAGCTAGTACACATAAAAATGCATGTAGAGGTAACAAAGCAATTCTCTATACACGGTTAACAAATATGTTACTAATAGCTTAGAACCAACTCACGAACAAAATAAAAGTATTATTTCTATTCATCGACAAAAAATGCATAAAACTGATGTATCACTGTATTCAATGATCAAAAACCTCCATAAGAGTCATAACACTCAACCATTCAGAATTGTAAACAGCTAGATCAGATCCCTAGGGAAATTTACACAGCATATTCAAGGATCCAAGTATAAATTTACACAAAATCATCTCAGAACCAGCTCGGGTACAACAGTAACAAGATCTATCGGAAGAATTCAATAGCTACATACTGAAACCCTAACTACAAAATTCTGAATCAAACTCGACAAGATGAGTAGTAAACTCACCAATTTCTGCACCGAGACCTTGCATCCCAGAGACAAGGATGTTAGAAGCAAGAGGTCTCCGCATAGTTTCCCGTCCCATAAACAAATAAGCTCTAAGCTCACCACCAAGTCCGTTCTGCAGCTTCAATTGCAACCACCATCCTGTTTCATCGCCTCGAAATTCAGATAGTCAACAACAAACTATGAAGTCATGCCTCGTAATATCTTGACTCTTAACTACCAAATCAGAAAACAAGTTTCATATGCGTAACGAATAGTTACACATGCTATATGCATGTGTAACTAGAAGTTACACATTCATATGACTTATGTACTAGGAATTACACATCCGTATATTAAGGGTTACAAGAGCTAATCCCAATGAAGAATAAGAAATACATGCATGACTGGGCTTACTTATCGCATAATTATTAACCTTGGGAAGCTCTATATGCTTAATGAGACATAACTTACACCATAAACACCATAAACATTAACACTAGCTCTCTCCCTATCTTGTATTACCATATGAATACCACCACTAGGTCCAAATAAAAACATCCTCTCTCGAAATTAACATAACCATCACCATGAATTACTTCAATGACTACATACGTACACAATCATTCAAGGCCATATTCAATATACAATCACCAAAAGCTTTAAATGTAAAACAAATTGCATATGTTGCAACTAGTTATATCCTATGTTACTTGTAACATCATTTATAACCAAAACAGATAGGCAATCATAGTATGTTAAACCATTCTTATCTCCTATGCAATACAAATCCTCCTATTCAACCAAAATATCAAAAACTTTGCATAAGCAAACAGTTTTTGAGCAAGACAAACCTCATCTCAATGTTGTTTCCCAAAGAACCGAAAGTTATTATACTATTACTAGTTCAAAGCATATATAATGAAGAAAAAATGCAGTAATCAATAGCGTTCTAAAGATCACTATTCTAGGTGACATCTTTCGCACTACAAATAGAAAACAACACTAGTTCTAAAACATAAATTACCTGCAATAATTTACCGCCTCCAACAAATGGATGTTCCCATCCGCAGAAAGGGAATATAACAACAAAAGAATGGTAATTAGTTCCATGAACCATGTCATCACTAATGGATGTTCGTGAGAACATAAACTATTAACAAAAATTGATACAAATACTCTAGATTAGATATATGATTCAGTTCTTAAAACCAAATAATTACTGTGACAACCACCACCACCAAGAATAACCACAGCAGTTAAAACTAAAAACGGTTCATCCTCTTTGATGTCACATTCTCCTTCAATTATATCCCCTTATTATTCAACCTACCCATGAAAATTATTACCACCGCCATTAATCATCCCCGTAAATTAAAATTGAAATATAAAAAACAACCAATCGAACCTCAAACAACAACAAGAACAACATCAACAATAACAAACAAAAAAACGTACCTAGATTCAAAATACATGAATCGATTGATTCAAGAAAAATGTGTTGTTCCTCTCTCCAATCTCATTTGACGGGTTACGGAGATTAAGATGCTCTGAGTTCATAAATAAACATAGATTTTCGATCGAAAATATAGATTAAAAGTTAAATTGAGTTCCAATTCAAAACCCTAGAAAATTTGTTTACAAATTTTTTCGAAAATTTCGATCTTAAAAGAGAGATAAAGATGAAATAATTATAGATCTTTGTTCTAATCATATTTTGAATACGTGATTTCTAAATGAAATCGATCGATTTGGTTTTCAATAATAAACCGAGAATATTTTTGTTTCGATATTGATTTGGAAATCAAAAAAACTAGAAGTTGAAATCAAATGAAAAGATGAAGATATATTAAACTTATCTTTCGCATCATGATTTGATGATTAAAACCTTCATTTCTAGTTGTTGATGACAATTTTGATTAAGATTTCTTCATCAATATGCACCTAACCTCGGGAACAAGAGTTTTGGACGATGTTTTTATGTTTGAGAACTTGATTTCGACAGAGAAATCTTCTTTGATCCGAAAATAAAAAAATCCGAATAAAACTATTTCGCAGAAGAAAACTCGTCCTAGGAGAGAGAGAGATGAATTTGACTACAAAATCTATTATGTTTTTCTCTTGTATATATTCAAAAGGGTAGTGTTGTCATTATTGAAATTAATAATAATTAATTATGGGCCAGATCTGAAAAAAATTTGATATTTTGGGCCTCGCAATATCATTTTCCTAAAGTATGGAGTTGACAGTGTATATGATCCATTTAATGGGGCTTCTATATATTGAACCCATATAGTAAGGGGGTTCTAGTATTTTTCACTTCTCAAAAACTAACCTTAAGTCAATCAGACATAGTCGATAAAAAAAAAAAGATGTCAAAAAGAAAAACTAGCTGATGTTGGGCCTAAATTGCTTGCTTGTGCAACTTGTAAGCAAGGATTTAACACCAAGGAGCAAAACCACTTCGGCTCCGACCTAGTAGAGATAAACCAAGTAATCAACAATAGATGCTAGATATGAGCTGTAAAGCCTAGATTTTTATGATACCTCACAGTTGGATTAATAAAAAAAACAAAATGAACAAACTAGTCGCTTGAAAATTCAACTATACTTACTGTTATACAGAACAGAAACATCATATGCGGCCGTATGGTTTAAGAAAAAGTACTATTCTGTCAACCCGAACAAGACATGCAAGTATGCGACAAAGAATTTGGATACATGACTTTAAAATCTAGGCTAAATTTATAGAGTTTAATTTTCATCACTATCCATAAGCCAATGTTTAATGACATATAATACAAAGCTCACACAAAATATGACACCCCCAAGAACAACAATAATCCGTACCCATAAAAAGGAAATGAACGCTTTTAGCACGAACCCGTACCAAGACTGAAACCACAGAATCGAGCAAATGGTCCCTAAGATAGCACCCACCACAACCTGACTGATGGTGTGATGTCGTTGGGATATACGTAACCAAGACTGGATAAACAAAACATACAACACGGCATTAGATTGCTAAAATTAAACCATATTTTCTCTCTTAGTTTCGATGGTAACCTCAAAATAAAAACATGGAGACTATGCTTACAAGATATGAGCTGAAAGCCAAGCCGAGCACCCCGATGGTCACTGTAACTCCATTCAACCCTAGAGATTTAATCACTGCCACAGAAATAATCACAATATATAAGACACCTTTGACAAGAAAAGTAGCAGGCAACAGAATGAAGTAATATGATGTAACAGAATAAAAAACTTCATTATAATATAGCGTCATCCAGTTTCAGGAACATAAACTCGTAAAGATAGTGTTTATCGTAAATAAGATGAACAGGTTCACAGAACTTTCTAGTAATTGATGATGTTAACACACTATTTCTCATAGTCGTGTCCACAAAATATTAAGCGTAAGTTTCATAAGACTCAATACAAAATCAATAACTCACATGATAGGATAGCAAAGACAGAAGCGAAGAAGATGGACTGAGCATGTGAAGATGGCATGCCTGGACCAGAACCTAAGCTAGCAACAGGTCGCTCTTGGTTGAGTATTCGTTTTAATGTAATTGAAAGCCATGCATTTGCAACTGCTCCCGTTGCAGCCCACATGGTCAGAGCATCGTGCCTCCAAATCACAATAATTCCAAAAACTGTAGCCACAAGCCATTTGCTCTGAGACTCAAACAAAACAGTTGTGAATTGCCTGCCTTGAGAAATGCTATATTGAAAATCAAGAAATGAATCAACCTGTCTCAGACGAGTTATTTTTAACAAAATCATTTGAACATAAACATTTTAAAATCCCCCCCATTCTTCTTAACATCCTATCAGTTTCAACAATGATCGAACAACTACGCAACATGGTTTCTCAGTTAGTTAGTTGTTCCAATATCGTAAAAGGTAAAGTTCAAAAAGAAAACAGGTGATTCAATATTGTGCTTAGAGAATGAAAATAGCAACCTCAGTATAGAAAGTTATCAAAGAACAATGGTAACCTAAGTTCTAATTTCATACTAGACATGTTGAAATTATAATCCAGGCATATGAATTTGTCCCTGTAAGATACAATGTCAATACAAATGTCTTGGTTAGTTTTACGGAATATATAAATTGCCAAGTGAGGAACTAATGAAGTGTTCTTCATCTACCTGCAGAATCACTCACCTATTGTACAAGCGGGTAAAATGACACATAGGAACCAGCATTTCCACATCCCCATTTACTTGTCTAAAACCCAAACCCAGAAATAGAACAAGAATGATATTGAAACAGTAGGACTTCAAATTCTACCCAATTTTGAACACCCAAGTAGCAACAGAAACCCTAAATTTCACAAACCCAATCAACCATACAAATAACACAAACTCAAAAGCAAATTTAACATAAATTCCAACAACAAGAATCCACAGATACTAACCAAATGATTGATAGTCGATTGAATTCCACTTGACACAACAATTTCTCGAGGAATATCCGAAGACCCATTACCCAAAATAGCTTCATTTTCAGTAATCTCAAGACTTGCGTCACCACTACTTCTACTAAAAGCAGAAATTTTAGTCATCTCAGTCATCGTTTCTGAACCAACAACTCTGTTCTTTTCATCACCAACTCTACTCAACATAACCCCAGTATCAGAAACTAGTCTCAGAGAGATTAATCTTGAAGGATTTGTAGAAAATAATGGAGATAGTCTAAGCAAGGGTTTGTATGAAATTGAAGTTGCAAACATTTTTTCTTCTTCAGTAAGTAGAAGGGATGGCAGTTTCCAACGGAGACCATCTTTTTTGCGTTTCTCCTTTTTTCTCGTTGGAGTGATTTTGGTGGTTGAGGAAAAAAACAGAAGAAAAAACAAGATATGGAATTTTGCATTTGATGTCAAAGCGGATAAAGGAATCAAGATTAGTCAATGACGTGGTTTGGTACTATTCGTTGAATAAGTGTTACACTTAATCTTAGTCGTTTAATATTTCTTGGAGGTATTTGGGACGTTTTGCTTTCTTTTGTCCGTGAAGATTTGAGAATTAAGATTGGCTTTTGAGATGGTTTTACCTAAATGCCACCTACATTTCCTAAATACTCAATCCCACAACTAAAAAGAAAATACTTTTCTACTCAAATTAAAGTGGGTAATAGAACCTCGTGTTCTTCCCTAACTATTACATTAGTCTACAAAATTATAACCACCATGTAGCCGAGGCCGCCACCACCATCGTCAATTTACTGTACATATAACATAACGATGTATGATATGAAGATCTTAATAATCTATCTATTATTAAGATTGAAGTTTAATTATTTTTTATATAGTCCTCAATTTTAATATTTGGATTAAAGTTAGGTACTACCACAGACATTAAGTTGACCCTTTTCTGTAGGTGTCGGCCATGAATCTCTGAAAGATTGCAATGATGGGATCCAGTTATTGAATCATCACTATTTTGATGCCATAGGCTGACTTGTATAGGTACTGGCTGGGAACGATCTTATAACTGGATCATTCTTAAAAACACTGGATCATAGAACTTAGGCCATCCTCGATATTATATTATGTTGATCGATTAGGTTTGAAGTTTTGATAGAAACTAATCATAGTCACGATCACAAGTTGGATATCAGGGATCTCTTATGTCCAAAAATCTGCTTGATTCCAGTATACAAAGGGATTTCCCAATTATATATAACATGGAAATTTTGTAATAAGATCCATGGATATGATCTTTAAGCCAACAAAAGAAGAAGAAAAAAAGTCGAAAATCCATAGATACGGTATACGGTATATACAGTATTATGAAGATGACTGCGACAGTGGTGACGGTAGCCGTAGAAGAAGGTGAGTCTTCGTTACCCACTTTAGATTGGGTCTACATCTGTTGTGTTTCTAAACCGTGGGTGGTAATTAGGAAAATGTGGGTGGTATTTAGGTAAAACCTTTGAGATTAGTCTTCGAAAAAAATCAAATTTGAGGCCCAAAATTTAATTATGAACCAATCCTACTCTAGGTCCATTGGTTCTTCGTTATATAGAATATCGGTATCATACCTGGTCCTTATAGATACGGATATAATATGATGATGTCAAGGCCGATGATACTTATCAAAAGTTGATCTTAATTATGGACTTCTATCTAATTTAGATATTGTCGTTGTTTATTATACTTATTTTGGATATATAAACAAATATATTATTACGTTATATATATGACCTACATATTTCATTGTCTCCTCTCATCATAACAATCACGCGAAAATATTTTAAAATTGAGTCAACTTCTTCTTCATAATTTAAAATGACAATGTAGATGACTGACTTTGTTCTTCTAGCGATACCTTGATTGTATAGATATGCGTAGGAAATAGATGAATCTTTATATGATTCTTCTCATCTATTAAATCCAAAAATATTATAATTCAAATATTATCACATTAGATATATTCGAACATATTTCGTTATCTCCACTAGTCATACAATTATGTGAAAATATATCAAAGTTCAAAATAACTTCTTCTCCATAATTTAAAAATATGTATATGGAAGACTTTGTTCTTCAAAGTCGATATCTCGTTTGTAGAGGATATGCGAGGAACTAGATGAATCTTCATATGATTCTTCTCTTCTATCATGATATTTATCACGTCTTGATATCAAGATTGTTGAATAAAATTTCATCATTTTCTCCATTATGAAAGAGGATTGATCATTGATGAACAACATTGAGTGTTTGTTGGCTCAAACTATTAAGTGTGGATTATATTCATTGCATGAATATCGAGGGTTGTGTATTATCTTGAATATTAAGGTCCTAATATGGATCTTGTTGTTCATCACCATGAATTTGATGATGATGAACTAAGTAAACACTAACATAGATGTAAAACTTACAAATGTATATATACTAACAAAGCAGTAATAATAGTTTTAATATTTAAACAATTAATAGAAATAAACCCAATGTGAGGGTTGAAATTAGGAAACAATCTTTTTTTATTCAATTGATACAATCCGAGCATGCCATCGCATATATCTTTTCTATCCTGTGTCAGTGATGTCATGTATACTCGATGAACACAAATCGTACATATATATATATATGGTTATCGGCATTATGAACACAATACGATATGTCGAGGATCTTGGATCGTTGTCAATAGATACAACACGATGCGTGATACGACAAACCATGATCCACACAAGTTTAAAGAATATATGGTTGATAACTTGAATTATTACCTTCAAGCATATTTTGAAACTCGAAAAATCTTAATTATGATTCCAAATAAAGTTTAAGATGCAATATTCTAAAGTTTCATCTTACGTGGTAAATTGTGGCTAAATTTAGGAGCGACAACATAGCTTGAAACATTAATCATACACCTAAAGAAAGTTGTTACATCGTTGTCCATCTCTCGGAAATCACATCGTGGAAGGCCAGGTAGGAATGATGACACTTGTCTGCAACTACAAGGTCTTTTTTGAAAAGAGGTACCGCTGAGGTTTGTATTTATAAGATTTAGCACCACCGTAGACTAATAGATTTTGTCTATTTAGGTGACATTTTTTAATTTAAGATGATGCCTTGATGTATGTCTATCATTTTTTTATTATTATTTTATTATGAATTGTCATTGGCATGTTGTTTTTATTTTTAAGTCATTTTTATTTCTGGTTATTTAAAATGAATAAAAAAACAATCACTGGTTTGCAAGGCCACACTTGGTCACCATGTCCATAGGCCTTTAGTCATGGGATATTTTCACTCCAAAATCGTGGTATCAAGTAGCGTGACAACTCTGGTACCTTTTTATGGCTTGAGTGACTATTATACATGATTTACCATGGCCATACTCTTATACTGCTACTATATGGTACCATTATGTTTTTTGTAGTTAAGCATCCATAAGATCCTTATAGACACATAATTTGATTTGAACATGGCTGTGAGTTTTACCTTAAAGCCACATGAATTTTATTTTGACTGTGGTCTCCGCTATCAATCAAACACGCGAAATTCGTTTTATCATGGCCAATTCATGAATTACAATTACGCTAGATTTGTAGCACTATGGCGATAAACTCTCTAAAGACACACAAATATTTTTAAACATGGTTATTGTTTACCTTTAAGACATGAGAAATCGTTAAACCATGACGATAAATTTTGTAGACTTAGTATATGGTTTCGACGTGGATATAGTTTACTTTAAAGCCACAAGGATTTATTTAAACCATGCTCATTGCTAACATTTAGACACGCAAAATTCATTTTAACATGGCGAATTCATGACTTACGCTTACGATAACATTTAGCTCCATGGCGTATAAACTATTTATTAAGCAACGGGAACAATGAAGTGAAAATTGTGATAGATGTGATAATAGGAGGTGCTATCACCACAACTCACAGAGTTTATCAATTATCTTACCCAAGTAAAGAGAAACAAATGTATCCATCATTTAGCCTGTAAGAAAGAACAATTTAGGATCGCATTTCCGTTTTCAAGCTTAACTCTTCGTCGCTTAGTTAATAAACTAGGCCTTAACCTGCGGCCGTAATCGGCACGGTAAAGGATATGTATTCAAATATATCCATCTGGTAATACATATCAAAACATTTCAAAAATCGATCCTGCCGATCCAAGTCTAAATGTTTTTGAGGTGTTGGTTAATAAACATGTCTTAGCCTCAAATATTTTAATATTATGTATGTAAGTCATACAATCCTTTAGGACAAACATAGTTAAATGCTAACCAACTCTTCAAAATCCTATAGGCATATGGGTAGTAGAACACTATTTCATTCACTTTTTCAAAGCAAAGTAGTGGCCCTACCTCGAAAAGAAATAAATCATCAAAGGTCGTTCACCAAATTTGTAATAAATCTAAAAATACAAAATTACTTCAAAATCAATCGATTAATCTTACAAAATCGGCTAGCTTCAGAATTATTTTTTCCCTTTGGTGATATAAATTATTCTAAATTTACATAGATTTGTGTCTTCTTAAAGTTTAATAATTTGTAATTCTTGATCCATTTTGTTTCTTATCTACTTATCTATCTCTTTACCTATTACCATGAACTATTTCTCAAGCATGCATAATCATATGAAGTCGATGAGGAAACGCATAAACAAAAATCATCACAAAAATGGGAATAGAGAGAGATATGAAAACTAAATCAATTACAATTGATTCGCGTGTAGCCTTGTATATGGTCAATTTTATTTTATTTATAGGTTTTATCTTCTTTTCCTACCTGCACTCGATAAATCTTAAAACCACAGCTATTGATTTATCTTCTCCCTAGAAAAATCTGGCTTTTAATATTTATTTTAATTTGAAAAATAAGAGAAAAAACAAATTTAAAAAATAATATCAAATAAAAATAAATAATTAATTAACCAAGGGAAACTAAATAATTTATCTACCTTAGGACACCTTTCTCATCCCACTACCACTACTATCTTCCACCACCACCACCATTAACGTCATCACTCCACCATTATCCCCACCGCCGATCCACCACCCCCACCCACCATCACAACTACGTACCGTTAATGCCTACTGATTTAAAATAAAATAAATTTATTATGTATGGTATTAATGAAAATATATTTATTTGATTAATTCAAGAAATATTTATTATAAAATATCAATAGAACATTTATTATTGAAAGTTAATTAAACTGATCATTTTACAAAGTGGATTTAGCTTTCCTAAGAATGAATCCAGAGGAAAGGCCCTTTATCTTGCATAAGTTGTCTAGACTTAATATATGAATGAGTTAAGAGGAGGGGTCCTTTATCTTGTCATATCGTATTTTTCACTTTTGTATCATATAAACTTTGATATATGGATTATTTACTATACAAATACATATTTATTAGATCAATTAAGAGGACATTTAATGATGAAAATTTAATAAATTATTCATTATGAGATTAATGAGACACTAATTAATAAAATTATTTCAATTGAACTTTTTACCTATCTATCTCCTTTCCAACTTTATTTCGACTTTTGTTTGCTCCAAAGTAAGAAATTAGAGTTTTCAAACCCACTCATCCTACCGAGTGAGCGAGAGAATCAATTGTTCAGTTATAGGAAGGTAGGTTTGTTATTTTAAGTTGATCAAATTTTTTCAATTTTGATTTAGAATTTTGAGATGGGAATAAGAGAATATGTAATGAATTTTTCTCAATTAAAGTGTGTATTCATGGGATCGACCGCAACCGTGAATTTACCAATTGGGAGGAAAATCAAGACCGACTTTATCTTTCCTAACTTAGCGAAGCTTTATTTTATAATACTGATGCAAAGAAATAGGCAGAAAAATATACTCCCTCTATTTTTGGAAAAGAGATACTTTCACTTTTTCATTTTAGCCTAAAATAGGCCAAATTGGAAAAGTGAAAGTATCTCTTTTTCCAGAAACGGAGGGAGTACATAAGAAGGGGTACAACACTTACCATAACGACACATCTCTATAATAAGTAATTTTTTTGTGTATTGATTTTGACTTGTGCCCGCTTTGTTTGTAGTAATTATATAACGTGACATTTTGTGGTTTACTTTATCTTTTTTGATCTTTCATGTATTTTAACCAAGTTTATGTTATTAATAAGACGATTAACCACAACTTTTAATTTATAATGTTACCCATTTTGTAGCTACACAAAAATTAACATAGCTTATTGCTACTCAACAACCGGTTCCACCATTACAAACCATCTAATACCATTTTTTTCTCCACCACAACCGCAGCCTACCTCTCGTTGTTCGTTTATCGTACTTCTAATTTTGAATCACAAACATCATGAGTAAAGTTTTGCTGAACAAACTTAGGTCGTTAATTAATTTATTCCATTATATTTCTTATTGTTATATACTCTGTATTGCGATCAATTTTATTTGAATCAATTAGAACCATGATTTATACAACCGGATACTAAAGGTAGCAGGGGTACCGTTTAGGTGATTCGGCGGTTCTGATCATTTTTCTCTAAATGGTGTGGTCTCATCTTCAAAATATGATATTGGTTTTTATCAATTGTGATGACCAACTACATCTTCACGATACAATGATGCATGTGTTGTAAATATATAGAACTAATAATATCCACGACTATTCACCAACATCACCACCATAAAACCACCCAATCGCATTATTTTTCCACCACCACCGATATTATCGCTCCACCACCAACGCTTCTACCAGCCACCACTTCTTCCACTACTAACCACTAATTTCTATTGACATAATTTTATTAAAATGTTTATCAATGTAAAAATACATATTTATTAGATTAATTAAGAGGACATTTAATGATGAAAATTAAATAAATTATTCATTATGAGAGATTAATGAGACACTAATTAATAAAACACTCATAATTTTTTAGAACAAACCACAACCATGGATTTAGCTTTCCCCAGAATGCATCCCGACCGCTTTTATCTAGGCTAAGTTGTCCATGCTATGCTTTATAAGGGAGATTGCAATTGCAGTTTGTAATGAAGCACTTTCTCAAGTAAATAATATCTACCATATATGTTCCTTGATATGGCAAGTTATGGCAAATATCTAGTGTTAGTAAACCTTTCGCCTGTCCAATTTTACTTTTACAGATGTATGATTTCTTTCTTTGGTATATATCTCAAAGGCAATGAATGGGAAGTCCTGGTGGATGATCTCGATAAACTATTGAACTTCGCTTGGTAGTTTATGTTGTCAAAACTTTCCTTCTCATTTTTCTTCCATTTGTCCCAAAATGCTATTGAGGTTTAGAATCACATAGTAATCAACATTATCAAGTCAATTTCGATTTTTCAAATCACCAAACCTACCTCGTTGTTCTTCTATTTCATGGATATGCACTCCCATCTTACAACTAATAAATGATTGTAGTTATTATTTTTAATTATAAATTTTTACATTAATGTACATTATGGAGACATAACAAACTAAAGTGGCTAAACAAATTCCCTTTGCCTCGGATAATTAGGTGTGTTTATTGCCACCCCATGCAATAGACACATAAGTAGTTTGTCAATATGGCCATATACTCATTTATAGCTACACAGAGTATGGGCTTAAGCTTAAATCCATGACCAAATGGTGTCTTTGGCTACAAAGTAACATAAAACATGGCTACAACAACACTCTAGTTCTAACTATGACAAGTAGCCACACAAATAGCTCAAAACGCAATAGCCTGGTCAGAAACCAAAAACGTGGTCTATGGAGTTATTTGTACTGGTGAATCTTTATGATTTTTTTTGTTGGAGAAACTTTAATAACCTAGTAAAACATCTTGTTTTTAATATTTTTCTGTGTGTCAACTATCATTTCGAGACTCGATTATCAATATGTCGGTCTTATAAACTACAACCAAAGACAATTAGAGTGTGAACCGAGATGAACATGTTTTTTTTTTGTAAAAGTGTCTTTAGAAACGTTTTTCGCAGAATTTGCCTCTCAATGTAGAAACTCCGTAGGTCTTACCACCGAGGACAGAATTCCAAGATTTTGCAAAAGACTTATCTCGAATCTCCATTTGTTAGTATCAATGTGCAAATTTTAGAAATTCCAACCCCTTCGTGAAAATCTTCTTTTAGTTTCGTATTTATTTTTTTCATATTATCTCTAACCTTCATCGCTATCCTGAGAGAGTCTTAAGGATATACTTAGACTCGATTGTGTTGTAAGAGATGGAGATACGAGAGAGATTGATTATGTTGTAAGATACGAAAAATTTTGATTGATGATTGTAAGAGACATAGTAGGTATATACGAGAGAGACTGTATTTAAAAAATCCAAAACTATATAGGTATTAGCATTCAATTCCCGTCCGTGCAAAATACTTAGCCGAATCTCCTCTCGTTAGTATCCGAAAAGAAGAGGGTACCATGTACACCACCAACATTTTTTTCTTCCTAAGAAACCGTATGGAAAAAACCTAATACAATTGCAAGTAGATCTAATTAAAGATCCTTGAAAATATGTATATAGAGTTTTATCTTATCTCTTCCACAACTAATAAGTATAAACAATAAAGTATGTAAACTTGATTGTGTAAAAGAGTTCTTGGATGATCTCACAAATCAATATCCAAAACCGATCTAGTCGTATCCAAATGAAGATGGTCTGAGTTCTGCCAAGTATGAAACTTGTATATATCTTTAAGATACTAATTTACAAGAACAAGTCTCTTAATTGATCACAATTAATAAAGACTTAAACTACCTAGATTGAATACACACTACTTGTGTTGTTCTTATTATAAAGATAAAACAATAAAACGCGAAAAAGGAAAAACATAAGACACCGAAGTTTTGTAAATGAGGAAAATGCACTTGTAGAAAAACCCTAAACCTCGTCCAGCTTTGAACACCAAACTCGTATTAAGCCGCTTATAGATACTAGCCTACTCTCGACTTCGGGATCACGTGTAGTTAAGACCGAATTAACCCTCCAAGCATTTTGCTGCTTTTACAAGTCTTGAACCTCGCAACATTCAACACAATTGATTACCTTAGTTGACGTCCTTTACAACCAAAGATTTGTTTCAACCTTGAGTGAAGACTTTTGATACCAATCTTCCTCTAACAGCAAACCTAATTGATTTCCTTTAGATCGCTTAGATCAAGGTTTAGAAATATGTTTGCAATAGACAAAGCTATCAAACCTCATGAATACCGAACACTTAAAATCGCTTAGCTAAGAATCCCGGATTACTAACCACCTCTCAAGAATGATCTTAAACCGATCAACAAATAATAGTTTTAGATATCCATCTTGATTTAATCACAAAATCTGAGATGAATAGAACTTTGCGATTTCTATCTATCTCTGCTCTTGAATACGTATCGATCAAAACCTCCACAATCAATAAGACATGATCGGATACACGAACTATCAAGGTAAAGATGGTCGGACCAAGCCTACGAATCCCTAAGTAAAGTCTTTAAGTCGTAAACTTAATTATGTTTCTCGTGAGGAAACGTAGATTAATAGAGGACAACTCTAGGATACAACTAGGATAGAGAAGTGTCGTGGATTGGATTCTCGGTTGTTTGAGTCTCTCTGTTTATATAGTTTCAAAATTATAGGTAGCTTCGAATTCAAGCTAAGATAACTTGAGATTCAATCAAACACCTTCTCAACTTGGTAAAAGATAGTTAATTGATCAGTAGAGTAAAAGATAAGTTAATTGATTTGTGTACCTATTACACGCAACAAGGATCACTCTATAAATTCTCGAAATATAAAGCGTTCAACCATATTACTTCTGCAATGAGCTACTACTAGGTGGTTTAGACAAATCGAATATGGTAGTGGAGCGCTTCAGTACTCAGCTATACAAGGAATTTAAGGAATAATACTGACCTAGATGCTATTTTGAGGCTGGTGATAATCTGTAATTAATGACAAATAGATAAGTATAATAACTTAACGATGGTTTAATAACGAAAAGGATTCCTCGATCAACTCTCTCCTCAATGATTTCAACTTTACCAATTTACATTGCTTTGTTGACTTGGCTGATTTCTTATAAAACAAACCCATTTTATGACATTTTTGGCAACTAAAACTCTTTACTCTTCGTGGGGAACGAACTCTACTTCCCATATATGACTTATTAAATGAGTGGAAATAAGATCACCGACATGTTGCACTTACGAGCGCAACAAAACGCTTCACATCGATGAGTCTTCTAACGAAGTAGTGGTAGGATTTCATGTCCCCATGAGTGATGGAATTTTCCTGTGATGTACATTGAAAGATTTTTATCTCAGAATAACTCATCCGAAATGGCTTGGTAGTCTTAAGAAATGTTTGAGTCCGATTATCATATCACACTATAAGTAATGACTCTTATACAAAGCTACCAAACTAGGAGAGAACAAACCTACTTGGTTATTGCAATGACAAGGTTTTATCCACAAGTGTTTGTTCCCTTACTAGTCGCCAACCTCCTTGGTAGTCTATATCTAACGCAAATGCGTGAAAAGTCTCTTTACAAGTTTTGTGGCATTGATACCCATAAATATTATTGTTTTCTTTGATTTAGAGTGATTCCTTTTCACACTCTTTTTGGTTAGTAAATCCAACCAGTAATATCCTAATTCGAAAGGACAAGTCTCTCTCCCAAAGAAGCTAAAGAAATGAAACGAACGATTTTGGTAGAATGACACTTTATTTTTACATGGCACAACAAGGTCATCCCAGCCGACCTAACAAGCTGGACTAGCCCCATCTGTTAATCATATAGCCACCCGTCAACGTCTCGGTTATATTCATAGAGAAATTAGTGAAAATAGGGGATCAAGCCTTCCCTAATTAGAATCGATCCCTACCTCCCCCGCCCACACTATGGACGAACATGGATGCCTTTACCACTATACTAGACAGTTGTTGGCTGATAAATGACACTTTTCTCTATTGTTTCAATCGTATGGAAAATTCTTTGATTGGGAAAAAAAAGAGATAATAAGGATCCAATTGTGCTTAACACATGGTACCTCCGTCCATTAGCATGTCCTAAATGATTTTTCGACCGTTCCAAAATATTGACAATTTGAATGAAAATCTTTAATTTCCGGATACTAATATTAAAGTTTTAGCTACACGATCTTAACTTTTAACTTTTTCAACGCCAACGAACAAAAAGGGACCGAAGAAGTGTGTATTGTTTTTTTCTTTATATATGGTATACTTCTAAACAATCTTTTAATAACTAGTGTTCTCAACCTTCAAAACCAGAAACTGGTTCGAAAACTTAACATATCAAATAAAAAACACCATCATCATTCATTTAATGTATGCTGATGATATATTAATCACATATAAAGCTCCTCGCTCGTGAGTAACTGATGAGTGCCAAATAGTGCATATTTATACACCTTTTATTGGCATTTTACTCATCTTTGCGCTTTAGAATCGATATTATCCCATTCTCGTGTTTTCTTTGTTTTCAAGAATAAATATTTGTATTAATTAATTTTGTGTTTTTAGGTACTAAATAAAGTCAGAGAAACCGAGGAGCCCAAAGAGCGAAGAATTGGAGTCGAGCATCTATGGAGCAGAAAGCCAAAGCTCACAGACGCAACAGTTGCAACCCAACAAGTAGCAACTCATCTACAAGACATGGGCTTGAGCTAGACCCGACCCGTGACCCGGATCCGAGCCCATACACTCCAAGCCGTTGAGATCTCATCTTGCTGCATCCTACGCCGCCGCCTCCTACGCATCGACCCTTGATGTCTCCGCCCACACCGATCACCCCAGTTCATCCTCGACCGTTCGGATCTCTCCCGCAAGATCCTACGCCGCTCCTACGTGCGCTTCAACTCTCGATGTCCCCGCCTCACATCGAAATCCCCATACCCTATACCCCTACGAGTAACCCCTATTCTCCATTTCACTTTCTCTTTCTTCTCCCACGATTTCTCGTAGAAAACCCATGCTTTTCCTTCACCTTCACCCACACCTTTCACCGAGCCATCACCACCTCCATCATCACCATCACCAACAACTCCACCCGTAGCTCCTGCAGATATCTACATGCCCTAGTTCGCACCTGTCTCGGCCTTTTAGCTTCTCCAACCCTAGAAGCTAGGGTTAAGGCAATTGGAATTAGGGTTTCACCACCAAACCCCACGCATGTTCGATTCTGAAGGTCGAGGACGACAAGGGAGCGAGAGCAGTTTGGGTCGGTGAGTTGTTAGTTTTTATTGTTTTGTGAGTTATAAATCCTTGTTTTGATGTAAGAGAAAACTAGTCAGTTTTAGTTAAGTTTTAGGGTTCATGTTTAGTTTATTTTTGAATTGAATCTGTTTTATTGTTCATCATGGGCTAATTTCAATTACTAGGGATTGACATGAAACCCTGATTCTGTTGTTCTCGTTGTTCAACTCGTTATTGAATTGTTCTTCATATGTTTAAAAGATAAGATAGTTAATTCTAGCATTTTCAGTGCCTTGCTCTCACAATGGATGCCATGTATCCATTGTAGTTAGGATAACTCTGCCTTGAGTGCAATTCAGCCCTAGCTTAAACCACTTTTGCTAACCCTTGACTAGTTGTTCTTAAATAGACAACTAGTGCTCTGAATTAGCATACTTAGCTGAAAGACTAAACTATCATTTGGTGAAACTTTAAGATAAGTAAAGCTTGACACACTCCTCTTATCTGTAGAAAGAGCATTCAAGTTAGTTGAATAACATAACTTGAATCAGTGGTGGATTTGATAATCCTAGTACCACTAAACCATCAGTTTATACTTTACTTTGCTTTTCATATTGCCTTAGTTCACTATCACACCTTCATCTCAGTCGTAAGACTTTAAACAAAAAGCTTTGTAGCTCATTACTTGTCACATCACTCAAAACAGCTGAGAAGGCCTTAGAATAACTTAGCATCCTCTAGTTCCCCGTGGAAAGACTCTGTGCTTGACACGCGCTTTCAAGGCTCTGTGCACTTGCAGATTAGAACATAGGAAAGCATCTTTTAGCTCCTATCAAGTTTTTGGCGCCGCTGCCGGGAACCCAGCGTGCTACTTGTTCATTAGAGCTTAACTTCACCGTTTTCAACCATAACCCCGTACATAATTGCTTTACCTCATATGTGATGTCTTCATTTGCTCGAATCATCTCGTGAGTTTCATTTTTAGCCCTGTAATCTAAGCACCTTTGTAGCTTGTGCTCAGATCTCGCATCACATGTCGTAGCTCTTGTAATTTCTCTCCTCTTAGCCGTGCACCTTAGTGTGTCTTAATCTTTGCAAGTTGAGAATCGAAATTTCTCACTTGAGTTACAGTGCTTGTTTTGGGCTGAAACATAACCCAAGGAGATGCAAAACCAGTGAATTGCCTAAACCCGGTGTATAATGGAGGTATTGTATCCTAACTTTGCTTACTTGAGTGAATGCTTGGTAGCATGTGTGCCTTGAACTATAACCCTTAGCATCTTGTGACCCCGTGAGCCTTGTGAGCATATTCTTAAGCCTCGTATTGCTTTGCCTTGCTGAGCCCTTTGTATGTGCCTGCTTTGCTCAAGATCTAAGCATTTAAGTTTACTTGCTTTGCCATCTCAGATTGCCTTGCACGAGCCCCGTATTGCTTTGCCTTGTGTGATCTCGTACAACAAACCAACTACATCGAGCTCGAGTTTGACATCAACTCAACCTTGATATCTGAGCGAGTTGATGCCACAAACTCAACCGAGCCAGTTTGACATCAACCTTGGGCTAATTTCGTCAACCCCGCCCCGCCTTTAGCATGTTTGTGTATGATCTCTAAGACTTGCCGCCCGAGTTGAGCATGTTATGAGTAGCTAACTAAATTCATTTGCTGCTGAATTTTATGTATGACCTGAATTTGTGTGAAAAATGGTGTGTGAATGATCTGTTAAGTATCAAGATTTGTGATTAGTTAGATTGATTTTCAAAACAACACAACCCTGCACAATGCTGCACCATTGAAAGTGAGCACAACCTCTACCTCAGGCACCATTCACAAAATTTTTGGATTCTTTGCTCAGGCCGTGTTGTTACTCTTTTTGTTGCTTGCTCAAGCCAGCCCTCCTTGCTCCACTAACCAGTGTCAGGTCTAAGCCAGCCGTGCACAAAGCCGTGCTTGAGTTGCCAAACTCTATGCAAACTAAGCCTTGCAACAATCTGGTCTGTGCAATAGACTAAGCCCACCTAAGTTCACTGGCTCAACCCAAACTAAACCAAACTGAACCCAAATCAATTTGGGCTGATAACCACACAACCAAACCTGGGCTCACTTCACCTGGCTGTGCATTATCAACCCACTTCGGGCTTCGCACAAATCCGAGCCCAACACCACAAAAACCGGGCTATACATTTCTAAACCCAACTCCGGGAACCCTTAATGCTCGAGCCCAATCATCCTGGGTTGTGCAAACAATCAAACCCACACCTTTTTGGGATGGAACCAACCTATTCTCACGGGCCTTACAACACCAATAACCAATCTTTTGGGTTTGAGTTTTGTTTTTGTGGGTTATTTTTGAGTTTTATTTTTGTGTGTTGAACTTGTTGGTGTGTTAACATGCTAGACGCTAGCTAGGCTATGATTGTGTCTTTTAGAGACCAAACAAAACCGACTAGTTAGAATCCGCCCGACGAAATCTTTAGCATACCCAGCTTCTTCTACCGAAAGCCCAATTCCATCGTAAAGCCCATCCGAATCGAAACCATGGGTGAGGAACTTAACCAACCCCGTAGTCTCAAGGACTACATGTACCCAACTAGGGCAACCCAGCCCTCTTGCATCATTCTCACGCCTGATGCTTGTCGGTTGAACTCGAAAGCAAGTACAATTCATATGCTACCCGTGTTTAGAGGGGTCAATGCCGAGAACCCCTACCATCACGTGAGAGACTTTGAGGATATTTGTGGGACTGCGTTTTAACCAAATGCCGAGGAGTCCCTCAAATTGAGATTGTTTCCTTTTTCTCACGAAAGACAAAGCCAAGTCTTGGCTACATGCTCTACAACCACAGTCCATTAGAACCCTGGATGACCTCACAAAGGAGTTTTTCAAAAGTTTTTCCCAAAACCATAAGATCTGCGGCACTTCGCCAAAGTCTAAATGGTTTTGTGCAATTAGAAGACGAAACTCTAGCAAAGTACTTGGAGAGATTCAATGAATTATTACTCCAATGTCCCCACCATGGTTTTGAAAAATGGAGACTCGTGCAAATATTGTATGAGGGTCTAGATGTTAGAACCTAACTACAACGAGTCAATGTGCAATGGTGCATTTATCGACAAGAGTGCCGATGACGCTGGGGCTTTTCTAATCGAAGTCGCTGAAAAGACTCAACAATGGGAGTCCATCCGAGAACCGAAACGGACTACCCCTACCAACAATGTTCATAGAATCGAGTCTGACTTTGAGGGAAATGCAAAAATGGCATCTTTGGGTCTTGAGAATAAGTGCTTGAGTTGGAAAAGAATGTAAAATCAAATGCCCCTACTCTCCGTGACCAAATTGATAGGGCCACTTGTGCCGCATGCCATAGTTCTGACCACTTAGTGGACAGCTGTCCAGATTTATATGCATTTCAAGAGTCCAAGTCCGAGCATGCCAATGCATTGTACCGAGAGACAAGAGAACAACCCTTATTCTCAAACTCTACAACCTGTGGTGGAGGAATCACCCTAACTTCTCATGGTCCAAGGGACCCATGCAAGGGGGACCAACACATAACAACCAAGGATACTCATATCCTAGAAACCCCCAAAGTACAACCACCCCCTCGCACCCGGTAGAGAAAAAGACTAGCTTGGAAGATCAATGTCATTCGTTGACCCAAGGTCTTTCAAAACTTGAGAAAACTACCGACCAACGTCTCACAACCCTAGATCTTAAGATAGGGCAAATCGTGATGCATTGAATGAGAGAGAGAAAGGAAAATTTCCTAGTCAACCCCTACAAAATCCAAAGACTGTGTTTCCAAGCAGTGCTCCTCTACCCGAAATGAAACTTCACATAGTCAAGCAATGATGTCACCACTCTCCGTAGTGGTAGAATTGTTGAGAACCATGTAGGTGTACCACCTTCAAGCGAGTCTATATCGACTCCCAAGTACACACAACACCACCGGAAACATCTACCGTAGGGAAAGAATCTGAGCCCATTGATAAGACCAAGAGTCCTACTAATATAGATGTTCCCGTGCTGTCATGTTCCTGTTGCTCCATTTCCACAACGGTTGGTGCAACGTAAGGGGTACCCAATACAACGAGATGTTGGAATTGTTCAAAAGAGTTAACATAAACATTCCATTTCTCGAAGCAATCGTGCAAATACCGCCTATGCTAAGTTTTTGAAGGACTCCGTGCACACAAAAGCGAAAGCTTCATGTGCATAAGCGTGCCTTTCTCACCGAGCAAGTAAGTTCAATTATTCAAAACAAAACCCCACCTAAGTTTAAAGCACCAGTGCCCCGACTATCTCTTGTACTATAGGTGAGCATACAATCGAAAAGCTTTATTGGACTTAGGAGCTAGTGTGAACCTACCGCCATATTCTCGTTTGTGCAAAGCAGGTCTTGGGAATTGCAACCCACTCCTCGTCACGCTACAATTAGCGGACGAGATCTCGCGAGAGTCCTCGGGAATCGTTGAAGATGTGCTAATCAAGGTTGATAAATTTTATTTCCTGTGGACTTCATTGTGTTGGATACCCAACCCAGGTAAAATCCTCAAAATCATATTCCCGTTATCTTAGGACGCCCCTTCTTAGCAACGTCAAACGCTATCATAAATTGTCGTAGCGGGATATTGAATTTGTCTTTTGGCAACATGACCGTAGAACCGAATGTCTTTCGTGTGAACCAACAACCCATAGAGTGTGATGATGATGAATTGCACGAGGTTAACATGATTGAGAGTCTCGATTCAAGACTCATTGCCCGACATTTTGTCAAAGGGACCCCGTGCAAGCATGTTTAGACAATTTTGACTTAGATCTCTTCAGTTCCGAGTACATTAGTGAGGTCCACTCTTTGCTAGAGTCTCGTGCCACCCATGGATATTGCCAAATGGCGTAATGCAGTGGAAACTCTTCCACTCTCCGATACCACATCCGCCCCACCTCTTGACACACCACCTAAGCTTGATTTGAAACCTTTACCCGATACTTGAAGTATGCATTCTTAGTCCTTCTCGAGACTTTACCCGTGATTATTGCATCATGTTTAGACACTTTAACAGAAAGTCAACTTTAGAAGTACTTAAAGAGCATAAAGGAGCCTTAGGTTGGACCATCTCCGATCTTAAGGGTATAAGTCCCACAATTTGCATGCATCACATAAACCTTGAGGAGAACACTAAACCATCTAGGGAAATGCAAAGGAGACTTAACCCCAACATGAGAGATGTTGTCAAGGGTGAGATTTCAAATCGCTGGACGCGGGTATCATCTACCCCGTCCCTCGATAGCCAAGTGGGTCGGCCCTATTCAAGTAGTACCCAAGAAGTCCGGCATTACCGTTGTTCAAAACGAGATGAATGAGTTACTTCCCACCCGTGTGACCACCGGGTGGCGAGTATGTATTGATTATAAAAAACGAACACGGTAACCAAGAAAGACCATTTTCCCTTCCTTCATTGACCAAATGTCGGAAAGGTTAGCCAAACATAAGTACTATCAAAGCTTCTTAGATGGCTATTCGCTACAACCAAATTCATATAAAGCACCCGAAGACCAACAAAAGACCACATTTACATGTCCTTATGGAACATTTGCTTATCGTCGTATGCCTTTGGGGCTGTGCAATGCACCCGCTACTTTTCAACGTTTTTGCATGATGAGCATTTTTTCCGACATGGTAGATAAGTTCTTTGAGATTTTTATGGATGATTTTTCTGTGTTTGGACCTTCATTTGATGAGTGTTTACATCACCTCACATGTGTGCTAGTTAGGTGTAAGGAGAAGAGTTTGGTCTTGAATTGGGAAAAATGCCATTTTATGGTTAATTCAGCATTGTTCTAGGGCATATCATCTCGGAAAAAGGCATAGAAGTAGACAAAGCCAAGGTGGATCTCATTCAACAGTTGCCTCAACCTCGTTGTGAGGGACATCGATCATTTCTAGGCCATGCGGGTTTTTACCGCCGATTCATCAAAGACTTTAGTAAAATTTCACGACCTTTGTGCAATCTTCTTGCAAAAGATGTTGCATTTGTCTTTGATGATGCTTGTAAGGAAGCATGGGAGCAACTAAAGGCTCTCCTTACATCCGACCCTATAGTCACCCCCTGATTGGTCATTACCATTTGAGATTATGTGATGCGTCGACTATGTTTGTAGGAGCTTTTGGGCCAAAGAGTAGACAAACTCCCCTATGTGATCTACTATGCTAGTAAAACACTTAATGATGCTCAATTGAATTATTCCACTACTGAGAAGGAGTTGCTAGTCATTGTGTTTGCATTAGACAAGTTTAGATCTTATTTGATAGGGTCTAAGGTCATCATTTATTCCTGATCATGCTGCATTGAGATATCTTTTGTCTAAGAAAGATGTTAAGGCTCGTCTAATTCGATGGATACTCTTGCTACAAGAGTTTAACCTCGAAATTCAAGATAAGAAAGGGTCAGAGAATGTTGTTGCTGATCACTTGTCTAGGTTGAATGTTGAATCTTCTGATGAGTCTGTGTTGATTAGGGAATCATTCCCCGATGAGCAATTGATGCTTGTGTCTCGAGATGCCTTGGTTTGCCGATATTGTGAACTACCTTGCTACGGGTAGAATGCCCCTGCATTGGTCTAAACAAGACCGTTCTAAGTTCTTGGTCAAGTTAAACATTTCCTTTGGGATGACCCATATTTGTTTAAGTACTGCCAAGACCAAATCATTAGGAGATGTGTCCCCACTTCAACAAAGGGACGTCATTTCTTTCTCACATGACCATGCATGTGGAGGCCACTTTAGTGCCAAGAAAACCGCCGCTAAGATCTTGCAAAGCGGTTTCTATTGGCCAACGCCGTTTAAGGATTGCCATGCATTCTCGTGTTGCTTGTGACCGATGCCGAGAAACTAGGAAGTATATCTAGGAGAAACATGATGCCCTTACAACCCATATTGATTGTTGAGCTGTTTGATGTTTGGGGCATTGATTTCATGGGTCCATTTCCGACTGCAAGGTAAGTTGTACATCCTTGTAGGCGCTGATTATGTCTCTAAGTGGGTAGAGGCCATTGCATCCAAAACCAACGACCATAAAGTTGTTCTTTCCTTTCTTAAGGAGAACATTTTCTCCCGTTTTGGAACCCCGAGAGCGATAATCAATGATGGAGGTAGTCATTTCGCAATAGACCCTTTGAATCACTAGTGCGCAAGTATGGAATCACTCACAAGGTCGCAACACCTTACCATCCTCAAACCAAGGGCCAAGTGGAAGTGTCCAATAGGGAAATTAAGCATATTCTTGAGAAGACCGTCAATCCTTCTAGGAAAGATTGGTCTTTGCGCCTAAACGATGCTTTATGGGCCTATAGGATCTGCATACAAGACTCCCATTGGGATGTCTCCTTACGTACTTGTGTACGGGAAAGCATTCCATTTACCTCGTTGAGTTAGAACACCGTGCATTTTGGGTCAGAAAAAGTTGAATTTTGATCTTGATAAAGTCGGTACCGTAGAAAACTTCAACTCAACGAGTTAAGAATTGAGAAACGATGCATATGATAGTGCCAAAACGTACAAACATAGGATGAAAGTGTTTCACGACAAGCGCATTCTCGCACAAGTCTTTCACCCTGTGACGAAAGTTTTATTGTACAACACTAGATTGCATTTGTTTCCGGAAAAGCTACGCCCCGATGGTCCGACCATTCGTGGTACGTGCACTGCTTTTCCCATGGAGCGGTAGAAGTTGAAAACCCAGCAAACAAGAACATCTTCAAAGTCAATGGTCAAAGATCGAAACCATTTCTGAGCATCTTCCACCATAAGTTGAGACCGTTGACTTGGAAGACCCCATCTATGTGGACTGATCTAGTTCACTCGTGTACATACTTATGGACTCAACATCCATCATCTTTCCCTTTTCTTTTTCTTTTGCATATATTTGATGTGTGCTAACCAACCTTTTTGTCTTGGCTCGTGATTGTTTGCTTTCAAAGCATTCATCTTTCTATGGTTTAGCAACACCCTTGTACATCCTAATCTCTTCCCTTTTCTTTATTTAACACATAGTTCTCTCTGTATGTGATTTTTTAAATTCTTATTATCTCATTGACACATTGAGGACAATGTTTAATTTATGTTTGGGGGTATACATTTGCATATAGAATAGAGTTTTTAGTCTTTCTTTTTTAAAAAAAAAAAAAAAAAAAAAGCTCTTTGTAATTACTTGCATGAAAAACCTCCAACTTTTAGAGATTTTAGAGTCACTAGCATGCTTTTAGCTATGTTTACATAGAGTCCGACCGAAATAACAAGAACTTGGAAGTACCGGAGAACGCAATCGGGTTCCTTAGTTGATTAAGAGCGTTAAAGTTGGATTTAACCATACCTAAAGCGAATTAGGTCTCAAGTTAGATATTCCTAGAGTAGTGCATTGTGATCAACCATAGTGGAGACTACCCATTTTACATCAAGCGAGGTACCGACCTTCACTCTTTGTGACTTTCTAGAAAAGCTTTTAGAGTGTGTGTCACCGTCACGTCAATTCCGGGGTAGGAATGGTGAGCTACCCAACTTCGCACCACTTTCAAAGCACTACTTTTGTTCTCTTGAGTGCTAATTCCGTCAATCATGAAGGTGACGTCTAAAGATGAAAACTCCCTCTAAATATCGATTTGCGTTAACATCACTCTCTCAATCGGTAGTTCCATAGAAACACATCATCGTCAAGAAGCGAGCAACATTAGAATATTCAAGAAAAGTTGATATAGTCCAAGGTTACGTGCAACAAAGAAAGGAAAAGAAAAAAGAAGATGAGAATTAATGAAATTTTTAAAATTAAGACAATACAAGTTATGGAAATTGTGTGATATAGTCCTTCATCCATGGAGTTAGTAGTGTTACTGTTTTTATTTTCAATTAATGTATATAGTAAGTTTAAAAAAAAAAAAAAAAAAAAAAAAAAAAAAAAAAAAAAAAAAAAATGTAGTTTATTTTCTTAGTTTTGATACCACCATGGTAAAGAAGAAAATTCCAAGTAACAAGGAAATTGAGTAGAAAAGTTAAAAAATTGTCAAGTTTTGTGAAGTTTAGAAGTTCGTCATCAACATTTGAAGACCGAAGACCGAAGAGTGAAGACGTTTCTATGGTTCTTATGAGAGTGATATTAATTGCCGATCGGGTGAAAAGGTAGTGAGTACTCCCACCCTTGCTAATGGTTGATTTCCTTCCTTATAGATCATCGTAAAAAGATTCTTTTTGTCCACACTTTTGTGGAGTCTCCGATTTTATTTCGGAAGGTTATCCTTCTTACCTACAACGTGTGCGGGATTTCTCTCTTTATTCCCGCTGCACACATGAGAGACTAAAAAGCGATCTTTTTGAGTGCAATTATCATAAAACCCTAATGGTGAGGCGAAGTCGAGGCTTATGATCACAATCGAATCCGAATTCTTTCATATGGTATGGTTACTTCTCGCTCGGCACTTAAGGATGATAATGCGTTCTTTAGTAGTTCTAACTTCTTGTTACTAGCACGCAGAACTCTATGTCCTCATAGCTCCTTGGATGCTTGAGACTCTTTTACACTCTGAAGTTGGAGAAGGTTTTGTGGGTACACCTCTGGTAAACCCTCACGAGACTACAACTCGTCCACTAGGGACACCTAGGGGTTTAAAGGCTTAGTGCATACGCTAAATGCATTCGAGAGACCTACGACGGTGGTATAGTTAGGATTTCTTCATTTCTGTTTCACTCGAGGACAAGTAAAATTCAGGTTTGGGGGTATTTGATGAGTGCCAAATAGTGCATATTTATACACCTTTTTATTGGCATTTTACTCATCTTTTGCGCTTAGGAATCAGATATTATCCTGCATTCTCGTGTTTTCTTTGTTTTCAAGAATAAATATTTGTATTAATTAATTTTGTGTTTTTAGGTACTAAATAAAGTCGAGAAACCGAGGAGCCCAAAGAGCGAAGAATTGAGTCGAGCATCTATGGAGCAGAAGCCAAAGCCACGCACGCAACGGCTTGCAACCCAACAAGTAGCAACTCATCTACAAGACATGGGCTTGAGCTGGGACCCGACCCGCGACCCGGATCCGAGCCCATACACTCCAAGCCGTTGAGATCTCATCTTGCTGCATCCTACGCTCGCGCCTCCTACGCATCGACCCTTGATGTCTCCGCTCCACACCAGATCACCCCCAGTTCATACTCGACCGTTCAGATCTCTCCCGCAAGATCCTACGCTCGCTCCTACGTGCGATTCAACTCTCGATGTCCCTGCCTCACATCGAAATCCCCATACCCTATACCCCAGTCGAGTAACCCTATTCTCCATTTCACTTTCTCTTTCTTCTCCCACGATTTCTCGGAGAAAACCCATGCTTTTCCTTCACCTTCACCCACACCTTTCACCGAGCCATCACCACCTCCATCATCACCATCACCAACAACTCCACCAAATAGCTCCCCGCAGATATCTACATGCCCTAGTTCGCACTGTCTCAAATTTTAGCTTCTCCAACCCTAGAAGCTAGGGTTAAGGCAGTTGGAATTAGGGTTTCACCACCAAACCCCCACGCATGTTCGATTCAGAGGTCAGAGGACGACAAGGGAGCGAGAGCAGGTTTGGGTCAGTGTAGTTGTTAGTTTTTATTGTTTTGTGAGTTATAAATCCTTGTTTTGAGATAAGAGAAATTCGATCGCTTTAGTTAAGTTTTAGGTTCATGTTTAGTTTATTTTTGAATTGAATCATTTTTATTGTTCATCATGGGCTAATTTCAATTACTAGGGATTGACATGAAACCCGATTCTGTTGTTCATTGTTCAACTTGTTATTGAATTGTTCTTCATATGTTTAAAAGATAAGATAGTTAATTCTAGCATTTTCGGTGTTTTGCTCTCACAATGGATGCCATGTATCCATTGTAGTTAGGATAACTCGCCTTGAGTGCAATTCAGCCCTAGCTTAAACCACTTTTGTTAACCCTCGACTAGTTGTTCTTAAATAGACAACTAGTGCTCGAATTAGCATACTTAGCCGAAAGACTAAACTATCATTTGGTGAAACTTTAAGATAAGTAAAGCTTGACACACTCCTCTTATTCGTGAAAGAGCATTCAAGTTAGTTGAATAACATAACTTGAATCAAGTGGTGGATTTGATAATCCTAGTACCACTAAACCATCAGTTTATACTTTACTTTGCTTTTCATATTGCCTTAGTTCACTATCACACCTTCATCTCGATTCGTAAGACTTTAAACAAAAGCTTTGTAGCTCTGTCACTTGTCACATCACTCCGAAAACATTGAGAAAGGCCTTAGAATAACTTAGCATCCTCTAGTTCCCCGTGGAAAGACTCCGTGCTTGCCATCGCCTTCAAGGCTCATGCACTTGCAGATTAGAACATAGGAAAGCATCTTTTAGCTCCTATCATAACCACCATCTTAAGACCCGTTTCACTCATACGAGCCAAATAATCAATACCTCCAAATCAATAATCATTCATCATCCGAGATTATATCCAATCAAGGTAAGTGATCTCCAAAGAATTCTTCGATATGCCTAACATCGAAACCACCAACCTATCTAGGAGTCCAATTCAAACAAGGTAGAGCTTCTAATCACACCTTTGCCCCTCTTCTACACAAATTAGCTCGAAAATGTAAAGGATGGATGACAAAATGTCTAACTCCAAATTGGAAGATTCGTTCTCATCAAAATCTCTCTAATCCCCACCTCAAACCACCTTATACAAACACAAAATCTACCCAACAATGTCCACAAACGAATAGATCTCATCACCAGGATTTTTTCCTGGGGACACAACTCGACAAGCTAAAAATTTCACTCTATTGGTTGGGATAAAATAACAAAACCAATATCTGAAGGAGGTCTATGCATAAGGAAAAGCAGTGATCGTAACAAGGCTCTTCTCATGAAAAAAATTTGGAATTTGCATGAGCAACCTAAATACATCTGTGGAAGTCTTTTAAGTGAAAAATACCTTGAGAAGCAACCAATTCTACAAGGCATCGATTACATACCATCTTCCTCTAGTGCTCAATGGAGACAACTAGCATCAATTGTCCCTACCATGCAACAGTTGATTTTCATCGTATTGGAAACGGGTTATCAACACCAATAGAAGCCAATTGGATACCACACTCACCAAATCTAGACCCAGCACAATGTTACCCTATCTAAAAGGTAGCTGATATCATTGATCCAATCTCTCATAACTGGATCCAGGAAAAATTAAACACCCTTCCCAATCTTGTAGCCCAACAAATCATAAACATCTACCTCCCCCAAGATAGCCCTCGGGACAAAATTATTTGGCCTCACTCAAAATCTGGAAAATACACTAACTCATCGGGATACACATGTCTAACTCATGGCCAACCTACTCATACCCCCCTCCCACCTACAAAATTCTTGTGGACCTTACCATGTCCACCAAAAATTAGTCTTTTCTTGTGTAAAGCTATCAATGAAGGTCTACCAACCTTCTCTCGCTTACATCACATCCACCTGACCAACTCTGACAATTGCCCCAGATGCAACACTAATCCTGAATCAGTGACTCACCTGCTAATTCACTGTCCAATAGCGATTGCATCTTGGAACACCTTGCTAATCAACTCTCAACCACGCCAAACTCCAGCTATCCCCCAGCATTTACCTTAACGCCTCAGACAACCATTTCCCAAATCTTGCAACAATCGGACAAATATCGGATTATCCTCTTTTTGTTTTCTATTTTGGACATTATGGTTGGCTAGGAATGAATTAATATACTGCCAAAAGCAAACAACATTAGAAGAAATCTTAGCACAGGCACAAAAAGAACAAGAATTTTCTCATGACTAGATTCCTTACCTCAATTCTCACCGGAGACTCAACAATACTTAACCACCAAGAAGCGCCAAAACATCTCAACAATTTCGGTTGGATGGTTCACTCCGAACATCAATTGATTAAGATTAACACAGATGGGCAGCAGGTCATCCTGGTTTCTTGGGTGCATGATTCATTTTCGTGAACTCCGACGCCTCAGCTTAACCTTTAAGAATTATGATCTACTTTTAACTGAAAACTTGGGCTCTTCTTAACCAAGAACATCAAACGAAAGACAATGGCCGAAAGTTCTCTTTGAGACGGACTTAAGAACCTTCTGCGCTTCATCACAACCCCCCACATCACAGGGATGATTGACGAAATACATAATATAATTTGACAGATTCCCCAGATTGCTATCCAACATAATTACAGAGAAGACAACCAAGCAGCCGATGGTTTGGCTAATCATGCAAATGGATAGGAAGTCAAACCTAAATTTCTCAACCAAAATATGGGACCATTCAATCCCGATTTTTATCCGTCAAATTTTGTATTATGATTCCGTGGGTACCACATACCCACTTCAAATTGTAATCTAATCATCTATTAATAAAATACATGCTTCATAAAAAAAAAAAAAAAAAACTTGTGTTCTCTAATTTTATTCTAATGGAAGTACATAATCTCGGTGATATGTATAAACTCGTTGCATTAGTCTTTTACAAATTTTTCTCGAACTACTATGGACGATTTCCATTTCTAAATTTTCTTAGATTTTTTTTTTTTTTTGCTAAGTCCAAGTAAATTTTCTTAGATGGTTAAACATAAAAATACAGATATAAAAAAGCATTTTTTTTTTTTCAAAAGAGGTCAACCTCATTGCATTAAAAATAAGATATCTTTTGTTCCATAATTGGAACATCGATTCATCATTACAGATTCATTCCATTCTTGAATGGTTAGATAGTGTAGAATCGCCCACATGTTTGTGATTAACCCATTATGTCCGATCATATATTTGTTACAAAAATAGCAAGTCTTGCCGCCCAAATAACGATTTCATCCTTACTAAAGTAAAGTCTTGGACTATAAAATTGATTTCAAATTTTTCTTTGTTCCCAAAATCTTCACCGATTTTATATCTTTGTTGGCCGACTTTTGCATACATTCCTATCAACAACAACGGGGTTGGTTCTCAATCGCTCTGAAAGAGATTTTGTGTCCGCTCCACCGTGTTGCCCATTGAAAGCCGCATCTTCTCCCACTTTTTTAACTCATCACCGGTAGTATAATCAACATAGAATCCTCTATCTTCTCCGATAAAGACTGTTTGATCACATAGAGTCAGTCCAACTCCATCTTTTGCTGCGTTATGTAACCTCTGAACAACAAAGTTTATTGTGAGAGTCATTTCTCTTTTTTTTTTATTTATAATAGCATCATGTTGGTTCCAACTTCTCATAGTAGTAGTAATATGAAGAGAATCATCGTTTTTTATATTGTAGTATAAATCATCCATTATGCAATGTCCAGGTTTATTTATAACATTATAACTATTTATAAACCTAATTATATTATTTGATGTGACTATACTGTTTTGTTTTTCATGTTTAAAAACTACCTTACACCTCACTTTCCATATGAACCATATAATAGTACTACATAACACCCGCCAATCAATATCATAATCTCCTCTTTGAGGGTTTGCAAAGAAATCAAGTTAACCAATCATGGAAAGAAACAAGACCATTCCTAATAAAATCCATATCAAAATTAAAGTACATTCATACCGAGAGACGTAGTTGCATTGCAAAAACATATGGGTAAGGGTTCCTTCATGCTCATTACAGAGTTTATACTTTGTATCTATATCTGGTATAACGGCCGCCACTCGCATACTATTAGGCAATATGGAATGGGTTGCCTTCCCGATGAAATTTTTATTACAGAGAGTAGTATTCATATTCCATATCATATTCCATTTTTTCTCTACTAAACCACCCGAGTTTAAATGATTATAAAGAGATTTAACAAGAAACATACATTTCTCGTAGGGTCCATCTAGGAGTGTCCAAAGTTTATCTTCCTCCTGAATTTTAAGTTTCTTTATCTTTGAAATTGTTTGTTCATCAAAACACTTACCCAATTTTTCCAAATCCCAAGTTTTCTGATCATTAATCAGATCACTAACTTTTTTAGGCCCTCAATGTTTGTACTTGGTCTCTCGCATAGGTATTTTAGTATATGGGATCCAAAGATCATCCCAGATGTCGATAATCTTACCATTTCCTATTTCCCAGTAGCAACATTTTTTGATTTGATCTATACCATTCAGCAAGCCTTTCCAAATCCAACTATCTCCTCTTTTTGGTTTACTGTATATATGTAGGACATCACAATTGGGATAATACTTCTCTTCGTAATAGTAGCACACAGAGATTTCGGGTTTTGATTTAAATTCCAGCCCATTTTTGCTATCATAGCAATGTTAAATTTCCTAACATTTTTAATACCTAAGCCTCCTTCTTCCAAAGTTTTACAAATAGAATCCCAATTTTTTAAGCACACTCCTTTTTTCCCATTTTCATTTAATCCTTTCTCATTTTTTCCCCACCAATAGTCCCGCTGGAGCTTTGTTATCTTGTTACATATTTTGACTGGGATTTTAAAGCAGTTCATTTGGTAAACATACAACGAAGTGCTTACATTTTTTTATCATAACAGTTTTACCCGCATTATTTAGATTGCCACCATTCCATCCTATGATTCTGGTTCTCATTTTATCCACTAAGGGTTCAAAGCATTCTACCTTTGACCTATTTGTAAACAGTGGTGAGCCAAGATACTTATCAGTTAAAGGTATAGCTGTTACATCTAAGATATCCTTCACCCTCCTTCTAATGTTTTCATCCGTCTTAGAGCTAAAGAAGACCCCTGACTTGTTTAAATTTATTAGTTGACCAGACGCAATACTAAAATCTTTAAAAAGTTTAACTAAGCTTTCACAAGTCTTTTCACTCACTTTGCGTAAGAGTAAAACAAATCATCGGCGAAAAGTGAATGGCTTATAGAGGGAGCAGCGTGGACTAGTTTTATACCCTTTATCAACCCCAAGTTTTCAGCATTTGAAATCGTTCTAGATAAGCTTCCATGCAAAACAAAAAGAGATAAGGGGAGATAGGATATCCTGCCTCGGTCCCCTAGTAGGTTTAAAAAACTTAGTAGGGGACCCATTTAACAATACTGCTAGAGTCGTTGTCGAGATACATTGGTGCACCAAATTACACCATTTACTGTTAAATCCCATTTTTTCCATGATTTTGATTAAGAAAACCCATTCTACTCACGAAAGCTTTCGACATATCAATTTTAGTCCCATAAATCCCTTCTTGGATTTGGAATTTTTCATTTTATGTATTATTATCTCGTGAGCCAAAGTAATATTTTCAGATATCTGCCTTCCTGGGATGAAGGCAGGCTGGTAGGGAGAAATTAGTTTTTCAAGCAGTCCCTTCATTCTCCCTGCCATGAGTTTAGATATAATTTTATAGTAAGTATTAGCTAAAGCAATTGGCCTAAACTCCGCTGGGGTAGTTGGGTTTAAATTTTTGGGAATTAAAGATATGAATGAAGCATTCATTTCTTTAGAAATGTTCCTGCCTTATGAAAAAATTTGTACCATTTTTGTTAAATCAATTCGACTATATCCCAATTTCGTTGAAAAAATTAGGTGGAAAACCTTCCTCGGTTCCATTGAAAACATGGTTTTTTTTAAAAATCTCATTTTCAAGAGGAGTGACACACAACATTTCATTATCCTCTTGATTTACAAGTAGTAGGGATAAGATCTATCATACTGTCGATTTCGGGGTGGACAGTGGTAGCAACTTTATGAAAATGTCCTGTTATACATTTTGAAATTTCTTCCTTAGTGTTTAACCAAACATTATTTTTATCTTTAATAGTTTCAATTCGGCTTCTCCTAAATCTACGCTTAGCTCTATTGTGGAAAAATCTTGTGTTTCGGTCTCCTAAAGCTATGTTCTCGCCTCTACTCTTATCTTTCCAATTTTTCTTTTATGGCATACCATTTTGCAAGGTCTCGTCTCAAATTAGCTAGATCAGTAACTTTATCTGGGTAGTTTACCCTGCTATTAGTCTTGTCCATATCCTTTTTTATTTTTTGGATATTATTATCAATATTTCCAAAACTAGTTCTGTTATAATGTTTCAAAATATGTTTAACATGTACAAGTTTCTTATTCACTTTGTGTGCTGGGAGCCTTTGATCTTTTTGTTCCAAATATTCATGATTAAAGGTTTACACTCCCCATGCTTGATCCATTCCCCAAAGTATTTAAATGACGTAGGGCCATCATTCCAATGATTATTAGTATTTAGTTTTATTGGGACATGGTCGGAGGCTAGAGGTCCTAAATGAGTTATGCTAGAATTAGGAAAATTTTTATTCCATTTATCATTTACTAAGCCCCTATAGTCTCTGTTCAATGTTTTGATGGTTTTGTCTATGATTATTCCAAGTATAGGTATACCCTGTGAAGCCTAAATCCATGAGGTTACATTCATTTACCAGATTATTGAAAGTTCTGGCCTCTTTCCTCTTAAACGGAAAACTACTTTTTTTTCCCTCCTCATGAAGCACAACATTTAAGTCTCCTATGATTATCCAGGGTTTGTTTATGGTGTCTGCCATTTGACTAATAATGTTCCAGGATTGAAGTTTAAATTTCCTATATGGACTCCCATAAAAACAAGTAAGTTCCCGGCTAATATCATTGTTATAATTAGTGACAGTAGCATTTATATGATTAAATGCATGATCATCAATTTGTAGTTTTACGTTGCTTTTCCAAATGAGACATAGGCCACCCGCCGTACCTCTAGGAGGAACTAAAAAGTAATTTTGGGCATTTACCCTTTTCATAATGTTTTTCATCTCTAAATTCTACTGTTTTGTTTCCGAAAGAAACAAAATATCAGGGTTTTCCTTATTCAATATATCTAATACACTATTTTTTGTCTCTAGTTTTCCTAACCCTTGGCAATTCCATGAAATCATAATAATAAATTGCCAGAAATAGGAAATTTCTGGATAACAGAATTCTACTAAAACTATGCATTCATATATGTTATTCAGACTACTCATGCTTTCAATCATACAATAGGGCACTACACATATCATAATTAAGATCAATTGTTGAGTTTTAAACTTTACCAGTACTATGTGTTCATGATTTCTATCCTGGTTTCTCAATATGTTTGCATGCTTTTTAAAATGGTTTTCCTTATTCATAAACTTGATAACTCTACAGCACATATGCTTTTCAGAATGGTTACTTACCTCTTCCAGATGTGGGAGGGACCGGAGGGTAATGGAACTTGTTGATGCAAATATCTCATTTTCTACTGATTTATCACCATCCTCTTTTTTCTCCCATCTTTTGTGCTTAGTTCTGGTCAGCAGTATGGTTTGTGCATTTCCTTGAATCCTTGATTTTCTCAATTTTCTTTTTTTCCAATTGTAACAATAAGTACCTGGGGATCAGATAAGAGAGCATTATTCTTGCTATTGGTTCAAAATGACCTTTGCAGAAGTTAGGTAACTTCATAGTTCTGACTACTGTAATTAGATAAGATTCAAAGGTATTATGAATTGAACCAAATCAACTAGATAAGAATCAAAATTAAGAAAATAATTTTCAAATGACCACAACCCAAATATCAAAAACAGAGACACAAATCAAATGTATAATGTATTTAACCAAATCAACTAGATAAGAATCAAAATTATGAAATAATTTTCAGATGACCACAATCCAAAAACCAAAATAGAGACACAAAGGGGATTTCTAATGATTCACTAATTAAGCATAATCTAGCAACCCAAATTAAAATTAATCTTAGGGGAAAAAAAAGGAACTAATTAGGAGAAAATGAAGGACAACTCAAAATTTAACCTATAGATCGGAACTTCTACAACAAATGACTTCTAACAAATCACAATTTAAAAGCTTAAATTAAGACTAGCATATAAAATTGGAGATATAAAGAAATAGAGTATGAAAAGGTGGTGATGAAATCTTCTTAAGCTTCTAGAAAAAAGGGTAACAAAGCTTTGTAACCCAGCAAAGATGACGGTGTCTTGTAACATATAGAAAGCAAAACAGCTCTTGCTTTCTTAGTTGCTTCGGATTTTGGTGTCTCGGTGTCTCTGTGTCTTCGGTGTCTCTGTGTTTTGGAGTCTTTGTAACTTAGGAATCAATAGTAACTTGATGTAATAGAAACTAGAGATAGCAGATCTGAAGATTGTTCGGATCAATGGTGGTTCTCGATGGTCATCACCGTCGGAGACGGCGGTTACTGGCTAGAATACGGTGTTTACTGGTAATATTTTGGTGGATTGGGGGCGGCGGTAAAATCGCGCAGAAAGAGAAGAGAGGAAGAGTTTTTAACCAAGTTCAGTGTGTAAAAAAGCATTTTAAAATCACCTTTTCTCCCCTTAATATTTCATTAGATATTGTATATACAATTATGAAAAGACACACTTATTTAGGGAAGAAGGAAATACTACTAGTACTTTAAGATTTGGGGTGCGCTTCAATACTGGTTTAGTTAGTATTCTACTCTATCCTTATTCCTTAGCAGCTAGCTACAGTAAGGCCCAGGTTTAGATCTTATAAACAAGTAGGCTTGCGACCTTGTGACGATTTGGTATGGTCGAACAATAGTGGCCTCACTTGTCAGTATACAAGAATTTCATGCAAGATACTTGTCAAATTTCATAAGCAATATTACCAATGCCAAAGTAGACTATGAATGTAAAACTTTAAGTTCTGGAAAACGGTTTTTTGAGGGAAATTTTAAACTCTTCTACTTCTAGACACTGCGGGAAATGGATGAGTGTTTTTTCCACTCAGAGGGACTGTTTCTCCATTTGCAAGCCCATAGAGCTGTTCCACGCCATAGTGAATGTCTTGTCTAATTGACATGGCTGTGCTGCTGCTCAGTCGAACTAAATGGACTTCATGATCAGGCTATGTTTTCTTGAGAAAAAATGAAACCGAAGGGATCCTGAAAAGTTCTGTCATCAGTCATCACCTTGTCAAAAGAAGAAGAAAATGCGATGATTAAAGAAACCCACAATAATACACTTCCTCTTCTGATTTTGCTGAACAAACCACACGAATACAGGAGGATTAAAATTCATACATGATCTAGAATCATATAATTTTAATGATAAAAGGTACGTATATGTCGATTTTTTGCGGAATATTTACTCATGTTCTCTTCTCTTGTAAATACATCATCTTATTCTTATTCAAAGACCCTTTACAGGCAAGGGAAAAAATCGCAAAATTTATTAAAAGATAGTTCAAGAAAAAAGGGCTTTTTCTTCCTCAGCTGAGTCATATCCACACCACACTAACACAAAATAAAATGAGATGAAATGATTATGTTTCCTAGTTGGGTTTCTGTTAAGAATCTTTACTTGTGTGGATTATTATTCATTTCCTTAAGTCTCCTATAATTCTCAATTTCTAAAGAAGAAAAAAGCATGTTTTTTTTCTTCATAAAATATCACTAAAAATTTCTCTCTAGTCTCTACTCTGCTTTTGTGGATAATCTATATTATGGAACTACAGAGGCAAAAACTTTGAGAAAAGATGATTAGAATATGAAGTAGAATAAAGCCAAAAGTTTGCATAAATAATTTGAGCAAATGGAGCCCAATTGGCGAACAATCAAAATCAGATAATACTACATGATGACTTTGATGGCCCATTCCATTGATGAAAAAATCGAAACACCCCGAATCTCTTAAACAAAGAACAAATTGGTTCTTTAGCTAGCCCACTACCCAGGGGGTCCCTCTATGTTCTGATTCCCGTAATTTCACACTAATATATTTCGATAATCTTAGTCGTCATCATCGGTTTCAATGGATTATGATTTGTAGGAAATACCATTAGGTCCTGGAAATAATATATTAGAGAGAGTCTAGTCCAGTTGACCCAGTCAACTGTCTGTTTGGTCCTTTTTGGTGAAATATATTATGGTTTGGCCCTAGAAATTATGGTTTGGTCTGGTGATGTTATGGATGATGTAAATGTCATTTTGTGGTGGCGAAATACCCTTTTGGGGCCACATATATAGAGAAAATCACTAAAAAATATCTCATTATTAGATTTACATTCTCTCTCCTCTTTATTTTCAGATTTGTTTTTTCTCTCCAAATTTTTTCAGATCTAGTTTCTCTGTTCTTGATTTTCTTTCTCCGTTTTTACTGCTGGTGTTTGATTTTTTATGAAGATGATGGTGTTGAAGATGAAGATGACGAAGAATCATATAAAGATTATGAAAACGACGAAGATGAAGATGCATTTTTGATTTCTTTGCTACTGTTGAAGATGGAGACGAAGATGAAGATGCGTTTTTGATGTTTCTGCTGGTGTTGAAGACGAAGATGATGATCTTTTTGTTTGCTGCTCGTGTTGAAGATCTCGATTTGTTGATGTTTTTCGTGTTGATGATGATTTATGTTTGTTGCTCGTGTTGAAAATATCGATTTGTTGATGTTTCTCGTGTTGATGATGATTTGTTGATGTTTTTCGTGATGATGATGTTTGCTGCTGCTGTTGAAGACGTCGAAGAAGATGAAGATGATGCTGTTGATGTTTTTATATGGAGTTCATTTCAGAAATATCGTTTGGTCAATGACTTTACCATTTTACTCACACTAACAACTTGTCAGCCGAACCTAGGTATATTTTTGAAACATAGAGGTTCAGCTGACAAGTTATCAGCCGAACTTTACTCTGTAACTCACAAATTTAGGTTCGTCTAATTCGAACAAAATCTTTGTTAGCCGAACCCAGGTGTATTTTCAAAAAACAGAGGTTCGGCTGACCAGTTATCAGCCGAACTTCACTCTGTAACTGACGAATTTAGGTTCGGTTGATTCGAACAAAATCTACCAAAATCGCATTAACCGAACATAGTGTTTCTCTAAATCATATACTAGGTTCGGCTCAAAATTGATATTCCAAGATCAGCCGAACTGATCTTCTGAAAACCCTAATTTCATCTTTGAAATCATATTTTATCGATCAAACAAATAAAATCAATCAAAAACAAGATGGGTTTGTTACAAATGCATTCTAAAATACATCTAAGAGCAATTGAGATTTGGATTTCGCACTCCAACATCACTCACTTCGATTCGTGTTTCCTTCGATTGATTGATTGCTTGATTGAATTGGAGTCCAAGATGTTTAAGTTTAAAGGTTATTTTGATTTTTGATTTTAGGTTTTTGAGGATAAGGGCACTCTAGTAATTAGATTGTTTGAGGATATATAGGTAATTGCACTACCTTTAGACACCCCTTAAAAAACCATTCTAGATGGGATAATAAATAAGTATGCCTAAAAAAATTCAGTATGCCTCAAAACAGGTTTCTAAACAAAGAACAAATTGGTTCTTTAGCTATCCCACTACCCAGAGGGTCCCTCTATGTTCTGATTCCCGTAATTTCACACTAATATATTTCGATAATCTTAGTCGTCATCATAGGTTTCAATGGATTATGATTTTGGTGTGATGCCCAATGACTTTACCATTTTACTACAATGACCATGGTTTTGAGAATAATACGAATCGATTTTCCAAAATGATGCGAATCGCACTTTAGAATCGTTTTTCTAAGCACCATATTACTGATTTTGAATATTAGATTCAAACAATTTGGAACTTGGTCAACAAAACTAAATCAAAAAAATTTAAGATATGGATCTCTTTCAAAAACTTTTTTTTTCCTTAACGAAAGAAATATTCATTGAAAACTAAGGAACAAACATTCCATTGTTATCATTCCATATGTTTTGCCATCCTAGTTTGGAGCCTAGGGTATTTATTTGGGATCTGTTACTACATGAAAAAAAAAAGGTCATTAAAATTAATTTCACAAAACCCCTTATCCACCTATTCCTTATTACCCATTTTACCCCTGATTAATTAGTATTAAAATCATATTAGGTGTTAATTAATCTTGTTAGACGTAAAATCAACTAATGTAAATCGAACTCTAAAACATCAAACACTACATGAAATATGGGGTTTAGCAACTCAGCAGCTGTTGCGAAATTTTTGTTGCTAATTTCAGTTGCAACAATTTCGCAACAGCTTGAAACAATTACGAAACTCGCAACTGTTTGATTATGTTGCGATTCGAAACTAAATCCAGTTGTACGCGTGCTAAAAACTTGTGTGACTTCCTACACTTTGTAGCTGACTCGGAAAACCTTTATTATCGAAAGAGATTTTATTTTGACTTCACTTTCTTCTTCTTTATTTCTCAACAAAACCCTAGCTCTGCTCTGCGGCCGCCTTCACTCACCACCACCGCCACTGAATCTCTTCTCTTTCACTCTCTCTATACTAAAATATTGTTGAATCTGTAGATCTAATCTCTCTCAAGTAAAAACCCTAACACCGCTGTTGAGGACGATTTGAATCACAAAGAAAACTGCAGATGAGGAGTTATTCGATATTATAAGGTTAGTGTTTTCTTAAAACCCAAATATTTATTAGAACCCATAGTTTGATTTGTCTGATTAATTTGATTTAGTGTATGGCTCTTTGTTGCAGTGTGGTTAGGGTTTTCAATCTCGAGGAGTCATCTTCGTCAAACCATACTTGGTAAGAAACAAGAAAGTTTCAATTTTCGAGTATCTTTGTTTGATTATAGGTTCCGGAGATTGTTTATTATCATGTTTTAGGGCTTTGTTTTTGTTTTTATGACTTAATTCTGATTTTTTGATGATGATGCTTCAATCTCATATTTTTATTGCTTCTCCTATGGATTACACCCCCCACTGTAAGTGTAAACCTTTCTTATCTTTCTATAATTTCTTCGCTAATAATCAGTGTAATCCTGTTTTTTCTGTAATTTGTATTCTGAACACAATTTTAGTGTGGGTATATAAAAGGAAAGTGTTATTATCATTATCGGTGACTCCATGTCTAACATTTTTAGGTTAATTACCTAATTTCTTCCTTGCTATAGGCTAAAGTTGGTTGTATATGGTCGTATTCTCTTCACTTATTGGGTATATATGAAGAACCATTTGGTTAATTAGCCATCCTTCTTTTACCTTCATTTAGAGTTATTTGATTTGATTCACTTGACCTTGTATGGGTTATCCGGTCTTGTTCGGGTGGCATCATAATAGATTCAAGAAAAGAGCGATTGCTGAGTAAGTTTGTGGAACATGATTGTGAAAAAATAGACCGGCTTATGGAGCTATACATACGGTAATACCCATTCAATTTTTATTGTTATTCACTCGTCATTTATTGACAACTAAAAGTTGTATCATAAATTCCCACTTCATTTTAAATTGTTATAAGCTAGAAGATGCTTCTAGAGATATGTGTTTGACATTTCCTGAAATGACTTAACGGGCTTCCAACAACTTAATATTGTGCAGATATTCTGATAGAGTTAAAGCAGAGACGGAAAGAATGGACCAGCTTGAACTTGATGATTAAGAGGTCCCTCACTTTTCATATCTTTTGTTATTTTTTTTTATTGCATGATATCAACATGATATTATCTACCTTTAAGTTAAACATATTGTAACCATGTTTCTTCTGCTTGCAATATCACTGATGGATGAGGATGAGCGATATGACCGAAAACTGGAATCTGGATTGTACACTCTTCAGGTCAGTTGTGCTCTTGCTTTCAGGTCAGTTGAACACATATCCAGTTCATTGTATAGAATGTAAAGCCACAACTGCTGAATTTGTATTTTATTTATTGAGGAAGAAATGAAATAGGTTTGATGAGAGTGTATTTTTCTATGTACGTAACTTGATCTCTCCAATTTGGAAAACTGAGACTGATCTACCATGTATATTTCATTGCTATCGGCTATATTTGGATATGAACTTAACTAGTCTAACTGTCTCTTTTTGTGCAAAAATATGTTATTGGTTGAATATTGTTTAGATCAGTTTGAATTCTATCTCCAGGGAATAAATTTGGATGCATAATATGTTTGTTCAATAATCTGATAACTTCTAATTTCACATGTCCTATTTGGTAGCCAAGTGAGCATAACACGTACGCAGATGTAGAAGGTGTATATAAGTGCTTAGAAGAAATCTAGGGCATACTGGTTTGACATCTACAAGGTTGTATTTCTATACTCAACTATTTAATTGTTATTTCTTTCTAGTGACTTGCGTAATTATTCCCGTTGTATGTCTGAGCTTTTCTTTCCCACTTGTTTATGTGCAGAGCATTGACAAAATCTCGTTAGTTAGCTGTCCTGTGCTAACAATTCATGTGAGTCTTTCCATTCTCACCTTTCAAATTACCTAGCTCTTCAATGCAATTTGTGGAGACTATCATAACATGCATCTCTTTTGTATCCCTATGCAGAGAACATCTGATGAAGTTGTTGACTGTTCACATGGGAAACAATTTTGGGAATTATGTAAAGAGAAGTATGAACCTCTATGCTGAGTACATTGGGCACCTCAAGAAGTTTGTTCATAGTTATTTTTTATTTTAAAAAAAAAATCCTTGCTTTAAGCATGTAATACTTTGCCATGACATCTAGGTAGAACTGTAGTTCTAAATTTCAAAAAAGGCAAACAAAATCTAATTATAATGAGTTGCATTTCATATAAGTTCCAGTTCTAGCTTCTACTGAACATACCTTGTTTTCTTTATCATATTTGTTTTACCTTTTTTGTTAAATTACAGCCCACCAAGACTGCTGGATTTTCAAGTAGTTGGTTCTAAATGTTGGCCCTTGATTTCAAGGTACAAGGCATGTTGGCCCTTGATTTCAAGGTACAGGTCAAGTGCTAGTGAAGAAACTCATATTTGCGTCGACCATTTGCATGGCTTAACAACAAGAAATAAGCACTTTATTGTGAGTGTATTACTGATCTCTTTGGTCCGAGTTCAAGAAATTTAGTTAATTGAAGTAGTAAGGCTTCCAATTTTAATTGTGTCCAGGTTTGCTATGAACACATCGCGTAGCAAGGGAATGAATGCCTCCAGTCCATAAGCCGCCACTGTACCACCAGTCCATTCCGATACCACCTGTTGTTGCTTTGGTTTGCTGATTTGGTTTCAAATTGCGAGTTCATGATCAGGTGCATATGTTCACTTTTAGCGAATATCAAGTACTGGTTTTTGGAACCCATTTCTTATGAAGATTCTAATCTAGATTTACCCTTGCCCTAAATTTATATGATTATATTGGAAGGAGCAAAAGCTACAACAGAGGTTGTTGATGCGTTAAGAAGTGGAGCTGCTGCAATAAAGGCTATGCAAAAAGAAAAGTAAGTAGATGCTCTTCCTGCCCCTCTCTCTCTCTCTCGCTCTCTTTCAGAGTATCTTTTTATGTCGTTTCACGAAAGTTGATGCCGCCCTCTCTTACTCGCACATATGTATCAGTATCATTACACTCTCTTTTTGGTACCTTTTAAAGACTAATAAAAAATTTGCATGTGCGAAAGTGGATGCACTTAATTCAGGAACTGGAAAGTAACATAGATGGCCCTTCACCTAGTTCTGCACGCTCCATGCCTTCATATCACTTTTTTTTATCATCTTTGTGTTGTTCTTACTGACATGGTGCTTGGTGTTTAGGGTTAGGCATTCACATGTCTGACAAGTAAAACGATAGTGTTCTCATTTCGCACACTGAATACTAATAGTAAATTGGTTCATTGTTTTATTGTAGATTTTTAGCAGCTTCAGTGAAAGTAGGCGTGCCACATCTAGCTAGCACATTTCTCTTGCTGGTTCCTCCAGTAGAAATGCCTCAAAACCCATGGTGACAACTTAAACTTCAAACTTTGGGCATGCCTCATGCATATCCGTTAGGAATATAAAATGTTCACCTAGGTAGTTTAATTTAAAGTTTCCTTAGTTCCAAAGAATGTGAGAGTTCTTTTTTCTTTAAATCGTTTTGTAAGAACCTTGGTGTGATACTGAGTTTATAGATTTATCCACATAACAATCATTCATATGATTTTTATGGTGTGCTTCATACATTTTGTGTACGAGTTCATCATGGTGAAGGTGAATTAACTCTAAGAACACTAACTTGATACTGCTATTGGATTAATTTGATTTCAAATGAACAAGTGAAACTTGATTTTGCTACATGGAACTCTAATATTGACCTTATTTTTTTGATGTTACAAAAATTTCGCAACTGAGCCAACTTGTTGTGATATTCCACATTTTTGCAAGCCGAATCGTTTGAGCTCAGTTTTAGTATAAATGTGTAATAGTAATGCGACCATCAAATTCGCAACTATTACAAACAGTTGCGATATTTTAGCGTTTTAGCTAATCATAAAATCAATTAGGGGACTTTCCAATGTTACGAAAAATAAATCGCAAGGATATGACAAGAAATTAAGTTGAGCAAATGGGAAACGAAAGACAACAATAATGTAGCCCTTGCGAAAAATTGCAACAGAGCAGAACTGTTGCAACCCCACTTTGCAACTGCCACGTACGTTGCTAATCCTTGAATTTGGTATAGTGAAACAAGTGAAATTTCTCGATTTTTTTTTCAAAACACAAACCAGAATCGGTTTAAGTTCATGCACTCGTAAACCGATTCCTAGTTGGTGTTTTGAAAGAATATTCATAATCAGTTCATGTATGCATAACTAAAACCCGATTCTAGCAATTGGGGTTTTCCTAGTCACATATAAGCCGATTGTTTCATATAATCGGTTTATGTGAACATTCACATAATCCGCTTCTAACAAAAAAAAATACAGAAAACTGGGTATCTCTTTCATACCATAATCGGTTTATATCGGCGTTAACTATTACCGATTCTGGTTAAATTTTCTTCGACCAGAAAACACATACATGACAATCGATTGACGTGTTCATGAATATCGGCCGATTATCATACGAATCGGTAAATATGGACATGAATGTTGACCGATTCTGGTTCAACACATAAACCCAAGATTGTTTGTAATTTTCAATCTTGAAGGGATAAATCAATCACAAGTATTATTAAGAATAATGGGTTGCAATCAACTATGTTTATTTTGATATTTTATTTTTTAAATGGATTATGAAATGTCCTTTAATTCGATCGATGGATAGTTAGAATCGATTGATGAAGTTAGATTTTGATTTTAATTTGTGGAAGAAATGATTTGAATAGGTTTTGATTTTGAAAGGGTTTTAAATTTAGAAGAATAAGGTTTAGAATAATAGTGAGGGTAATTTAGTACTTTACCTAGTTTAGACACCCCTTAACCCCTAACTTTAGGTGGGTGAAGAAATCTATATACCCCAAATGAATGCCCTAGGCCCCAAACTAGGAAGGATGTTTTGGAACAAGGTAACTTTTTTGAGACTACTTAGGTTTCCGGGATCTAAAGATGTAACATTAAACCTATTAATGTACTTATCTAATTTATCCGCCATCGTATTACAATTTCTTCTAATGTAATAGAATGAAGAATGACCAAAAGTACTATCAGTAAAATCTTGTTACAAAATAACTTTGCTTCTCCAGTTTATAGCAGAGAAGTTTTCCTTCATTAATTCCATTTATAACATAGATGTTATCATTAAGGAAAATTTATCTTTACGACAATCTCTAGCCCATATTATTGCTTCACGACAGGCTCTCGCCTCTGCTTCCTCTGAACTGATGCACTTCCCTGAGCCACCTGCAAACTCACAAATGTAACCTTCATTATTCATCATGATTAGACCATAAGCAAAACTTCTAGATTTCTTCTGAAAAGATGCATCAAAGTAAATATAAGTATAGTCTTCATGATAAACTGAATCAACAAATTACCACTAGGATTAGAACGATTGCAGAGATTATTATGCTTATGACTTTTTTCCCAGACTTCTAAAAGAGGAATATTTTTTTTTTTGGATATGATTTATTAAGTCTTTTGGATTAGGATGAACTTTGTCGAAAATTAATTTGTATATGTATTTTCATGTGAATTAAAGAACATAGGCATATTATTCTCTATAATTTTTATCTTTAAGCCAGAGAAGACACCAATCCTTAAAACTTAAAGTAGATGCCTTTTAAAAAACAGAGGTTAGAGAAAGACCCCTCCAGATTGCTTCTAAAAAGACACATTTTGTAAAAACATGATCCACACTTTCACTAACCAGACTATTTACAGAGAGAGCAGTTAATTTTTATAAGAATATATCTAGCAAGTTTCTTCTTAACATGCAAACAATCAGACAGAGTTTTTCAAAGAAAGACTTAGACTCTAGGCATAACCTTAAGATTCCAAATACTAAACCAGACAATTCTTTCAGCTAAGAAATTTCTGTTACATAGAAAATTTTAAGCAGACTTAACTGAAGCACTATCATTTATAGTACCCAACCATCTTATATGATCCTTACCATCTACACTACTATGGGGTTCAATTTGTTGTATTTCCTGAACAGTTTGAACATCAAACAAATTATGCAACATGTTGTCATTCTAATTACTTTGAAAATCTATAATACCTGAGACCTGGTGCCCCCAAGAGTTCATCGAAGATAAAGCTTCTTTTATTTCGTTTTCACCAGGGATATCACAAAGAATTTTACTATCATTATCTTCTATCTTTGGTTTAATTATACTACTAAATATGAGATCTATTAGTTTATCATTTGATTGGGTAATGTCCTTAAAGTGGTTTGTAACTAAAGTAGACAAATTTTGTTGAACTTCAATCTAAATGCCATTATTGTCTCTAAGCGCATGAATACTATTAATTCGTTTTCTTTCAGAAGCATTCTGGTGAAAAAATTGAGTGGTGTGATCATTTTATTTAATCCATTTTTCTTTTACATGTTGACCCAGTACATTTTTTTTTATGGAATACCGTGAACTTAATTCATCCGGAAGATGTTCCATCATGTTTTTTGTTTCTAGATTATAAGCTTTCTTGTTTTCAGATTCAACTTGAGGATATTAAAGATGTTTTTAAAGATATTACCAAACTCAGTTTTGTTCCAACCTAAGACCGTTTTCGAGTTTCTTAATTATACTATTCATGTTACTATTTCTTTTCTCTACTTTGTTCCAGGGATTTTTCAATCAAGCTATTATAATTTTTATATTCTCTCCGGTACCTCATGTATCTATAAAGTCTAGTTTTTTTTTCCCCTTTTGAAAGGGTTTTTAGCATTATATTGGCATGATCATCAGAGGCTACTCTAGTTAAGTGTTTAGTAGTAGGTTTAAGAAAACGCTCTAGCCACTTATGATTGACTAGAACCCTATCAATTCTTTCCTTCATATTATTTTCACTTACTCCTTTATTAGTTGGAAGACCAGTATAGTTTAAGTCTACCACGCCTAAATTCTGTATACAACCATACACATAGGCTAAACTACTAGAAGAAAATTTATTTCCCCATTCTTTCCCCTCTTTATTCAGAATAAAGTTCATGCCTCCTCTTATAGCCAAGGTTTACTAAAATCACTAAAGCTAGTTAAGATATTTCATCAATGAATTCTTGTATTATTATCAAAAGCACTATATATGAAAGAGATATTTATAGTTAAGCTATTTTTGATAACTTGAAAGTTAAACATACTATTTTGAAAAGAGATGAGATTAGCAGATACTCCCTAAAACCAAGCTATGGTGAACCCTCCTGATATACCAATAGAGGGTATAATGAACCAATCTTTAGCCTGCAGCATGTGTAAGCATTTTTCGACCACTGGAATTTTACCTTTAGTTTCAGATAGAAACCACATATCTAGATTATGAGTTTTGTTTAAATGATTCAAATGATCTTGTTTTAGGGATGCTCTAAAGCCCTGAAGATTCCAGGATAAAACCGTAAAGTCGTAACCAAATGCTCAATCCTCAATAACTATATGAAAAGAGAAAAGTTTACGGTAAAATGGAAATAAAGTATTCATAGTACTTTTCATGAAAATGCAAAAATATATAATTGCATAAATCAAAGCATGCAGAATAAATTTCAAGTGAACATGATATAGGTTAGAGATAAGCCTAGTGTTAGCAGTGAAGTTAAAGTTCAAAGACAGAAATAAAGTTGATAACAAGTATGTAAATGTAAATAAATTGTAGAAGAAATTCATGTTGTCAGTTTGAGATATTTTTAAAACATGAACTTTGTATAACTTAAAGTTGCATGTTTTCTATTTGTTTACCTTAGTTTGTTCCATAGAGAAAGGATCATCGGCTATAATTTCAGCATTTGCTATTTCAGGGATTGCTTTGTTATTCCTTTCTGGTTTTATAACATCCTAACAGAGAATATTTTAATCCTCGGCACATGCAAATTCATCAATTTCCTTGTTGTTCATTTCAGTTACTGCAGAGATTTCCACCGAATACTGACCCAGACCTCTATGATTACTTCATGTGTCACTAGAAAGGATATTTTCTGCCATTTCAGCTAGAACCTTATTTTCTTCTTCTTCAACTACTATCCAATTATTTGTTCCAGCTTTCTTTTTTGTCTCGGTAGAATCATTTATAACAATACTATTTCTCATTCCCATAACATCATAATGACTCAACATTTTGAACCATTAGGACTGCTTTTTTTTCTGTTATATTTCTTTAAATTTCCTATTTTCTTCATCAGACTTCCCATCATTTTCAATGAAAGGTGATTTTCCTTTTAGCGCCTTTTTCAAATCATCAGCAGTAGCATTTCTTTTATCCCAGTAACACCAACCTCATCAGGTACCTTATCATCATCACTAGCAACTTTAGTATTACAATCTTTACCAGTATATTTTTCAGTATATTCATCATTAACTTTTGCATTTGTACTTTGAACTTCTTCATAGTTTCCTCCTTCGAAGTCAATTCTTCTTCTCTTGCTTCCTCTATTTAAATAATCTAACCTATCAATCTCACTGTCATAAATTTGAAGACTTGCAGCAGCTTTTGCAAGAGATTCAATTCTTCTGCTTCCTAGGGATGATTTGCCATTAAACACCGTAGCAGCTTATTCTTCATCCTAAATGAAGACTCTAGGAAAGTTCTTTCTATAAGCTATTAATCTTCGTTAGCATTTTTCTTCTAAGAATTCTTCATCCACATGGCAACACTCTCTGCAGATCCCATGGGGAATCTCTAAGAAGAAAAATCTTAATTTGGTTATTTCTCTGTCACTTCCATTTACTATAACGACTTTTACTTGATGAACTAAGTATTTTGTTAAATCAACTGTAATGCGCGCTTTATACTCTCCTTGTGCATTGAGAAGACCAGTTAGAGCAAGAATTGCGCCATGCAAAACGCACCTCGCCATGGCCCCATGCCGCGCCACCATACTGACCTTCACTACGCGGCTATCAAAACGAAGGCGTGCAACAATCAACGGTTGCCCTTCAATCCCAGGAGAAAATCCTGGCCATCTAAGGTTACCAAACGACCTTTGCCCCAAAACCCTAGCTTGGTCACGCACCTAGCCCAAGCTAGCCACGCCATGCGCCTATGGCAAGCCCTTGGCTCCACACGCCAAACCAAAACCGCACCTAGCCCAAGCTAACCACGCCATGCGCCTATGGAAAACCCTTGGCCCCACATGCCAAGCCAAACCAAACCTAGGCAAGCTATCTGCGCCATGCCAAACGCACTTTGCCTTGGCCCTAGCCATGCTAGTCACATCATGCCAAGCCAAACGCCCTTGACTTGGCCCTAGCCACGCCATACTCCCATGGCAGACCCTTGGCCCCACATGCCAAGCCAAAACCGCACCTAGCCCAAGCTAGCCACACCATGTGCCTATGGCAAACCCTTGGCCCCACATGCCAAGCCAAACCAAACCCAGCCAAGCTAGCCACGCCATGCCAAACACACTTTTCCTTGGCCCTAGCCATGCTAGTCACATCGTGCCAAGCCAAACGCCCTTGCCTTGGCCCTAGCCACGCCATACGCCCATGGCAGACCCTTGGCCCCACATGCCAAGCCAAAACCGCACCTAGCCCAAGCTAGCCACGCCATGCGCCTATGGCAAACCCTTGGCCCCACATGCCAAGCCAAACCAAACCTAGCCAAGCTAGCCGCGCCATGCCAAACGCACTTTGCCTTGGCCCTAGCCATGCTAGTCACATCATGCCAAGCCAAACGCCCTTGCCTTGGCCCTAGCCACACCATACGCCCATGGCAGACCCTTGGCCCCACATGCCAAGCCAAAACCGCACCTAGCCCAAGCTAGCCACGCCATGCGCGTATGGAAAACCCTTGGCCCCATATGCCAAGCCAAACCAAACCCAGCCAAGCTAGCTGCGCCATGCCAAACACACTTTGCCTTGGCCCTAGCCATGCTAGTCACATCGTTCCAAGCCAAACGCCCTTGCCTTGGCCCTAGCCATGCCATACGCCCATGGCAAACCCTTGGCCCCACATGCCAGGCCAAAATCGCACCTAGCCAAAGCTAGCCACGCCCAAGGCGAACCCTTGGCCCCACATGCCAAGCCTAACCACACCCTAGCCGCGCCACCCTGTTGGCCTTCCCTACGCGGCCACCAAAATGAAGGCGTGCAATAATCAACGGTTGCCATTCAATCCCAGGAGCAAATCCTAGCCGTCCAAGGTTACCAAACGACACATGGTAACCTTTGGCCCGAAAACCTAAGTTTGGCCACGCCAAACCTTGTCATGCCAATGGCATGCCAACCTATCCGCGCCACCACGTTGGCCCTCACTACGCGGCTACCAAAATGAAGGCATGCAACAATCAACGGTTGCCCTTCAATCCCATGAGAAAATCCTAACACCAAGGTTACCAGACGACACATGGTAACCTTTGGCCCGAAAACCTAAGTTTGGCCACGCCAAACCTTGCCATGCCAACGGCATGCCAACCTAGACGCGCCACCACGTTGGCCCTCACTACGCGGCTACCAAAACGAAGGCGTGCAACAATCAACGGTTGCCCTTCAATCCCAGGAGAAAATCTTAGCCATCCAAGGTTACCAGACGACACATGGTAACCTTTGGGCCGAAAACCTAAGTTTGGCCACGCCAAACCTTGCCATGCCAACCTAGCCGCGCCACCACATTGGCTCTCACTACGCGGATACCAAAACAAAGGCGTGCAACGATCAACGGTTGCCCCTCCTCTCAAGATGCAAAATCTCGACCGTCGAAGGTCACCAGGCTGGAAAGTTTCCCGAGCTTGACTTGCCAAGCCACAACAACGTGCTACATGTTTTCAAAAACATTCGAGACATCAACACAAACTGGGGGATCCTCTTTGGGACTTTGAGGAAAGATGATGAGAACCCTTATTTTCATCAGATGATCCCTATATTTTCATCAACACAAACAAAGGCGTGCAACGATCCTATTCTTCAGATGATCCCTATATTCTTAGGGAAAGATGATGAGAACCCTTATTTTCATATTAGGGACTTTGAGGAAATTTGTGGGACAATTAGAATAAAAGACCTTACTGATGAAGTCTTGAAACTTAAGATGTTTCCCTTTTTCTTAAGAGATAAAGCAAAGACCTGGCTTAACAACTTACCATCTGAATCCGTAGAAACATGGCAGGAACTTATTGCACGCTTCTATTTGAAATTCTACCCTAAGCATAAAACTGCAAATGTAGGCGTAAAATTAGCTCCAAAGATGCAACAAGAGGGGGAATCTCTTTATAGGTTTTTAGAGAGATTCAATGATCTCCTATCCGAATGTCCTCACCATGGGTTTGAGAAAATGAAACTAGTAGAGATTCTTTATGATGGTTTAGACTATTCGACCAAAGCCATGGTCGAATCTATGTGCGCTGGTGAGTTCACTAGTAAAATGTCGATGATGCTTTTACCTTCTTAGGAGTTGTTGGTGAAAAATCCCAACAGTGGGAACCTTGTGTTCCACCCCCTAAGATACTCTTGGTCAATAGAAGTAGCACCAATATGGTAAATACAAGCTTCGGGTCAGATGCTAAGTTTGCTGCTTTGTCTAGAAGGTTAGAAGCTTTGGAATTAAATCTGCCTAAACATAGGTCTCTTGTTGAACCTGATGATAGAATTAGAGCCTCTCAAGCCTCTAGTTGTGGAGTAGAACCTAATATCTCATTTTGGGAAGGACAGGTTAGTGAAGAACAAGCCATGCTCGTCTATAACAACTCTAGGTTTGAAAACCGTCAGAAGTTTGACCGATACTCAGAGACCTATAACCCTGGTTGGAGGAACCATCCTAATTTCTCTTGGTCTAAGGGCCGAATCAAGGCCGATCTAGTAATTCTCGGCCTCCCCCAGGTTTTGGTTATACTAAGAACTCTTCGTGTCGTGCCCAACCCATCTGAGAATAGAATAACTAGCTTAGAGGAATCTCTTAGTATATTAAGAAAGAGCCAGGTGTTGATGGTGGATTTTCGTTCAAGGTTAAATTTGTAAAAAACCAGAAAAATCATGCGCTGACATCTTGTAAAAGATAAAGCCATTTATAAGTGTTGGATACTCCCTCACTTAATTAACCAAGAATGGAGCATGTAGCAACAATCCCATTCTCGTGAATACATGAAATTCCTCCAGGTTGGAGCATATGGCAACAATCCCTTCCCCGTGAATTTCATATCGCCTTGTATTTCCAAGACTCATTATCGGTGTGGCATGACGACCGAGTATTACTCTTATAGAATAACACGAACCTCCAAGCACTATAATGAAACCATGTACGAAATACCCGTACAGTGCCGATTCTCTAAGAAGTTTATACTAGCCCGAGCCCCTCTCGGTGTGTTATACTAGCCCGATTGAGCCCTCTCGGTGTGTTATACTAGCCCGATTGAGCATTCTTGACCGACCGTGATCGGTCCTGGGATATGATCTCGATCGCAGATCATCCAACTCCATAAGCATGATTAAATAACCCCGATCAATTCCATCACCCCCAAGCAGGTATGGAATACCCACGGCCGACCCCGCATGGTCGGCCATTTGCCTTTGCTTGCCAAAAGACGTTCATACCAAGCATTATGGACGGAAAACCCTAAATAAGGGTTTGCGGCATATTACATGTGTCGCAAAACAATCTCAACCATCCATCTTGGCAGGTATAGATAGAGGGTGTAGATGTAGATTCAAAGGGCCCAAAGCATGTCAATACGATCACCGTGGACCCGCCTACACATTTGACCAATCGGTCAAAACCAACAATGTTTGGCCGTGACAGAATCGTCACCCAAACAAGAGATGGCGCACGGCTTTGAAAGCCAAAATTAGGGGTTTCAAGCCATCACGCGCGTCCATTTTCTCCGGCACAAATGGAGGGTCACAGATTAGATTAAACAAGGGCCGGTCATACCAAAGATGACCACCGTGGGCCAATCTACCTCCTCATGTGATCGGCCAAGGCATATCATGCCCGGCTAATCCAAAACGCCCGCCCAAACATGCGTGGTTATACTTCCCAAATTGCAACCGATCTCGACTACTCAACTTCACCGGATGATTTGAATGGCTTAGATCACGTTTTCATGGGATATTCGAGTATAGGCATGAACACCAGCCTCGCCATCTTCACGTCAAACCCATCGACCAAGACCGACCAAATTAGGTCGTCTTGGAACGCGCGACGGAAAAGCATGATGCGCGGCCTTTTGCGGCATCAATTTCCTGCCGCAAACCGATCTCAACCACTCAACTTTACCGGTCAAATTGAGTGGCCTAGATCGCACCTTCATGGGACGGTGAGACATGGACGTGTACACCAAAGATGCCATCTACATACACGTCCGGTCGGTCCTCTCCAAAATTCTTCCCATACTTGGTTTCGACCAAGTCAAGAGTCATGCTTGCGCTTCTCTTCAAAAACCCTAATATTCATTAACGGTCACAGATGAGTGTCTCAAAGATCATCTCATCCGTCCAACTTCACCAGCTTGGTTATACAATCCTGGTCAGGAGTTATTTGGTTAGTGAGGAGTCATTACCCATCACTTTACCACACCGTAATGCAGTACCTACATAAAATACACACGATACTTCACAAGTATCGACTTCCTGAATAACACAGTTATTCAATTCAGCATTACATGCTATCTTTCGTGGATCCACGATCCACACATTCCAGACATCAATCATGTCACAAACTGGGGGATACATACGGGGGTATTGGTCTGGCGGTTTACAACGTGCAGCGTGCAACGCGCCATCACAAGAACGTGTCAGGAAGTCATGGACGGTTAGAGATGAACAGGAGAAGTGGGCAAGACTGGTCGACGCACAACTCCACTACTCCATCACTTCACTTCCTCCACTTCCCACGAGAGACGTGAATGAGGCTCAATGACTTGTATAAATAGGTTCTCCGCCCTATTTCAAACAACAACACAAGTTCGGACGAGACGAGAAAAACCAAGTGTTAATACAAAAACGTATTCAAACACCCGAACTTGCTTGCATCAATCACAAGCCCGTTCACCTTTCTTACAAGTCATAAGCAAGCCAACACCTTCACAATCTCAACACCTTCTTCGCTTCCCTCCCTAAGATCAACCCCATCTCCTTCACTTTGTGACCGAAACAAGTCCGGAACGGCCATTTCTTGGTTTAGGCCGGACTTGCACAGCATTGATCTTTCGAATCTACAAGCACTCACCGCTTGCAGTGCATTTGTTTAAAGGTTTAAATTCATTCCTCATCCACACCCCAAATTACCAAATTCTGCAGGAGTAGTTTTCACCCATAAACAATTGGCGACCACAAAGGGAGGTTGATCTATCGGTTGCAAAAAATTGAATTCTCAATTTTTCGGTTTTCGCTACGATGCATCCTCATCGAGGAAACCACAAAGCGGTTCGGATACCATGGGAAGTGTAGATAGAATGCTGGAGGATGTTTTGGCAAATCAAGTATCACCGTAAGACAGAGCGAGATATTTCGCCTTTTGAATGACATAGCAAAGACAATTACAAGAAGGATCGGCGAGTATCTACTCAGCAACAAAGCAAGAAATGCCAATCCTTAGTCAGAGTCACACCTTTACCGGTGGAGAGGCAAAAGACCGCGAACCGCAGGTGACTCAGAAAGATGAACAACATGGTCCAGTCAACAATGAAGAACCGAGGCAACTCCACGAGGAGAGGACTTGTCCGGAGTACTACAACGTCTACCGAATAAAGAAATGGAGCCTCGCAGCTTACGGATCCCTCGAAGATTTATATCTCAAGACCCTTGTCGAAGACGTGAAGAAATGCTTGAGGAAGGAGAGATCAATCAAGGAACACGTGAGTATAGAGGATGGGAACGTTCAATTCGATCACTCAAAGCCGACATTACAACACCTCCCATCACCAGAGCCGGAGAGCAAACAAGTAAGTCCCGGCATCTCATCAAGTGTAACACCTCCGGTAGTCATCAGAGCAACAACTTCCACTCCTTCATCAGGACGAGGAACCGGAGGAGCGAGAGGAGGACCATCTCCCATTACCATTGCAGACTTGATGGAAAAGCAGAAAGTTCTTGTCAAGACTCAAACGGATATGGCCGTAACTCGGAAAGAGGTACTCACTTTTCTTAAGACATTAACTGATCGATTTCCACATGACCCGCAACATCCCCTGGAGCCAACAAGGAATGCATTCAACGCATCGGAGAAGGTACTTCAATGGCACGGACCTACATGAACCTGATCAAAGAAACGACATTAGATATGAGCGGTCCTGTCGTGGAGGCTCCTACACTGGGGACTGATCCTCACAACGATCTTCCTCAAGTCAATAGTTTCACTATGAACCGTAGGCCGGTGGATCGGGAAGCGGTTTCTCTAGTGGAAAGTTTATGCAAACTTTCACACCTCTCGAAGAATCGGCGCGCGGAGACGTTTTTGCTGCAATCAACCGGAGGAAGGTCACGACCGTGACCTACATGTCACCGCACACATCAAAGATTCAGAGTTCAAGACGCCCCTTATCTACACAGGAGCGTCTTCGAATGTGATTACTATCAAGACTCTCAGGACATCCAAGGTTCTCCTAGTCAAGGTCGTACGGAATCCTACCACAGTGACGGACTTCAAGGGAAACCAAACCAAGACATACGGAAGAGCTCCGCCTGAAAGAATCGGACAAGTTCGTTGCATCCCACTCCCCACGTGGGCGTCAATTCGGAAGAAGACCGGCTTGCATCATTGAGAGCTAAAACCCACAATGCATCTTTGCCGACGAAGCATTCTTCTCCATCCCGTAAAGCCACGACCCACGTTCACACGAAGAGGGAACGACTTTTGTGGCGAGTCGTGACCGAAAGGGAAAACGGTATACCGATCACCGCCATTATCAATTAGCGGGGATACTTCTACCCGGTCTCTCCACCCAATGGAATGCTACGACATCAACGAACCACAACAACAAGTGCTAGATGCTCCACAACAAATTGTGCAAGAGGGCACCAACTCCACAACCGATGAGATTGAAATCGTTGAGGAATCTCCTAGGCCTATCTCCATCACTCAACCTTGTGTACGGATAAACGCACGAAGCTCGTGGAACTTCTCAAAGAGTATCGTGACATGTTCGCTTGGAGATATGAAGAAATGCCGGATTTAGATGAAAATTGGTCATCCATCATCTACATGTCATACCCGGATCCAAGTCGGTTAAACAATCATGATTCGGACACGAGGAAAATGGATAGATCAAAGTGCCGCATAGACTTGAAACTTGAACAGTGCTACTCCAAAAACAATCCTCCTCTACCCGACATCGACATGTTAGTAGATGCAAACAATGGACACAACATGTTCTCCTCCATGGATGGATGCAGGCGGCTACAACCGGATAAGAACGTACGAGCATGATGCAAGTAAGATATCTTTTCGAACTCCTCTCGGAAAATTTTATTATACCATACCGCCATTTGGTTTAAGGAATACCTATGTGCAACGTATCAACGCTCTATGACGGTAATCTTCCAATGGAGCCGATACCTCAAGGGAGCAGCCTCAAGAAGATAACGAACCACACTTGGGGACCGAGGCTCGGCATGAAGTTCCTTCACCGTCGGTCAAGGAATTCTTCAACATGAGAGATGTGGTCGACCAAGAAACATGGAATTCGCAAGGGTAAATTGAACTTAAGAGGGAAACACTTCAACACTCCCTCTAGCAGAAGCTGCTTCAATGGTCTATTCAAGGGCCGCCTCAATGCTCTCTCCGAGACCCCTTTTCGCTTCATAATCCTACTTCAACACCCTCTCCAGATCCACCTCAACGTTCGCACCGTGCCACTTTAACATCCTCTCAAGTCGTTTCAACACTCAAGCTACATCAACAATCAAGCGCTCCGGTCAAGTTATCTTTGATGTACTCATTGCTCAACATACGTCTCATCCATCCTTCATGAGGACTCAGCGAGCATGAAAACCCTCAAGTCGATAGGATGAGGGCTATTCTGTGGAACGGATATTTTCATATAGTTGGAAGGGCGCGGTGAACAACTCATCATCAATGTTCGGCATATCCTTGAAGCCGCCAACACTTCCCGACTTGGTACCAAAGATTATCTCCGAAGACATCTCAACGGGGATTCTTTTCTTCCACAATAAAATAAAAGGCAGGAGTTAGAACTTGTATGAAAGCACATGAGAGATGTAGTCACACACGGCAAGACACAACTCACATCGGAGCACACAAAACCGGTCCGGCTCAAATTCGATGGGATTTCAAGACTGTATTAGTTTTCAAGTCCGGTGCAAGTTTCACCCTGGTATTGATTTCAAGTCGGTGCAAGTTTCATCTGGTATTGATTTCAAGTCGGGTGCAAGTTTCATCTGTATTGATTTCAAGTCGGTGCAAGTTTCGATCTTATTGATTTCAAGTCGTGTGCAAGTTTCATTCCGACAAGTTTCAAGTCCTAGTATAAGTTTCAAGTCCGGTATCACTCAAGTTACAAGTCCGTGTATTGCTCAAGCTTCAAGTCCGGTATTGATCAAGTGACGAGTCCTAGATCACTCAAGTTTCAAGTCCGGTATTGCTTAATATTCAAGTCCGGTATTGATCAAGTCAAGTCCTGGTATTGCTCAAGTTTCAAGACCTGTTGGTCAAGGGCATGAGGTCGGTATAAAGTTGACATTCAATCAGGCATACACGATATGGGACCCATGTTCATCAAGCATATATGGCGGGACCACATTTATTTGCACAACACGGTTCTCTCATGTCATGGGAATCATGTTCACGAAATTCAACCCCACGATCGAGCGGAGCAAGCACGGAGCGGGCCCTCGACCGAAGCGAGGCATAGAAAGGTCGATCGAAGGCAAGACCGACATCATACTAGGGGAACGCTCTCCTATATGCCTTTTAAACGTAACATACTCCAAGGACGAGGATAACCCGTCTCTCCTGGTAACATCTAACTTTGCCTCATAAGTTTTATCTTTAATCATCACCATCTCATGCCTACCACACAATAGTATAACCATTATGTGCTAGGCAGGGGACTTAATATTGATGGTGGATTTTCGTTCAAGGTTAAATTTGTAAAAAACCGTAAAAATCATGCGCCGACATCTTGTAAAAGATAAAGCCATTTATAAGTGTTGGATACTCCTCACTTAATTCACCAAGAATGGAGCATGTAGCAACAATCCCATTCTCGTGAATACATGAAATTCCTCCAGTTGGAGCATGTGGCAACAATCCCTTCCCGTGAATTTCATATCAGCCTTGTATTTCCAGTACTCATTATCAGTGTGGCATGACGACTGAGTGTTACTCTGTAAGCACTATAATGAAACCATGTACGAAATACCCGTACAGCCGATTCTCGGTGTGTTATACTAGCCCGAGCCCCTCTCGGTGTGTTATACTAGCCCGATTGAGCCCCTCTCGGTGTGTTATACTAGCCCGATTGAGCATTCGAACTGACCGTATCAGTCCGAATATAATCTGATCGCAGTCATCCAACTCCATAAGCATGATTGGATGACCCCCAGATCAATTCCATCACCCCCAAGCAAGTATGGAATACCCACGGCCGACCCCGCATGGTCGGCCATTGGCCTTTGCTTGCCAAAAGACGTTCATACCAAGCATTATGGACGGAAAACCCTAAATAAGGGTTTGCGGCATATTACATGTGTCGCAAAACAATCTCAACCATCCATCTTGGCAGGTATAGATGGAGGGTGTAGATGTAGATTCAAAGGGCCCAGAGCATGTCAATACGATCACCGTGGGCCCGCCTACACACTTGACCAATCGGTCAAAACCAACAATGTTTGGCCGTGACAGAATCGTCACCCAAACAAGAGATGGCGCACGGCTTTGAAAGCCAAAATTAGGGTTTCAAGCCATCACGCGCGTCCATCTTCTCCGGCACAAATGGAGGGTCACAGATTAGATTAAACAAGGGCCGGTCATACCAGCATGACCACCGTGGGCCCATCTACCTCCTCATGTGATCGTCCAAGGCATATCATGCCCGGCTAATCCAAAACGCCCGCCCAAACATGCGTGGTTATACTTCCCAAATTGCAAACTGATCTCGACCACTCAACTTCACCGGATGATTTGAATGGCTTAGATCACGTTTTCATGGGATATTCAGGTATAGGCATGAACACCAGCCGCCATCTTCACGTCAAACCCATCGACCAAGACCGACCAAATTAGGTCGTCTTGGAACGCGCGACGGAAAAGCATGATGCGCGGCCTTTTGCGGCATCAATTTCTCGCGCAAACCGATCTCAACCACTCAACTTTACCGGTCAAATTGAGTGGCCTAGATCGCACCTTCATGGGATCGGTGAGACATGGACGTGTACACCAAGATGCCATCTACATACACGTCCTGGTCGGTCCTCTCCAAAATTCTTCCCATACTTGGTTTCGACCAAGTCAAGAGTCATGCTTGCGCTCCACTTCAAAAACCCTAATATTCATTAACTGGCCGCAGATGAGTGTCTCAAAGATCATCTCATCCGTCCAACTTCACCACTTGGTTATACAACCCCTGGTCGAGTTATTTGGTTAGTGAGGAGTCATTACCCATCACTTTACCACACCGTAATGCAAGACCTACATAAAATACACACGATACTTCACAAGTATCGACTTCCCGAATAACACACGGTTATTCAATTCAAAGATTACATGCTATCTTTCGTGGATCCACGATCCACACATTCCGTACATCAATCATGTCACAAACTGGGGGATACATACTGGGGTATTGGTCTGGCGGTTTACGGCGTGCAGGCGTCGTGCAACGCGCCATCACAAGAACGTGTCGGGAAGTCATGGACGGTTAGAGATGAACAGAGAAGTGGGCAAGACTGGTCGACGCACAACTCCACTACTCCATCACTCCACTTCCTCCACTTCCCACGAGAGACGTGAATGAGGCTCAATGACTTGTATAAATAGGTTCTCCGCCCCTATTTCAAACAACAACACAAGTTCGCAGACGAGACAGAAAAACCAAGTGTTAATACAAAAACGTATTCAAACACCCAGAACTTGCTTGCATCAATCACAAGCCCGTTCACCTTTCATTACAAGTCATAAGCAAGCCAACACCTTCACAATCTCAACACCTTCTTCGCTTCCCTCCCTAAGATCAACCCCATCTCCTTCACTTTGTGACCGAAACAAGTCCTGAACGGCCATTTCTTGGTTTAGGCCGGACTTGCACGAGATTGATCTCTCGAATCTACAAGCACTCACCGCGCAAAGGCATTTGTTTAAAGGTTTAAATTCATTCCTCATCCACACCCCAAAGTACCAAATTCTGCAGGAGTAGTTTTCACCCATAAACACCAGGATATGCGATCACAAAGCCAGGAAATGTAGTAAAGAGCCAGGTTAATTTTTCAAGAGGAAACCAAGCAGAATTTTAAGAATAATTCCCGTCTCTTGCTAAATTAGAACTTCAAGTCGGCCAAATAGCTAAGTTTATAAGTGAGAGAGAAGATGGAAGGTTCCCTAGTCATACCGATCCTAATCCCAAAGGAGAGAAATCATACAATCATGTGAATTCTCACACAACCCTTAGGAGCGGTACAATAGTAGACAATAAGGTATCCATGCCTAGTGGACATACTTTAGTTCCACCTTCTACTTCCCAAGAGGAACCCGTAGATGAGGAGACTGAAACAATCTCTAAGGAATCCGAAGAAATTCCTGTTAGGACTACCTTTGTGCCTAGAGCCCCATATCCACAGTTGTTAGCCCCAACAAAAAAGGAGTCGACTTTCAACGAGATAATGGAAACATTTGAGCAGGTGAACATCAACATTCCATTATTAGAAGCAATTAGGCAGATGCCTAGTTATGCCAAGTTCCTTAAAGATCTTTGTACACGAAAGCGTAAGCTTAATGTCCATAAGAAAGCCTTTTTAGCTGGTCAAGTAAGTTCAATTCTTTTGAACCAAACACCCCCTAAGTATAAGGACCCTGGATGCCCCACCATATCTTGTGCAATTGGTAATCACATGGTCGATAAGGCATTACTTGACTTAGGAGCTAGTGTTAACTTACTCCCATATCATGTATACACCCAGCTAGGTCTTGGTAAGTTGAAACTGTAGTTGCAGGAAATCCTACACTACACCCCTCACTAGAATATACACAATTAAGTCATTTTAAGATGAATGATTATGATTTCTATTCATTGAATACTTGAATCTTTACAATATGAAATAGAAATGAGTTATAGAATTAGAATCACTCTAAAACTTTCTCTCTCCTAATGACTTGCTTAAAAATTCAAAAAGAAAAACCCCCAGACAACAAACTTGTTCAACTCTTTATATAGGGTAATACATAGTGGATGACAGCTAAGTCTGTCCTTTATTTTCGGGAATTACCTGCGAAATATCGCAAGTGTACATGTATTAATTCTCGCGACACTCCTGAATTTCGCTAAGTCTTCACACTTTTCTCATGTTTTGGTTGTCGTCATTCATTGCGTCATTAATGTTATTCTTCTCGCGACGCCCTCGCAATGTCATTATTTATTGATCTCGCGAAGTATTGATGTCGCGATATTCGATCCTACATCTTGCCTCTTCTCATGTCTTCTCTCGCGAAGGAGAGAATGTCATGAGAACCAATATTTTGAAATGCCGCAACTGTTCATCTTTATCTGTTTCAATCCCGTACTTTTACACGGAATTTATTACAAATGTTTCTTCTTCCACTCTTTTCTTGACACGTCTCTTTCAACCGTTTATTCTTGACCATTCATGTCCCATCTCGCATTAAATGCATTTGTTTTCTCGAGAATTCTTCTCTCTATATATAGTATTCTCACCCTTATCTTCTTCTCTTTTATTTTCCCTCTGCAACTTTTCTTCAACTTTCTTCCTCCGCAATCTGCGCTTCGCTTATCAAATCTTCCTTTTCTTCTTTCTCTTGATCTTCAATTCTCTAATCATTCCCATACTCGAAGAATGGCTCCTCTCGGCCGTAAATATGAAAATCTTTTTGATGAAACTCAAAAGAAATTACAAGATAAGGGTTTCACCTTATCTACTATTCCCAATCAAGAGTCTTCATCCATTCTTTCTGCAAAATTGTTTACTGATCATCAGTGTAATGATCAGAAAATCATAATCTCGCTAGGTCAAATCCTCGCAGGTCTTCTTATTCCTCTGTATGATCCCGAATTACCCTTGTTCTATGAAATTCTTGCTCATGAGAAATTCTCGTGAGCTATTTACCAATTAAGTGGTGATTGCATCCGTCTAATGCTTGAATTCGCTAATCGCGGTGCTGGTAAGGGATCTCTATATCCTGATAACGTTAAAGATCCTAATTTCGCAAGTTTAGAGATAGTCGCGAAATACATTGTAGAAAACTTCTTTGAAAATTATGAAGTAATAAACATGAAAAATGATAAATCTTGTCAAAGCCCGATTGAAAAGAAAAGAGAACGTTTCCGATGATAAGATACTCATGCTAGATATCGACTGGCATTCTGGCAAGAACAACGTTCCTCGATACTCTAAAGATGAGAGGAGGTCTGTCTTTCAACTATTTTTGAGCGGACCTTACATTTCCGGTTCCAATGTACTCCCCGCAAATCTCGCAAATTATCACCTTGGGTATTTAATTGGCCCGCAAAGGCAAAAGAGGTATACTTATTAATTTTTACTTATTTTACAATCTTCACTCCCTTTTATATCTAATCTTGCGATTTTTTCTAGATCATCAAATTGAGAAAGAGCTACAGAAAAAATCCAAAAGAAAGTACTGAATATTTCCCCTTATTATTTTTAACAATATTGTTGCCTCTGTTTCTTATCTTCATTCGTGTGTAAAGGTTGGCGTTGAAGAAATTGACATTCCTGAAGCTGCGAAGGTTAAAGGCAAGAATAAAATCACTCTTCGCAAGGATAAATATTCTGCCCCATCTTCTAAAAAACGGAAAATCCATCCCTCTTCTCATTCTAATTCCCAAACCAGCGAAAAATCTGACGAAGATGAAAATGAGGTTGATACTTCTTTTGCTAAGGAAAATCATTCGGTCAAGTCTGCTATGGCGCAATTGTCTAATGTCTTCTCTGATTCTATGCAAGGATTGGGAGACGGTCATTTATCTGCTACTTGCGAAGCTCCCCTGCTGGTGGATAATGATTCTTTTCGTGGAGTTTCTCGAACAATGACTCCCAGTTTCTTAAATGCACTCAGTGCCTTGGTATGTTCATATTTCTTTATTTCTTTGTGATTTTGATTATAAACCTTATCTTAACAATTTCTTTACTTTCCTTTACAGTCTGGGAGAGCTTCCTTTGTCGTTGCCTCAGACCTCGAGAAAAGACGCAACAATCTTGAAAAGAAAAATCTTCAGCTTAAAGAGAAGAACAAAGAACTAGAAATTGAAGTTGCGACATCTCGCAAGAAAGATGAAAAAATTCAACAGTTGGAAGTTGAATCTTCTTCACAGAAGGACAAAATATCTACTCTTCAAAGTGCTAATCATCAACTTTATGGTATATCACCCTCCTCTTTTCTTTATTTCTACTTTGTCATTTATTTTTCTTTGCCTGACTTATCATTTTCGCAGACATTTATAATCTTTCTGACGAAGCCATCCTTCTCCATTCATTCCCTGAACCTATGGATGATGATACTCTTCTCGCTCATCTCAATGAATCTTTAAGTAGTTCTTCAAACAAGATTAATTCTCTCTCATTGAATCTAACCAAATTTCAGGTTTATTGAACCAAGGTTTAGCCAACCGATTTAAACGCTTATATCTTGACTCCCGGAGAGTAATAATATTCTAAGGAAGAAAATTAGTAGTCTCATAGATGATAAGACTCGCATTGCTAATCAAGGTGCACAAGCATTAGCAAAATTCCAAAAAACTCTTCTTGAAGTCCAAATTGAACGAGATGAATCTCTTCGCCAAAATGCCATACTTAATGAGCGAGAAAATCAAATTCGTTCACTTCTTGTCATAAATAATGATGATGAATTTGCTTGGGCTGCGAAGGTTCTAGATAACGCCAGAAATAACTTAGGTGTTGATGTTAGTCTTCATGCCGAGCATACTGCCTTGGTTAAAGATATGATTTCTAACAGAGAAGGTTGTTTATTATTCTTCATTATTTCTCCGCCTCTTTTTTATGAAACTGTTATTAAGCTGCTAACTCATTGTCATTTGTTCGCAGAATCTGAGAAGAGGTTTCAAACTAGAATCAAGGAACTTGAATCGAGAAAGCACAACTTGCAAAAGACTTCTCTCTTCGTAATGACAAATATTCTAAGTCAAGAAGCAACTACAAACTACGTGGCGAATTTCAATAATGATGTTGTTCGTTTTCAATCAAACTATTGAAACCGTTTGCAATGACCACAACATTCCTCTTTCTTCATATCCTTGTCTTCTCGATGAAATTCCCGAAAATATGCCTTGCTCGGATGTCTCTGATAGTGATGTAAGCGAAGAAGAGGAATCGATAAAGAATCGATGAAGAAGAATAAGAATAAGTTGCTAGATTGTTCCATTTTCCTTTCTCTTCTTGTGATACTTGTACATTTATCCTTCTAACCTTCCATTTTGTAATCTCTTCAGAAATCTATCATATGAAAATAAGTAACAAGTTTTTATTCTAATCATTCCCATACTTGCCTCTCGTTATTTATTTTCACATGAGAGAAATTAAGTCGATAATCTTTAAGTAATGATACTTCTTAATTTCGAATCGCTGTTGGCGATTCTTCACAAATGAAGAAATATAGTCGTATTCGCAAGCTTGTTTGCTTACTCAATTTCTTGTGTTATCTTATCATCCTTTATGTTGAAATTCATCATTGCGACAAAATCGCAGGACGTCGTTACACTTTCATGTAATGACCCATTGATCTTGTCTTATCATTGTTTTTGTGTGGTCTTATTTTGCCTTCCTAGTTAAAGGTCTTATTTTGCCACCCCTCATTTTGCATCAATATGACGACTAATTATTGCACTTACTAAAGTTCACCATTAAACCTGTTATTACTCTAAAGACCAGCAATATGATCAAATATTTTATTCTAAAAATGACGGTTTATTATCAACAAATTAGAGGTACGATACTCTAATGTTTGCATTTTTTAGAATCTAGAAATTGTGTTTAGTTCCATAACATTTTCCATCAACTTAATGAAAATTTCAGCCACCATAATGAACGAAAATGGTACGTAGCAAAGGGTCACCATGTATCAATCCTTTTTGAGGCCATAATCTCTGAATCTCTGAGTAGAGCTTCCGTTGATTAATAGAGAGTGTTTGGTAGAAAAGATGCACCATCTAATCCAATTGCTCCACTTTTGTCCAAAAGTAGAATAAAGATGTACTTTGTCCACAATATACCAACTCACATTATCAAAAGCTTCATAATTTTCAAGCTTGAAGAGAATATCAGGATGTCCAACCTTAAGTCTTAAATTGAATGAGTTCAAAATTCTATCCAGGCTTTTCTTTATCCTTTATAAATATACCGCTTCACTCAGAAATCAGAAATCAAGCGTTTTCTAAATGTCAAGCTTGCATAGAGTATCAGGATGTTCAACCTTCAGTCTTGAGTCAATGAGTTCACTTGCAATCGAAATTCCATCCAGGATTTTATTTATCCTTTATAAATATACCGCGTGACTCAGAAATCAGCTTTGTTATTACTGTCTTCATCCTATAATTAAGTATTTTTGAGATTATTTTATCCATTTTGCTTGCCAGACATATGGATCTAAAATCTTTAAGGGTGTTATTCTGCTATTTTTTTAGAATTGAACTAATAAAAGAGCAGTTTGCCCTCCAATCACATCTATCTGAAAATCAAAATTGCAGCATAAATTCCTTCTTTGTACTTCTCAAGCTCAAATTCTTATTATTGACTCTTTTTTTTAATCGAAAAAGGTTAAAGTTTCCACGAAGAATGAATACTCCAAATAAAAAGATAGAATGACTAGCTACAAAATTACATCAATAATGGTAACTCAAAACAAGAAAAAGGAAAAGCCAAATAGAGGAAAGCCATTAACCAGTCCCTAATACATCAGGCCAATTGTGCAAAACAGTGTTTAAAGAAATGTTATCAAAAGTGTCTGTTCCATAAGACCAATTGTAAAGCAGGCACATTACATCATCAATAAGACGATCAAAGTTCTTGTATGTATCATGAAAGATCCTTCTATTACGTTTTAGCCACACCGTCCACCATATTGCAAATGGGATAAAACTCCACACTAGATTTTTTACGATTCCATTCCCATATATTAGCCTTCACATTCTCATGAAAAAACCGCTCAAGTTTGAAGCTCCGTAAGAAATAGTTCCACACAATTCTAGTGATCTCACAATGTAAGAATAAATGAGAGTTTGATTCTGTTGATTTCTTGCACAAAATGCAACAGTTTATCACAATGGTATTCCTCATAGAGTTTAAAGTGGGAGCAGCATCGTAGCAGAGTGTCCATGTAAAAAAAAAAAAAACTTTTGAGGTATCCTAGGGTTCCAAATGCATTTGTGTGGGAAGCTAAGAAACCCGGAACCCAATTCAGATAGTCATCACCATAATTAGAAAGTAGAGGAGTATTAATATAATTAAGAAGCTGACCTGCCATTTCCACCTTATTAGCTCTTAAGACCCTTGAGAAATTGAAATTCCAAGCAGCATTGCCGTCATTAACCACCAACATTTCTCTTAGAGATGCATGTTTGTGTCTTGAGATTTTGTATAGCTAAGGAAAAGTATCTGCAAGACTATGAATGCCAAACCATGAATCATGCCAAAAGCTAATTCTGTTACCACTTACTATCTGAGAGTTTGAAAGTTGTTGAATAATGTTTTTTCGATTTGATGATGCCTGCCCACAAACTTTTACCAACAGTACCATTATAACCGTTATGAAGAAGAGCCAATTCATTTCCTCCGAACTTTTGATTTATAATTTTTTTCCAAAGAGCATGTTTCTCTTTACCATGCCTCAAACTCCATTTTGCATGTAAAGCCTTGTTTATCAATTTCAGCTTTCTAATTCCCACACCACCTCTATCTTTAGGTAAATTTACCTTGCTCCATCCCACCCAATTTTTTTTCTTAACCGCATTAGTGGAACCCCATGGAAACTGCCTTATTATTTTCTCTATTTGTTTTTCAACGGAAACTGGAATCTGAAAAAGAGATAAGTAATAAATTGGTAAGGAAGCAAGCACATGCTAAACTAACATAAGTCTGCCACTTTTGGAGAGGTACTTCGTTTGCCAAGTGCTGAGCCTTTTTTGGAACTTTTGAAGAATAACCTCCCAGAATCCTACTGATTTGGATTTGGATTTGGACTTGCTTCGTAGAGGAACGCCCAAATAGTTAAAAGGGAAATTAACTCTCAAGCATCCAAAAATATTGGCACAAGCATCAGCATGAATTGCATTACCAACTGCCATTAAAGCGCTCTTCTTAAAATTGACCTTAAGACCTGAAATCATTTCAAAAGAAATCAGAATGTTCTTCAAGTTAGCAACTTGTTCTTCACTGTCATTAACGAATATAATCAAATCATCTGCAAATTGCAAGTGATTTATTGTAATATTATCCCATCCGCAACAGGCTTGAAACCATCTATAAGGTTCAGACTAGCATCTTTCTTAATCAACACAGAAAGAATTTCAACCACCATGATAAACAAAAATGGGGAAATTGGGTCTCCCTGTCTAACACCTTTACCACTTCTGAATAAGCTTGAGGCAGAACCATTGATTGCTAAAGCAAATCTCACACTTGATATACACCAATGTATCCAATTTCTCCATATATGTCCAAAACCAAATCTACACATTGTATCCAATTTCTCCGAGCATCTCCAGCTAACATTGTCAAAAGCTTTCTGCAAATCAACTTTGACAACCAAAACCAGGAAGCCTTTGTTTTTCCCTTGCATCAATTAACTCCGAAGCAATCAATATACCATCAGTTATTTGTCTTTCATCAACAAAATCCCCTTGGAAATCAGAAATGATAGTAGGAAGCACCACCTTGAGTCTATCCGCCAAGCATTTAGAAATGATTTTTTATATGCCACCAATTAGGCTAATAGGCCTATAATTCTGGATGGAAACAGCACCCTCACATTTTACCAAAAGAATTATATTGGTACAGTTCGGTCTCCAATCAAGAAATCCGTTGGCTTCAAATTCTTTTATCACAGCCATTATGTCTTGCTTAATAACCTCCCACACTGCCTTGAAAAATTCCAAAATATAACCGTCAGGCCCAGGAGATTTATTGGTGTCAAATTTGTATATCACATTCTTTACTTCTTCTTTGGTAAAAGGTTTCTCCAACATAATTCTGTGCTGCACGCTCAAAGAGGGCAGCTCAAGATCATCGAAGCCGGGTCTGATCTTTCTCAAATATCCCATTATTTGCCAATTCAGATGGTTTCATTCTGAAGTAGAAAAGAACGTTAGGTGGGCTATAGGCGATGCAATTCTATCTCGCTGTGGCTTAACAAGTGGTGTGGAGTTGTTTCCCTTGCTTCTAGTATAAATTAAGGGTGTCAAGTTTACATACAACACAAGTAGGAAAAAGTGGTTCAAAATTTTGTTTGATTTGAGCTCAGGTAATCAGAATGCCAATTTTCCCCACTCATCGCTAGTCTAAGACAATGACACAAGTGCGCAAGGGTTGCCTGCTGGCTGCCTATCTAAACCTAAGCCGAAAGTTAATATGGAGTTCGAGCATAATACTAGCCAAAGTCTAATGATTGAAATAATTTCTGATGTTACATATCAACACCAGATCCTATATTTGCGTCTTTGAACGAGAATTGACCTGTAACAGTAAGAGTACACAGGAAAGGGAAAAAGAAAAGTGCCAGAATAAATGGGTCGGGGTCTTCACTCATCATCCCTTAATGAAGTTATCATAGCTGGGGATTGGGGTCATGCTTTCGTGTGCCCAGATTCTTGGGATGTTAGCAATCTTGGTTTAAGCACAAAAATGTTGGGACAAAGACCATGACCACATGTCTGACCAAATGAATGCTGATTGACCTACTGACCAATCTCCAATGCATCCGACCCGTGATAGTGCAATTTTAAATCGACCCAAGCGGTCCCACAATAGCACCAAAATACAAGTTAACAGAACCCTAATCAATATCTGGCCAGAAGATTGGTGCAGCAACAAAACTAGACTAGCAGCAGTCTAGCATGATCATGAATTCAAGAATGACTGTATCATCATCATTTTTATAATGCGATCAAGGTGATATGATCGACTTAAGATCAGGCTATAGTTAAGTGACACACCATTTAAAATTAGGTTTACTGATGTTAATCATAATCAGATTTTTTTCTTACTATAAAGCAAAGAGTACTACTTTCACTAATTCTTGGGTGGCGATTAAAAAAGCTAGCCTAAATGGAAACTTTAAATTTCTTTTCAAAAAATTTGTCTTAAGAAAAGTTTTTGTCATGATTGCAAGACTTAAGGGGACTAATTAACCTCGAGTTCCGAACCCGGCAAATACTTTTGTCTGCATTAACTTGTGCTTATGTCTAATCAACTTATTCTAATCCTTCTTTCACTTTCATTAATTTGCTTCCCGCTTTATTCAAACCTACATACAAATTTCAAATGTATTAGGTACATTATACGGCCTCACACTCCATAATTCGCCGTAATATGCTGATTTAAGATAAATATCGCCGTAAATTATTAAGTTTCATTTAACTTTGGATTAGAAGATAAAATATAAGGCATTCAGCTGCGTTTCTACATTTAAATATACGCTTATGGTTAAAAAATACTTGTGATGAGGTTAGTTGGTCTAAATCCATCTTGTACACACAAGACAATCAAGAATTTCCAAGTTTATGACTTTACAAAACAGTAAACATATCAACTTTGAGATTATCAACAAGTGATTATAAAAAGATAATCTAGAAACTTAGGCAGTGGATGATTGAGAGAAAACATAGTGGAAAAGGTTATCAAAAACCTAGCCAGCCTAGCTAATGGGGAATACTGTTTATTAGGGTCTGAAAGGTTGCATTATTTACATACATGTATCTGATTTCCGAACATTTTTTACCTTTTACAAGAATCACTTTGATGGATCCCCAAATAAAACCTAGAGATTTCCATTAGAGGCACCTTTATTGGTGAATTAGATTTAATTAATTCTTCCTTTTTATCTTCCTTTCTTCTTTTCTCTGTAGGTAATCATGATTCTTGAATTAGGCGTGCAGCTGACATTAAAACATTTACCTAACCTTAATCACTTATTAATCATTCATGGAAGGTTTCATGGAAGTTTCATTAATGACTACATTATAATTCAGATTTGTACACAAGCATTTTGGCTTAGCAGGCCGTCCTCTCACCAAAAGAAAACTCAAGAGAACACGTAAAGGGGGAGTTGATATAGTTTGACTGTATGGTCGCGTGTCTGAGATAAGAGTGTCAGACTCAATGAAACACCAACATTGATAACCCTAATGAGAGACCATGTCAATATCACCTTTGATTCTGGGCCGGAAAGACCTCGTTGATTCCCAAGATAAGTTGCTGCTGCTGCTGGCTTTGCTAACTTTCTTTCTTGATTGATTCTTTCTCCACGCCGTACGTGCATGATCGTACGTACCATCTGACAACTCACGTGGAAGAACTTGTAAAAACTTGTTAGCAGTATTTTGAACGTTCTGTTCATGTGCAATTGTGCATTGATAGTTTCATACCTAATACACACGGTTGGAGTGTTTGAATATTTCTTCATCATGCACAGATTTGTGACCATCATCAATCAACATGAACGGAAATAAAGAATCAATCATCCATATTTCAAAAAATTATTAGGGAATAACCTGATGTGTGAAAATTATTTCAAATCCTACCTACAAATAGTAGTCATTATTAGGCAGCTGATGAGGAATCAAGGAATACTACTAGCTAGTTGGATTAATGGATGAACTTACCGCGTAAACTTTATAAAAAAAAAAAAAAGAGATTGCACGCATCAAAATCTATATGGATGAGCTAATGGAATTTGATCCATTTAAAATGGGATGATTCCAAACATACAGAACAAATTCACAGGAGCCACTAGCATATGTATCCTGGCTGTATAGCGCTCAAAAGATGGTTTTTTTCTAGAACTATCAAATCAATCATGATAACTCAATCTCAATCACATTTGTTAGTTACATAATTTTCTTCAGCTTGGTAAAAGATATTTTAACCAACCAAATAGATAGACAATTTCTCGAGGAATCATCAAAAAGAGACTAGAAAAACATTTGCTGTACATTAAGAAGTGGGCACGTATATACCCTCTCCATGGGATTGATAACAATAAATATTTCAAAAGCTTCGAGCCTACATGATGTATACGTGGAAGCATCATTTTATGAATTATTTTTATTTAATTAATTAATTAATCAAAGACAGAATTTTCACAGGTCTATAAAAGGAGAACCTGTTCTACCCAAATTTTCAGTTTCTAATCACTCACTCTAACTGAAACATTTAGTTTCCTTTTCTCATTTTTCTCCAAGAACCCATTTCATATTTTTCTCTATTTCTTACAGAATTCACTCGGTTTCTTCTTCAAAATTCCTCTCCGAGCAAAATCTCTGTTTTTCTGTTCTTATCAAGATATTAAAATATCATGGAGTTTGTGGATAATGTGAAAATGGAGAAAGCAAATGCAATGAAAAAATACGATCAATTACAGAAGATCGGAAACTTCTTCAGGATTTTCGAGATATGTGTAGTTCTGGTCTTAGTTTCTTGGTTCTCAACTAGATTACCAAACGTAATTCAAGTCTTGGGGTATTACTTTCAGGAATTCTGTATCATTTTAGTAAGTCCTCGATTTGTATTCTTCTTGGGTAATGCAATCATTTTAACACTTTTCATCAAGTCTGGTAAAATATCAAGCAATGATGAATCTACAGTGAACGGTGGTGGAGATCATATTTATGATGAGTTCATCAAGAAAAGTAATGAAACAAATCAGAAAATTCAGAAAAACATTCGCTTTTCTCCCAAGGAAGAGATTGTGTACGAAGACAAACAAACAGTATATGAAGAGAAGAAGAATTATACAGTTCCTTCTTCTGATTCTACTACCTATGTATCTGCTTCAACGACCGCCATGAACACGAACACAAAGATGACGAAGAAGATGAACAAGTCCAAGGATACAAAATTCAGGAGAACTCAGTCTGGGATTCCCAAAGGTGTTTCAACTACTGAGAACCCTATTAACAAAAGTGAGTTACGACGATCAGTGACTGAGAAATGCAGAAGAACTAACCCTCCGGTTGTTGTTGAAGAATCCGAAGAAGTGGATTATGAGCAAGAGATGAGTAATGAAGAGTTCCAGAGGACTATAGAGGAGTTCATTGCGAAACAGAGACTATTTCGTAGAGAAGAATCAATGGCTATTGTTCCTCAGTGATATAATATGTCTATTAATTAGTGGTTAATTTAATTAATCAAACGGTATTTTTAAGAGATTAGAGTTTTTCTTAAGTACTGTGGTAGTGAAAAAAAAGAAATTAAATTTCTTTTAAGTTCGCTCACTTTTTCATGGGTCTTTAGTGATCTGGATTATGATGTACATACAGTTGTTAAATATCACGAGAGAAAGGAAGAAACAGGGGGCAATTGAATTCTCACTTTTGCTCTCTCACCTTTACATTTTATCATCTCTTTTTTGCTTTATTTTCATTTTTCCCAGCAAAATATCACAAATTTCTTTTACTTTCCTGTGTATAATAAAATGGATAAATAGAAGAGGAGAAAAAGAAAAAAATCAAGTCTAATTTCGCTAAACACTTCACTGGCATTCCACTTGCCGAAAGCTACCTCCATCCCTGATTGTGATCAAGGAGAATTCTACTTGATAACATATATTCGCATTTCCTGGAACATATACCTTGATTAATTTGCGTGCAAGAATTATACCTGATGGCACCGTAATTTTCAAACTTGTATTTTGATGTTTTTGGTATCATGAAACTGATGGAATTATACTTGTTTTATTTTAAAAAGTTTAGTAAGAAGGAATTTATTCTAAAATCCTTTATGAGGTGTATATGCTTTTTGATTGAGTGGTTCTCTTCCATTGTCTACTCTTTTCTGCTCTCGTATAACATGAAAGTGATGAAACCGATCAGTATGGGAAATAAAGAAGCATTTCAATGACTTAAATTACCTGTTGGATGCCTATATCTTCCCATCCGTACTAAAACAGTTGTGGTTGAATTTGATTTGACCGTGACAAACATAAGGTAGGGTTAGGGTCAATAGTTGGCGAGTTTGCGGATCAAAAATTATCAAAGTTAGACCGCCGGTAGTTATTCTGTTTCCAGTGCCTGACTGACTAGTGAGTATACCAACCGACTTTAAGGGCGAGTATCCGCGAGCTACTATTCTAGTTGGTATAGTGGCTGGTTGGAGCTATGTTTTGCCATATGGCAGTTTTTTTTTTTTATTTTCAATTCCTCTTAATCCCAAAGTTTTTCTTTTATATATAAAATTCTTAATCTTTTGTGTTAAATTGAACTCAAAAGATTTTTCTTTCCTAGTCAACAGTGAAGTTTTTTATTTATTTTTCTAACTGTTTTTTATTTATTTTTGTAGATAAGATGTTAAGCCTAGTATATTATAGATAAGACTGACTGAAAATCACAATCGATACATGGGTGATCAGATTACAATCATCAAAGTTATGGAGACTCCGCCTATTCCTAATTAAAAATTCTACAATTTCAACTATTCGAACTATTCCTAAAGACCAACTAAGTAACAATATCATAAAACGCCAAATTTGTTTGAAACAGTCAAATTTACACTCGTCGGTGAAGAAACAGTGGGATCTTTTGAAAGATCCAACCAAGTGTTTATATTCTCTTGATTTAACTAAGGATTTTTAATTTCTTGGGTAAAAGAGCAACATGATCAGTAACCTAAGTAACACTAGCAGTAACACGGGTCTTCTGGATTGGTCGGAATCGCTCTGAACCATTATTGGAATATGGGTATCTGTTGTTGTTGCGGGAGATAAGTCTATTAGAGGAGTTATTGAATTCGTTGCTAAGAGAGTTCTCCTTGAAGCAATTTCTATTGATGTTACAAGAGTTGTTCTTCTGGAAGAGATGTACAGTTGAATCAATAAGAACTTGTTCTTTTAACACTAGCCATTAGCTTGAATTATCACTATAAAAACAAACTTGCAAGACTTGAAGAACACAACAAAATAACTTTCACGTGAAACACTAATAAAAGTTGCTGAAATTCTTTTTAAAAAAAAACTGGGAACTAAGATTGAATTAACTAATTCTAGGTAATAAGTAAGAAGAGAGGATAAAAGAAGATTTGATCTGCTCAGAAATCAGCTATGGATTCTCTGATCACAAGTTTTTAGAAGAAATATTGCTTCAAGTTTCAAATCAGGTTTCAAAGTTTCATTTTGTAGGTAGTTTCATAATTGGGGTCTCATTTTATATGGAGTAAGTTCAATTTTTACTCAAAAAAGGGACAAGCATCATATATTTATAGATAACACTAATTCAAAATCAGAAATGATACAAGGATAATTATAGGACCATATTGCAATCATCAGAGTTGTGGAGAGTACTCCATTAATTTATGACAAAGTATTCGTTAAACATCTCTAATAACTCAATTAGTAATAGCAATATAACTACGTTAAAACGTTAAAATTATTTGAAACAAAACAGATTTGCGCTCAGCAAAAACGAAGTAAAGGAATCTTTAAAAAGATCCAACTAAACGTTTGCAATCTCTTGGATAAAATAATAACAGTAACATAAGTGCAAGTCTTTTGTTTCGGTATGAATCAGTATCTGAATCTTGGCATCGTTTGTTTTTTAGTTGTCTGTGAGTCTGTTGATAGAGTTTTTGATGTGGTAGTTGCTAAACGAGTTTTTGTTAATGTCGATGTGGTTTCCATTTTTTTCCAAAGGGCTTGTTCTTCTGGAAAGAATCGGCTACAACTACAAGTACTTGTACAGTAAACCTTAACTTGAATCACCATTACAAAAACAAAAACTTGCAGGATTTGAAGAACACAACAAGATAATTAACTCCTAACAAAAAACCATAAAAAAGTTATTTGATAACTTAAAAGTAGCTTGCATCAAATATGACATACTAAAAAAAATCTAACAGTTTTTCCAGGAAAAATAATAAGTAAGAACATATATATTAATGTGGATTCAACCAAAAGATTGGATTAAAATGCATTTTGATGTTGTTTTCGATTATAGTAATAAGATGTCAGGGAAAAATCTAATTGTCAGGTATGATGCAGATAGATTTTTAGAGGCCATAATAAATTTTATAAAGTTAGAGATCATGAGCATGGTGAAGCGCTAGCAATGCCTGAAGATGCTAAGTTGATAAGAAAAAAAGAATATAAGAATGTGGTTATTCTGGAAGGAGATTGCAGATTTGTAAATGAAGTTATTGCTTCGGCTTTTGAATATGAGAAATTGGAGGATCAGAATATCCTAGATGATATTAATAGGTTATTAGAAGTAGCTATGGTTCTGAAATGTTCTCATGTAGTAATATCTTGTAACGACGCGGAGAATTCTCTTGCGAACCATGCCAAAATCCTAAATCAGTATAATGTCTAGGAATATAACCCCCAAGTTATATTAATACTTTCCTCGGTGAGGATAGGAGAGTCGTGTAATCCCTTTGCTTTTATAATATTTTCGGTAAAAATAAAAAATGTTTATTAAACAGGCATGCACGAGCTCTGGCCAAGGCTTTCTTATCTTAAGTCAAGATTCAATTAGGTTCAAGCCTTGCCATGTCAGATTGATTCAGCATCCAAGCCCTACAAGAATTCAAGGTTGAATCAAGTTAGCGCCATATGGTTTACCACGAAGCATCAAATTGTTTGGCGCAAAAAATTGGAGCAGTCAGATTTTAAAATTTAAAGAAAATCATATGATTAATAATAGAAGCGTCAAATGATTAGCCGCAAATAACATAACCGTTAGATTTTATCTTCTAAACATTAAATCTAATGTCTCTGATTTAAAATGCCAAATAATTTGACACAAAAAGTAAATTGTACAACACCAAACCATTCGGCGCCGTGTAGTTGACTCCGGTTTACGTTCAAGCAAACCCTTGAACCCTGCGTTGAATTTGGATTTTTGGCCACTGTTTTGGCGCTGAATGGTGATACAAATATCTTTTGTACTAGTCTTTTAATATCACTTTTCCAGCATAATGACCGTTGGAATTAGTTGCCTTTCCTTCTTGTGAGCTATTCTGAAACCTCAAAACTTCTATTCTTATGAAAGTCCTAAAATTGGTTTACAGTGCAGTATTAAAGTTATCAAGGGTTGGATTAGGTTGAGATTTTTCTTGGATTAAGGTCAACATTTTTGGACTAAAGTTTTTCTCTTTAGTTTGGAAACCTCTGTTTAACCATATTAATTAAGCATTGGATTATGGGGTTGTTGAGGTAGAAATTAAACTTTGTTTGTCAAGGACATTTAGTTTACTTATAAAGCATGGTCAGTACTCAAACTAAATTTCTTTCCACTACCATTTCTCTTTCTGAACTAAACAAATCCCTCAAAGTTCATAAGGCATGTCAATATCCTCTCCTCCTTTCCTTTTTCTCCTCCTTTAATTTTTGGCTCTAAATTTCATTCTTTATTTCTCATTGATTAGTTTTGTTCCTAACTATATCTATATGATCCATAAGTTTGTATGGATTAAGGGTCCCATAATCAATTTTTAGGGAGAAAGTTTTGGCGTGTCCTAATAAAAGAATTTTTGGTTGTTGGTCTCCAAACATAAATATCCTAGCATTTTTAGGGGCCACCCAAAAGGAATTAGGGGCCAATAACAAGACAAAATAGGGTCACCCAAACCTAAATTGAAGCTAGCCCTTATCTCGCGTATTTCGTAATGGCAAAATTATCCTTCCACAATCGGTAGTTAATACTACAATCGGTAGTATATTGTGTTACTTAAACCTCCGAATGTATTCAATTTTCAAATTTTGGTACTACCATAATCGGTAGTAAATTTAACTTCCGAATGTATATTGGATCCAAAATGAGATTTTCCTAAAATTTTCGAACTTTGGTACTACCATAATCGGTAGTAAAGTGTTACTTTAACCTCCAAATATACTCAATTTTCGAATTTTAGTACTACCATAATCGGTGGTAAATTTAACTTCCGAATGTATATTGGCCCCAAAATGAGATTTTGCCAAAATCCTAAAATTTTCGAACTTTGGTATTACCATAATCGGTAGTAAAGTGTGTTACTTTAACCTCCGAATATACTCAATTTTCGAATTTTAATACTACCATAATCGGTAGTAAATTTAACTTCCGAATGTATATTGGCCCCAAAATGTGATTTTGCCAAAATCCTAAAATTTTCGAACTTTGGTACTACCATAATCGGTTGTAAAGTGTGTTACTTTAACCTCCGAATATACTCAATTTTTGAATTTTAGTTTTACCATAATCGGTAGTAAATTTAACTTCCGAATATATATTGACCCCAAAATGTGATTTTGCCAAAATCCTAAAATTTTCGAACTTTACCATAATCGGTAGTAAAGTGTGTTACTTTAACCTCCGAATATACTCAATTTTCGAATTTTAGTACTACCATAATCGGTAGTAAATTTAACTTCCGAATGTATGTTGGCCCCATAATGTGATTTTGCCAAAATCCTAAAAGTTTCGAACTTTGGTACTACCATAATCGGTAGTAAAGTGTGTTACTTTAACCTCCGAATATACTCAATTTTTGAATTTTAGTTTTACCATAATCCGTAGTAAATTTAACTTCCGAATATATATTGGCCCCAGAATGTGATTTTGCCAAAATCTTATATTTTTCGAACTTTGGTACTACCATAATCGGTAGTAAAGTGTGTTACTTTAACCTCCGAATATACTCAATTTTCAAATTTTAGTATTACCATAATCGGTAGTAAATTGTGTTAATAAGTGATGCTTATTATTTACCAATTGTGTTCATGGCCCCAAATTCATATTTTCAAAACTTAATAAAATTTCTAAATTTTCTACTTTCACAATCGGTAGTTAATGGTGTTCATTATCTACCGATTGTGCGTAACTTTTAGTACAGAGAAATTGAATTTTTTTGTAGTTGCAGGAAATCCCACACTACACCCCTTACTCAATTTTGCTTGACTAATCCATTGAAAGATGTGTGATCAAGAATATTTATTAATTGATTCCATGAAATGTTTACACAGTATAATAGAATTACACTTGGAAATTAAAGCGCTCTTAAACTTTCTCTCTCCTAATGACTTGCTTCACAATTCAAAAAGATCTCTCTCTTCAACAGACTCATTTAGCCCTTTATATAGGGTAATACATAGTGGATGACAATAAGCTATCCTTTATTTTCGGGAATGTCTCGCGAAGTGTCGCAAGTGCACAAATATTCATTCTCGCGACACTTCTTAACCCTCGCGGGTTTCATGTCTTCCAATTGTTTTGTTTGTCGTTATTCATCGCGTCGTTTATTTTAGCTCCCTGCGACTCCCTCGCGACACCGCCGTTTATTAGTCCCGCGAACCTTGTCCGTTGCGATATTATGATCTTACATCTTGCCTCTTTTTCCTTGAATATTGCTTGAAGAGCGATTTGAAGGAAAAATTCATTGTTGTAATAATCCTTGGTTTTAATTGGTGAAGGAACGAGCAAAAGAATACTTTTCTTGAAAAGTACGTACTTGCCTCTATTCTTTTGGCGAAGTTCTGGATCTTCTTTGTAATATATATATGAAGTGTCATTTCTTGCCTCATGAGTTACGGAAAATAATCAATCTCGCAAACTCTTCTCGTTTATTAGGAAATATGTTGTGCGATATTTGGATCCTACTGAAATTCCTTTTGCCTGGTTTTCTTGGATTTAGTAGTGACCGTTTACACGTGTCTATATTTACCCCTTTTACCCTGCATTTAATGTTATCCTATTCGTAATATTTTTTTCTCGTCTATTTATAGGAATGTCCCCTGTGAAGAATTTTCCTTTTCTTTTTCATCTTCTTCATCGTCTGCAAGTGTTCTTCTTCTTCATCGTTCTGCAAGTGTCGGCCTGCTATTTTCTCTCATCATCTTCTTTACCATTTTTGCTATTTCTTACCAGCTGTCGTTCTCATGGCGTCTAGGTTTGTTAATCTTGCCATATCTGACTGATTTTGTGGTTGATTAATTTTGAGATTATCTTTCTTTGTTAAAATCACACTGGTATGATTAATTTTGTAGTTTTCTTTTCCGCCATTGTTATTTAGCAAGAACCACCCCGAACTAAATTTACCGTGAAGGACCCTCTCTTCTTTCTTTTGGGCTCGCTCGAAATCTACTTCGCAACAAGAATCCCTTGCGCAATCAAAGCCCTCTTCACAGTAAAATCTATGGCTTCAAGAGAAAGCCTCATGAGTGACAAGGTATTTAAGAAACATTTGTTTTTTATTAACAATATATTGTTGCCTCTCGTTTTCTTACTTAACTTGTTATTCGCAGGATGATGGAAGTATTGACAAAACTCCTAAAAGACCTCGCCAACCCAAGCCCGTTACTCCCAAAGGTGTTGTTTCCTTTCCTCCTTTACACCTTCTTCTCCTATTGCAAGATCATCGCAAGATGATTTCTTGTCGATTCTCGCGAGAACATTATTAATGACAAGATTCCTATACCCGAACTCTTCGCAGATCAAGCTCCTCATAATAATCCTACTATTCATGCCTCCGACATTTCTCCAAACCATCATCCTTCCCGAGACTTCCTTTCCCCGTGACGCTTGATGAAAGATGCCCCGTCTCCCTCCTTCCACCGCTATTATTACTTCTTCATCCGAGCAAATCCTCTTACCAAAGAAAACTTGAAGGGATAGAAGTGGCTCTCAAAGTCCTCTCGCATCTTGTGAATGATGCCAAGAAAACTTCCGTCGACCCTGTCAAGTCCGATGTTTGCGAGATTCTAAGTAAACATCTTGGTCCCGATAGATTTCGCAAGCATCTTTGGTTCAAGAAATTACTAGATTGAGGAATGATCTCCAAGCTATGACCGAGAAATGTAACAGCTTTCCACCTTGAAAATCAAAATTTCACAACCTCTCGCTAGACCGTGATAATCTTCGCAGAAGAATGAGGAGTTAAAAGGTATACTCTCGCCACCCCATCATTTTTTTTTTTTTTTTTTTTTTTTTTTTTTTTTATCTCAAACCCTTGTCTCGCTTTCAAGCCCAAAACCAAAACGAATAATGGAGATATATCAATTGGAATCCATTGGTGAAGAAGTTCGTGTTGAGAGAGACGCTTGGATGGAGCAATATAACTACCTAAATAGTCTTCATACATATGCTGCCGACCAAATAAATAATTTGTCTAAAGAAAACATCGTGTTAGCTCAGAGTCAAGATTCATTGAGTAATGATATATCTCGCCTCTCTTATTCTTTGAATAAAGCTAATTTGGAAATGGAAACTTTATCAGATGAGAACGGAACTCTTTCTCAAGAAAAGCGTTCTCTATTAAACAAAGTGGCGTCCTATTCGCAACAATATAATGCTTGTCAAAAATTATGTGAAGAACAAGGACGAGCTATTCACACGCTCGAGGAGTCACTTGAAGAAGTTACAAAAGAGAGATAAACTTATTCAAGGTAGAATATCCTTGAGTGTAAAAGCGAACCAATTCAAGGATCAATGTTCTCGCTAGAAAATCCAATTCTTCGCTTGTTACCGAGAATGCCATACTTATTTCCAACGAAAAATCTTTGCGATCTCGTCCTCGGAGGGCTTAGTTGGGGACACATTCGATGACGCCATGGACCGATTGGGAAATAGTTGTTCGTCTTTTATTCAAAGATCTTGTTTCTCAAAAGGAAGGTAGTCATATTATTTGACTACCTTAATTCATTTATGAATCCCATAATCTTTAAGATTGTCTTTTAATCTTTACGTATTCAATTGTTATGCGATTCTCGAGAAAAGGCTTCGCTCTGTTATTTCTACTCTCAAGTCAGATAACTCTAAACTTCGCAAAGAAAATGGGTCGCTTGCTACTTCCCTTGCTCTTTCTCGCGATCGTGCCGAAAGGAGATTTCACTATATGTCTGATTGTAAGGACATAGATAGTAAAAATCAGCAGAAGCGCTCCTTCGTCAATTTCATCTCAAGGCCGAGGTCATTGTGAATGACATTTTATTGTCTAAATCTCTTGAACCCGTTCGTGTCAAACCTTTAGAAGTAAGTGATGATGAAGTCCCCAACTCTCCCGATGATGATTATGATTATGAAAGCGGCGAAGATGTCACCATTGCCGGTTGTCAATAAAAATCTTGTCGAAAAATTTTACGACGAAATTCCATTCTCCCATTAAGTCAAGCCGAGAAAACTATTGGCGAAAATGATAACATTGATGTAGAGAATTAACTGTTTTATAACTTTTGCTGCAACTTCCTTTTTGTTTTGAAAGATTAAACCCCTTGTTGAAGAATCCTCTTATTTTCTTCTTCTTAACTATGGCTATAATCTCGCAAGCTTATTCGCTTACATTTTTATGAAATGATTTTTACTCAGTCATCATCATGTTTGAATTGTATTCTTCACTGATGTCGAATTTTATATTGCGACGAGGTCGCAGGTATCTCCATGAATGAAGAAACCTACTTTTCTCGCCTTATCATTTCGGTATCTCTTCTTGTTGCGACAAGGTCGCAGGCCGCCTTTACATTTTCATGCAATGGCCCATTGACTTTGCCTTATCATTTTTGTGTGGTCTTCCAAGTTAGACCTCCCTAATTAGAGGTCTTCCCCTGCCACCTTTCATCGCGACAAAAAGCTCGGGCAGGACGTCTTTACACTTGCATGTAAAGACCCATTGATCTTGCCTTATCATTTTCCAAGTATTTTTGCCTCTAGATGTTTTATTTGCGACAATATGACAGGTCTAGATATTCTTTGCGAACATGAAGCCCCATGACATTGCTGCCTTGCGACGAAATCGCAGGACGTCCGTACACTATCGTAAAGACCCATTGATCTCGCCTTACCTCGCGTTAGTATTATTGCCTCTGCAGGATCATTGCACAAATATGACAAGCCTAAATTCTCTTTGCGAAAACATAGCCTCATGACATTTGCGTCCGTTTTGATACTCCCCCTAATGGAGAGCATCGCCCTTATCATCTCCCTGCTGCCCCTTCAAGGAGGCGAAACATCGGCCATACAAGACTAGCTCCTCCCATCCGGTCTTAACAACAACTAAGAGTTTTCGCAGCCTCTTATCCCTTATACCTATAGGGTTTATGGTTACGAGACTGCACCCTAAGTGGAGTTTTCTTCATGAGTGCAACATATGCCAAGACTTGCCAAGAATGGCCAGGGTAGGTTCATCCATCCCGGCACTCGGCTCAACCGTACCTCGAGCGCCTTGAGCATACACTCGACTCCTTGGAAGATACCCTCGGTCGCCCAACCGGTATAACCTTATATATATAGTTGGGAATCCAAGGTACCTCTTCCGGTAGGCTTTCATGGGCCCCAAATTTTCATGACTCAAAGCTTCAGGAGCTGTAACCTTCCCCCGAGCCATGTCGAGAGATACCCCTTATATGACGCACTTTAGGTCTTACATTTGCCTCTTACGAAATGTTATTCGCGAACTAGGTGTACGCCATAAAGGTTCGTCCCATTCTTTTGTTCGTTCATTTTTGTTAAGCCATTCATGACTCTTTGTTATTCTTATCGCGAGATCTTCATGGATTTTCTCTCGTGATTTTATTGAATTTCGCAAATATTTTGCGTAGAAGTACTTCATCTTAATTCATTTTTCCTCTCCCATTTTTATGGGTAATATTTCTTTAGATATAATCTATTCCATGGTCTATCAAATTTTTGTCCCACATCTTTTCCTTCTGATCCATCAATCTATATGCCCCTCGTACCAACTACCTCTTTGATGATATAAGGTCCATCCCATTTTCTCGCCAACTTGCCTCCACTTTCACGTTGATATACCGGGTTTCTCGCAAAGACCAAGTCTCCCGTCTGGAACTCACGTATTTTGACACGCTTGTTATATTCTCTAGCCGCCTCGCCTGATAATTCTCCATGTGTCGCAATGCCTTTTCTCGTTTTTCTTCCAATTCATCTAACTTGATTAGAATGTTGCCTCGCACCAAGATTTTTCTCCCAAACCTCTTTTTGGTTGTCTGGATTATGACCTCTGGGGAGTACTGCTTCAACTCCATAAGTTAAGCAAAAAGGAGACATTCCTGTGGCTTCTCTTCTAGTTGTATTATAAGCCCATACTGCATTGTGTACTTGTTCGCACCACCCCTTATTGTGTCCTTCCAACTTTTTCTTCGCATATCTACAATCGTTTTATTTGTTGCCTCTGGCTGGCCGTTAGCTTGCGGATATAATGGAGTTGATTTCCACATCTTATCTCGAAATGCATTAGCAAAGAACTCTATATTTTGCCCTTCAAACCGCTTTCCCATTGTCGATACCACCAAAGTGAATCCCAAATCTGCATATAATATTTTCAAATATGAAAGTAAAGACATCTTTATCGCGAATGTGCTGGACCGCTTTCACCTCGCCCATTTTGTGAAATAGTCTGCGACGATTAAATACCTTCTTTGTCCCTGTTCTCGGTAAAATGGTCCTACAATATCTAAACCCCACTTTCCAAAAGGCCACACACTTGTGGAAGAATTTAACAAATGCCCCCCGGCGCGTGTATCTTCTTCCCATGTCTTTGACATCCTCGCAGCGTCCTTGATATTGTTCTTGCGTCCTCATGCATATATGGCCAATAATATCCTTGCGTCTTTGCCTTGTATGCCAAAGATCTCCCGCCGCTTATGATTTCCGGCATCCCCACTATGCAAAAGATCTTCAATATGGTTTCTCCTTCTTTCCTTGTTAGACATCGGCGAAGGCCCATCAAAAGATCGCCGATAAAGCACGCCATCTCGTAATTCATAATTTGTTGCCCTACTCTTTAACTTGTGTGCCTCCAATCTATTTTTTGGTACTTCTCCTTTCATTAAGTACGCGTGAAGTTCTACTCTCCGCCTTCCTCGCGACATTGCATTTCATCTACTACCATCATTGTATCCGCTTCTTGTTCTTCCTCTTTATTAATTGATGGCGCCGCAGTGTCTCAGTATTTTGATATTCCTCAATGGTCCGTCATCATACTTGATATAAAGGCAAAAGCGTCTGCGCGAGTCTATTATCTCTCCTTGATATGTGCCTCCATTTTATTTTCAGATCTCGTGCCGACAATTCTTCGACATGCTTCTTATACTTTTTCAAAGATGGATTATTTGTAGTGTATTTCTCTATTACCCGGTGAATTGCTAGTTGCGAATCACCTGTAATCCTTATATTCTCCAATTTCATTTCTATTGCAAGTCGCAGAGCATGTATTATAGCTTCATACTCTGCTTCATTATTCGTGGATTCAAACTCCAATCTAAAAGAGAAAGCTAATTTATTGCCTTGGTGAAATCATAACAATTCCCACTCCATTTCCTTCTCCATTTGATGATCCATCTACTAATATTTCCCATCCGTCTGCTCGGTTAGCGAGTCTTTTGGTCTCCATACTCTTCTTCTACATCCATCATCTCATCTATCGCTTCATCTTCTTCCAAGGGAAATTTCTCAAAAAAGTCTCATGACAACCTCGTGACTTAGTTGAGGATAATATCCCATACTTGAGCTTACAATGGCTTATTTGAGCATTCCATCTTTCAACTCTTCCCGATCTTTTTGAGTGTTTCATCACCGACTCAATTGGTATTTTCGTGACTACCTTAATAGTATGCGCTTGAAAATATATGCGAAGCTTGAATGTTGCATAAACTAATGCCGTGGATTAATTTTTCGATCTTCGAATAATTTCTTTCTCGCGGCATTAAAAGTTTTGCTGATGTAATAGATTGGTTTTTCTACTCCTCAAGGTCCGTCATAGCAGCCGCACTTAAGGCATGCGGTTGTCGCGAGGTATATTAATAATTCCTCTCCCGGTTCTCGCTTTCGCATAATGGATATATCCATTAAATGCTCTTTAATCCCTTGTAAAGCCTTTTCACATTCGTCCGTCCACTTAAATTTCGATCCTTTTTCGTAACGCCGAAAAGTGTTTACACTTATCGATGACCGCGAGATGAACCTTCCTAGTGATGCTAACAACCCATTCAGCTTTTGAACATCCTTTACTTATCGCAGGTGTCGGCATATCGCGAACTCGTTTACTTTCTCCGGGTCAACATGTATTCCTTCCTTTGATATAATGTAACCCAAGAACTTCCCCGACGCAACTCCGAAGGTACATTTTTCTCGGATTTACTTTGATGTTAAAACGCCTCATTTGCTCAAAAAATTTCTTTCAGTCTCTCGCACGTGATCTTCTCGCCTTCTTACTTTTTACCAAAGATGTCATCTACGTATACCTCTAGTGTCTTATGTATCCATTCTGCGAATACCTCTTCTACCATCCTTTGATACGTTGCTCCAAAGATTTCGCAGACCAAACGGCATTTTAGTATAGCAATATAATCCTCTTGGAGCGAAGAAAGCAAAGATGCTCTTGGTCTTCCTCGGCGAGAGGAATCGTTATAACCTTTGTACCCGGGCCAGAGATGATACTCTTTCATTCCCTACGCCGCGATTCGACTAGTTGTGGAATATCCGGCAATGGAAAACTGTCTTTAGGGCAAGCTTTATTTAAATCAGTGAAATCAATGCAAATCCTTATTCCCTTGTTCTCCTTTGGAACTATAACCATATTCGCTATCCATTCAGGATATTTTGCTTGTCTAATAATTCCCGCATCCAAAGATCTTCTCAGTTCTTCTTCTATCTCGAGGGTGATATGTCAGTGCTATCTTTCTAATTCTTTGTTTAAATGGCTTCACATTTTTATCAATTTCTAACTTGTGACAGGCGATCGACGGATCTATATGGTAGGCCCGAGAAGATGTTTAAATTACGGCCTACGGAAATACCGCAAGTGCACGGTGTCTGGTTTGCAAGACAGTGGCAAAGTGCGAGTCGAACCACAGAGACTTGTGGTGCTCTAGTGATCTAAGGCTATGCTCTACTGAGTTTTAAGTGATAATAAGTGACAGAATGGTGTTTTGTGCCGAAACGGCTGATTATGAAGTGTAATCCTAAACTAAAGTAAACGGTGATGATAAGGATGCTGGGATTTTCGATTCCACCACTAAACTACACTGTGTCTTCAACTCATGATGTTAATCTTGTTCTTATAACAACTAAGGAAGAGGTGTCGAGTCTGCCTCATGTCTAAGATGTTTCTCCAACTGATAATCTTAATCACAACTAAGGTGTTTACCCTAAGTATTAACTGTCCGACTAAAGTACAAATTAATCTGAGATAAACATTGGTCTAATTGAGCTTGAGTTGTAGCATGAACAACACAAAGGGTTTTTTTAACTACAAAGGCATCCATGGCTTGGGTATGCACTCGTGAGAGCAATGTGTGTTCTCGCCTCGATTAAATGTATCTTAAAACTAATTAATCACTTAAGAAGAACACATGAATTATGAAGAACATAGTGATAAGCTAGGGTTTCATCTCAAACCCTAGCACTTTGAATTAAAACATAATAAAATTAGCAAAGAACAGAATTTAAACCTAATTGACACTCCGGCTAATCCAGGCGTAGTTTCTACACAATCCCCTCACTGCTATTTATACATCCCAGAAAATCCCAAAATAACCAAACCCTAATTCGATTAAAAATAGAAATTAATTGAAACTTCTCTCACCCATGTCGCTCCAATCGCTCCCTCTTCTCCACAATCGGCTCGCATCGACTACTCTAGCTTCTCCTTGATGTATTAATAAAACCCTAACCTATCTCCTCGTCTAGTTCTCTCTAGCTCCTAGGAGAGAAGCTACAAAAGGACTAGAAAGTGATGAGGTAAGGTGGAGTGTCAGGAGATGATGGAGTTGGTGGCGGTATGGGTGAAGAAGAGAAGGAACGGCTGTGGCAGGAGATGGTCGGGGGGAGGGTGGAGTTGCAGAGGTGAGGGCGACGGGTGGAAGAAGAGAAGAGAAAATGAGTTTAGGGTTAGGCTTAGGGGCTTATATAGGGGCTATGGTGTTGAGCAGGTATATCAAGATCGATGGGAACGCCGCACCGAGCGTAGGATCTTGCGGAGAGATCCGAACTGGTCGAGGTTGGTAGCCTGCTCTGTTGTGATATGGTGTTGCGCGAGTGCATCAAGAGATGATGTATAGTGAGGGCAGCGACCGTTGGATGTAGAAGATCGAAATCTCGACGGCTTGGAGTGTACGGGCTCGGATCCGGTCGCGGGTAGCTTTAGCCCATGTCTTCCTTGTTGGGTTGCAACCGATTCGCGCTACGGCTTTGGCCATCTACTCCATAGATGCTCGACTCCAATTCTTTGCTCTTTGCTCCTCGATTCTCCGAGCTTTATTTATTACCTAAAAACACAAAATTAATTAATACAAATATTTATTCTTGAAAACAAGGAAAATACAGAATATGGGATAATATCTGATTCTTGAGCACAAAAGATGAGTAAAATGCCAATAAAAAGGTGTATAAATATGCACTATTTGGCACTCATCAAATACCCCCAAGCCTCGAATTTTACTTGTCCTCAAGTGAAACAGTAAATGAAGAAATCCTAACTATACCACCGTCGCTGGTCTCTCGAATGCATTTAGCGTATGCACTAAGCCTTTAAACCCCTAGGTGTCCCTAGTGGACGAGTTGTAGTCTCGTGAGGGTTTACAAGAGGTGTACCCACAAAACCTTCTCCAACTTCGTAGTGTAAAGAGTCTCAAGCCTCCAAGAAACTATGAGGACATAGAGTTTCGCATGCTAGTAACAGGTTAGAACTATCGAAGAACGCATTCTCATCCTTAAGTGCCGAGCGAGAAGTAACCATACCATATGAAAGAATTCTGATTCGATTGTGATCATAAGCCTCGACTTCTGCCTCACTAATAGGGTTTTATGATAATTGCACTCAAAAGATCGCTTTAGTCTCTCATGTGTGCAGGCAGGAGTAAAGAGAGAAATCCCAGACACGTTGTAGGTAAGAAGGATAACCTTCCGAAATAAAGTCCGGAGACTCCACGTAAGTGTGGACAAAAGAATCTTTTTCCGATGATCTCTAAGAAAGGAAAATCAACCATTAGCAAGGGTGGAGTACTCACTCACTTCTCACCCGATCGGCAATTAATATCACTCTCTCATAAGAACCATAGAAACGCCTTCAATCTTCTGTCTTCTGGTCTTCAATTGTTGATGACGAACTTCGAACTTTACAAAAACTTGACTATTTTTTTTTTTTTTTTTTTTTTTTTTTCGATAAAATCAATTTTTCACAAACTTCATTAATTCTCATCCTATTTTCTTTCTTTTCTTTGTTGCATAAAAACCTTGGACTATCTCAACTTTTCTTTCAATATTCGATTCTCGCTCCGGTTGCTGACGATGATGTGTTTCTATGGGTCTTGCTGATTGAGAGAGAGAATGATGCTAACTACAAATCGGTATTTAGAAGGAGTTTTCATCTTTAGACGTCACCCTCATGATTGACAAAATTAGCACTCAAAAGATCAAAAGTAGTGCCGAAAGTGGTGCGAAGTTGGGTAGCTCACCAATCCTACCCTAATTGACGTGCGGTGACACACACTCTAAAAGCTTTTCTAGAAAGTCACAAAGAGTGAAGGTCGGTACTCGCTTGATGTAAAATGGGTAGTCTCCACTATGGGTGATCACAATTCTACTACCGAATATCTAAACAAAGACCTAATTCGCTCTCCGGATGGTTAAATCCAACTTAACGCTCTAATCAACTAAGGAACCCGATTGTGTTCTCCTACATTTCCAATTTCGTTATTTCGGTCGATTCTCTATGTAAACATAGCTAGAAGCATGCTAGTGACTCTAAAATCTCTAAAAGTTGGAGGTTTTTATTTGCAAAAAGTTTTTGATTTTTTTTTTTTTTTTTTTTTTTTTTTTTTTTTTTTAAACATTAGGTGAAATAAAAGACTAAAAACTCTAAATGCAAATCACACCCCCAAACCTAAATCAAACATTGTCCTCAATGTGTCAACAGATAGGAAAAATTAAAACAGTCACATACCATGAGAACTATGCCGACAAGATAAAAGGGAAGAGATTACCTGTGTGTTGGCGGGAGCAAGGTTGAGCTTCATTCGTCAAGGCTAGAATCCAATATTCTCAACGGAGATCATATCGGATTAGCATAATATATGTGCGAGAAGACTCAACCGAATCAAGAAAAGAAAAATTTAACAAGTCCTACCGGATATATACAATGAAAATTCACCATAAACTAACAATCTAAAGAGTTGAGGATCAACCCAATAGATTTATATGTACACACATCAACAGCCTTACACAAATATAACATGAGAGTGCAAGTAAGACCAGATGTGAAGGAGTTTCCCAAACCTAAACTTGTGAACAGTGTGTTTGTGAGAACAAAATCTTGCAATTTTAAAGGTACATCATGCAAAAGGTCTAACTCAAAATGAGTTTTGCTAATTACAAAGTGCACATACACATTCCAACCGTGGCTCCTTAAGAGTGTTATACTTTGATGCAAAATAGTCCAAGAGGACTTGGGAAGCACAAAGCTCTAGGCCTAAGTTTGGCATTTTTAGAAAAGTTGGTTTTGCAATGTTGTGACAAACTACACCTAGGTTTGGTGGAGGAGTTTCAATTTGTGACTCGGAGAGAGGTTAGGTACATCTAGGTTGTTTTCATTTTTAAAATCATTTGTACCATCACACACTTTCCTAAAGTCAAGAGAGGGTAAATCATGTTCATTTTCACAGATAATTGCACAGTTCCACATCAATATCACATGCATGAATATCAAGAAGAAGCATCATTCATAGGGTTCACAGGAGAGACACTTAATGTCTCTCGAACCTAGAGATTCTATTACATTTTCAAAATACACATGCTCTTCATATTCATCATCATCATCATCATCATCATAGCAAAAATCCATCTCTCCATTCAAAATTGTAGCATTTTTAGTGTACTCATCTACCTCTAGATTAGGTTCATATTCAATGTTAGTTGCATGAGTAAGACTAGAAACACTATTTTCAATCCTATCATTTTGTAACTCAATCAGTTTCCTTTCAAGAATCATCTTGAGTTGTTCCATTGAAGGAGAGTCTTTACTAGTGGGTATGCATTCCTCATATGGATATTCATTGTATAGTTGAGCATGAGGTTCACTAGAGAAGGGAAATTCGACATGTTGCTATATGGATGGTCATGCATTGCATTCATTTCAAGCCTAGCATTTTGCTCTATGAGTGTTTCCATTATTGATTGCAAACTAGGAGTCGGGGAGTATAAAATTGTTCATCTCCCCACCGTGGTGAATGATGCATGTGTGCAAAGCTGATTATGGTCCCAATAGTCACTTCTAGACACTTCGTACATTGGATTATCATGGTTTTCCTAGACTGTCTAAAATCATGCAAGATGTAACAAGATTCAACAGGTGGTCTAAGCCACCACATAAGGTGCAAGCATGCATTTCATATTGCCTAGAAAAACTAGATTCGACAGATCGCTCATGTGATTGCCTTTCTAAGCCGTATAGTCGAGCTTCTAATTGATCGAGAAGTGATGACTGGGTATGAGGAGAGTGTTCATTCTCAACCTGTGGTGGATGATGTATGTGATCATAATGATTAGGGTATGTGAGATCAGGGCCCTGAGAAGGCCCATATAATTCCCTAAAGTCACTATGGTATGTGGGGTGTTCATCCTGTGAAAGGTGCCCATAAGCAAGCTCTCTAAGGGATTTATTTGTTCCATCCCCAGATGCAGACCAAAATCCTGACATGGTCTAGCTCTCAAATTGAACTCAAGCTTGGTTTTGGTGGGATTGGTTTGGTTTATTGGGTTTCATTTGGTTTTGTTGGGAGCTTTGGTTTATGTGGGAAGCCCAGGTTTGGTTTGTTTGGGATTTTCTGTTTGAAGCCCAGGAAGGTATAAGTGTAACCCAGCAAATGAATGAGTATAGCCTAGAGTCAGTTGAAATGGGCTGAGTTTTGTTGTGCAGCCCAGAAAGGAACAGAGAGCCCACAGAGGCCTCGGCTTGGTTTTGATGGTGGGTTAGCCCAAAGTTGGGTTCGGGCTTAGGTACAAATCTGGGCTTTAGGTTGAAGTGGGCTCGGTTCGGTGAGTCTGAAAGTTGGTTATGTGGGTCATGTGTACAGCCCAACAGATGTTCAAATTTCAACGTGATGGGGTTTAGCTAGATGGTTTGGCCGGATGTGTATCCCAGTTATGTGCCAAGGCTCAACTCAAGTACTGGCCTGCGATTTTGTGAAACTTGCTCAGCCTCAGGCCACGGTTGGGTTCAAAAGGCTCACTCAGTTGTGTGCACAACCCAAAGTTGCTTGTGCAGCCTGGGGCTAGAAAGCTCACCCAGCAGCTTGGGCTTCAGTTGAAAGTGCGGAGTGTTATGGGTCATTGTGTGCGGCCTAGGTTGAGTTTCAGCTTTGTCTAGGTTGCACACTTTGGTTTTATGCATAAGTTTTTCTTGTGCAAGCCAAAGCTATGACTCAAGACAAGAAAGTAATAAGTTGCACAGTTGGTAAATCAACACAAAGATACACAAACTTACAAAAAATGACACCCGATTCTAAACACACAAAGAAATTACACAATTACAAAGATACAAAGGAGCCGGTTGTTGTCTTTGGAAGGTCTAACTAACCAAAAGTATGCAAAGATGTAGGGCGTATGCATCAAACAAGTAGATGATCGATTCGAGCACTCTACCACAAGCCTAACATTCCACGTAGTCTTAGCAGGTGCTTGAGTATGCAAATTTTTACTCGGGTCTCGAGATGCACAACTGAGCAAAGACAAGACAGTAGCAATACACGGTCTCACACAAGCATGCGAATATTGGCAATAAATTGGCTCAACAACCTGTGGGGTAATGGAGGGTTGCACAAAGTTAAACACCAAGGAGTCGGGGAGATGATAGCTCAACTAGCTCGCGATGTATGCTCGTATATGGTTCATAGAAGCACGATGCAAAGATTTAACAATGCAATTAGTTCAACAGTTCAACAACTTTAAAACCACAAACTCATGTGGGTGCACATGACAATGCAACAAGTTCAACAGTCTCTAATGGTACCAGATTTCGCCTTTATGCGCTTTAGTCTCGGGTTCAAGCATGCATTCTGGTGGTCTGCTCTGTTTGCAGGTTTAAACAAAGACAGAAAGCACGAGGATCCGAGAGCTATTCCCTGCATAGTTACTAACCTCAAGGCTTGTGCTTTTCTTCCTTGTCAGTAATCGCAAGCACAAAAAGGCACTTCAAGTTTGCACCTTTCCTTGTCTTTCTCCCTTTTGGCATGCACAAGAAGACAAATGAAGACCTCAAGAACTCGGGCTTTTTCTTGGTTAGCTCACTGCTCAAGACAAAGAAATTAGCAAGATGGCAGTACCGTTGGTTATGCTCAAGTTTGAAAACACAAAGACTCAAAGAAAGACAACAAATACCTTGGTTCTTGCTTCGCTCCCCTTGCGTTCTCCTCTTCCTAGGCTTGCTTAGAGATGTTGCAGCTCGCGACTCAACAAAGACTTTCGGGCCCGGGAATGTGCAAGATAAAGCAAAGACGATGAATATCGCACTAAGAAGATCTTGACCGACTCGGGGAAGAACTATTATGCGTAATTGACCGACTGGAGTTAGAGTCACTGTGCAATGATGCTTACAGAGTTACAACCATGATATGCAACAGATTTGTAGTAAAAGATGCAAGAATGCAAAAGGAGAATGCAATAAAGGATGGAGAACTAGAGGATTTAATCAAATGCAATAATGTAGTAACAATATGCAACAAAAGATGCAAAAGGAAAAAAATTACAACTAAGTTGCTCTAAAACAGACTAAAATAGTAACTCAAAGTGAATATATACAGGGGAGGATTGGAATTCAGTAAAGCAAGAACAAAAATCACACAAGGCACACGCCAAGTCCCCGGCAACGGCGCCAAAAACTTGGTAGGCCCGAGAAGATATTTAAATTACGGCCTACGGAAATACCGCAAGTGCACTTGTCCGGGTTGCAAGACAAAAAGTGCGTAGTCGAACCACGTGAGACTTGTGGTGCTCTAGTGATCTAAGGCTATGCTCTACTGAGTTTTAAGTGATAATAAGTGACAGAATGGTGTTTTGTGCCGAAACGGCTGATTATGAAGTGTAATCCTAAACTAAAGTAAACGGTGATGATAAGGATGCTGGGATTTTCGATTCCACCACTAAACTACACTGTGTCTTCAACTCATGATGTTAATCTTGTTCTTATAACAACTAAGGAAGAGGTGTCGAGTCTGCCTCATGTCTAAGATGTTTCTCCAACTCGATAATCTTAATCACAACTAAGGTGTTTACCCTAAGTATTAACCGTCCGACTAAAGTACGGCTAATCAGAGATAAACATTGGTCTAATTGAGCTTGAGTTGTAGCATGAACAACACAGGGGTTTTTCTAACTACAAAGGCATCCATGGCTTGGGTATGCACTTTGTGAGAGCAATGTGTGTTCTGCTTCTGCATTAAATGTATCTTAAAACTAATTAATCACTTAAGAAGAACACATGAATTATGAAGAACATAATGATAAGCTAGGTTTCATCTCAAACCCTAGCACTTTGAATTAAAACATAATAAAATTAGCAAAGAACAAGAATTTAAACCTAATTGACACTCCTAGCTAATCCGTGCGTAGTTTCTACACAATCCCCTCACTGCTATTTATACATCCCGAAAAATCCCAAAATAACCAAACCCTAATTCGATTAAAAATAGAAATTAATTGAAACTTCTCTCACCCATGTCGCTCCAACTCGCTCTCCCTCTTCCTCACATCGGCTTCGCATCGACTACTCTAGCTTCTCCTTGATGTATCAATAAAACCCTAACCTATCTCCGTCTAGTTCTCTCTTAGCTCCTAGAGAGAAGCTACAAAAGGACTAAAAGTGATGAGGTAAGGTGGAGGTCGTGGAGATGATGGAGTTGGTGGCGGTGATGGGTGAAGAAGAGAAGGAACGGCCGTATGGCGAGATGGTCGGGGGGAGGGTGGAGTTGCAGAGGTGAGGGCGACGGGTGGAAGAAGAGAAGAGAAAATGAGTTTAGGGTTAGGCTTAGGGGCTTATATAGGGGCTATGGTGTTGAGCAGGTATATCGAAGATCGATGGGAACGCTGCACCGAGCGTAGGATCTTGCGGGAGAGATCTGAACGGTCGAGGTTGGTAGCCGGTTCTGTTGTGATATGGTGTTGCGCGAGTGCATCAAGAGATGATGTATAGTGAGGGCAGCGACCGTTGGATGTAGAAGATCGAAATCTCGACGGCTTGGAGTGTACGGGCTCGGATCCGGGTCGCGGGTAGCTTTAGCCCATGTCTTCCTTGTTAGGTTGCAACCGATTCGCGCGCGGGCTTTGGCCATCTACTCCATAGATGCTCGACTCCACCCTTTGCTCTTTTGCTCCTCAGATTCTCCGAGCTTTATTTATTACCTAAAAACACAAAATTAATTAATACAAATATTTATTCTTGAAAACAAGGAAAATACAGAATATGGGATAATATCTGATTCTTGAGCACAAAAGATGAGTAAAATGCCAATAAAAAGGTGTATAAATATGCACTATTTGGCACTCATCACTATACCAGGCATTTCATCCATATCCCACGCGAAGATATCTTTATAATCTCGCAACATATCGACAGTTCTTTTTTCTTCATCCGCTCCCATGTTAGTTCCAATCTTTAGCATCTTGGGTTTTTCCTTAGTTCCAATATTCACTTCTTTGGTTTGTTCTCACGCGACGTAATCGGCCTTCTCGGTTCTCCCATAGGGGTTGGTCCTTTTGGTTCTTTCGCAAGATCATTTTCTTCTCCCGAGGTCTCGCTAGGTATGCCTTTTCCTTCCTTTGCTCTTATCATATAAACTCTGAACTCTTCTTCTTTCTTATCCTCCCTCGCCATCTTTTTGCGATACTTTGATATATTCTTTTGCTTGTTTACTTGTTCCTCGCAACACTTTACTTCATTTTGATAATATATTCTTCCTTTAGTAGCATCCCCTTTGATCTTGCCGATTCCAAGTTGGTGTAGGAAACTTGATACATTGATGAAGCGTCGACGCCACAGCCTTTATTGCATGTACCCATGGTCTTCCTAGTAATATGTTGTACGGTGATTCCATATCCACTACACTTAATGTCACCTGTGTTTCAATCCTCCTAACTAATACGTATTTTTATCTCCCCTTTAACTTTTGTTAAGGATTTACCAAAACCTTGAATATTGTATGCCGCGAAAATCATATCTTCGTCTTTATATCCCATCTTTTTGTAAGCGTGATAGAACATGATGTTCACCAGACTCACTGTATCGATTAAAACTCCATTCACCACCCATGTTTTCACCGTGTTCTCCGATTCCTCTCCTTCCTTATACGCGTTTATTGCGATCACCAGTGGAGATGTGTGATCCAAATTTTCTTCTAATATTTCCCCCGTGAATGTTATCTCTTGTTTTTCCCAATCCTTCAAAGGTGATGCCATTTCTCTATCCGTAATCTTCTTTCCTTCAAATCCCGTTTGTGTATTCTTCCTCCGATATTTTCATGAAATTCGCCAATCATTGCTCTTGTGTTCTGTGTTTTGCATGCCATATCTTTTTCATCCGATTTAAGATTTTCCTTTCTCATTTTCCCGATTCAAACAACTTTAATTGCAATCTTCTCTCTTTACAAATGATCCTCCCTGCTTCTAGCGCATATGTAGTTGCAGGAAATCCCACACTACACCCCCTTACTCGCTTTGCTTGACTAATCCATTGAAAGATGTGTGATCAAGAATATTTATTAATTGATTCCATGAAATGTTTACACAAGACAATAGAATTACACTTGGAAATTAAAGCGCTCTTAAACTTTCTCTCTCCTAATGACTTGCTTCACAATTCAAAAGATCTCTCTCTTCACCAGACTCATTTAGCCCTTTATATAGGGTAATACATAGTGGATGACAGCTAAGCTATCCTTTATTTTCGGGAATGTCTCGCGAAGTGTCGCAAGTGCACAAATATTCATTCTCGCGACACTTCTTAACCCTCGCCAGGTTTCATGTCTTCCAATTGTTTTGTTTGTCGTTATTCATCGCGTCGTTTATTTTAGCTCCCTGCGACTCCCTCGCGACACCGTCGTTTATTAGTCCCGCGAACCTTGTCCGTTGCGATATTATGATCCTACATTTTTGAATCAAAAATAATCGGTAGATAACGATCAATTTACCTACCGATTATGGTTGATGTTCTTAAGAAACCATAATCGGTAGGTAAAGTAGATTATTATCTACCGATTATGTTTCTGCTAGTGTAAATCCAAGAACATCAACCATAATCGGTAGGTAAAATAGATTGTTATCTACCGATTACGTTTCTGTTACTATAAATCCAAGAAAATTTTCGGATCAAATTTTTGATTTCAAGTAATCAAATCCTAATTTTGAATCACAACTACTATCATCTATTCGTTTGGTTTGTTTAACTCCTTTTTTTTTTTTTTTTTTTTTTTTTTTTTGATGTTCTAAGTTTCAACTTTAAGGTTAATGAATTTTGGGTTGTAATTTTAAACAGTCAATCATAACATTTGTTTGATCGACGATCTTTGTTTTCAATCAAATTAAAATGATGATTTTTTTTTTGAATGGATAGAAAAGAGAAGAATAAGAGGAATGATATGATTATGAAAATAAAGGATATAGGTTTAGATTTAGTATAAAGGTGAAGGACAATATAGACAATTTTCTATTTTTAAGACACCCCTTAACCCTCTTCTATGGATGGGAATAAAAAAGTGACCCCTAATTCCTTTTGAGTGGCCCCTAAAAATGCTAGGATATGTCTTTGGTTGTACTAAGGTTAGCTAGAAAATTAATGTTTTTTTTTTTTTGATGGAAAGAGATAATTTATTAACTAGCAAATATAGTACATGAGAGTTACAATATCATTTTTATCGAAAATATTAGAATCTATGCTAGTTGAAAGAAATTTTTGATTCATGTTATCTGACATGTGTTGAAGCTTTTTAATCCTTGCCTCCTTCGTAATATAGTCCGCTGCTAAGTTATTCCTCCTCTTAATATATTTCACGTTAGCTTGAGGAAGATCTCCCAGAATTTTCCTAATTTCTTGCAAGGTATTTTCCGCTAGCCACGAACGGTCTGTGCTTACCTTATTTAAGTTGTCCGCCAAATATTTACAGTCAGTAACAATGAAGACGCTGGATAATATGTTTTCCTTTAACCATGTGACCGCCTTTAATTAATGTCAAATTGTGAGAATTTCCCAGAAAATTAATGTTAAATTGTGAGAATTTGCCAGAAAAATAATGTTAAATTGTGAGAATTAATGTTAATGTTAGACATAGACATGTTACCTGGCTAAATTGGGGCCTACTCCAATTAATTTGGGCCTACACTACAGGAAAAAAAAGGTCATTGAAAGGTAAAAAAAAACACCCCTTATCCAATTATTTTCTAAAATGGTTAATTTACCCCTTGATTAATTAGCTTTAATCGGGTGATTTATTGATGTTTAATCAAATTAAACTAGAAATTAACCAATCTTGATTCTTCATAAAAAAATTTTTTTTTTTTGAAAAAACTCGTCCAGAATCGGTGGATGTTTATGCTCACATAAACCGATTGTAAGAATGTGCATTTCTTCGACTGTTTTGCTCATAACTTCTTCGTCCGATGTCGGAATGACCTTATTCTTTTTGCGTTCAATTCCAAATTTCATGCTCTATAATATAAAGATAAAAATTCAAGATTTGTGTAAAAATTCAAACATGGTTAATGAATCGGTTGATGTGTGCATCAACATAAACCGATTTTGGTTGATGTTCATCACATCAACCCAGAATCGGTTTATGTAGGTGTACCATATCTACCGATTTTGGGGAACATCAATAACAATCGGTTTATGTGGACCCTTAAATAATCCGATTATGGGCATAGTAGTTAAGAAATCAAAGGTTGTACAATCGGGTTATGTGGACATACATGTAATCCGATTCTAACCAAAAAAATATACAGAAAAAAAACAGTTCTCTTCCATACCATAATCGGGCTATGTGGACATTATCATATACCGATTCTGGTTCAATATTTCCAACCAGAATACACATTCAGTATAATCGGTCTTTGTGGGCATGAACAAAATCCGTTTCTAAATATAATCGGTTCATAAGTACATTTTTGTAAACCGATTCTAATAAACCCAGAACACTTTGATTTCGAAAAAATCGAATTTTGAGTGATTGCATGTTGCTAAAACCTAATTTAGGGGATTGGGTTGCTAAAAAATTACTTGATTCGTGTTATTTCATCTGCTTCTATGACAATCGAAGATGGTTCATATTAGGGGAGAAGAAGAAAAGAAGAATCGGTTGGAGATGGAGATGGAAATGAATTTGATTTTGATTTTGATTTAAGTTTTTAGTTTTATGATTTTGATTTTAATTTTGATTTTAGTTTTTAGCTTTTAAGTTTTTAGTTTTATTATTAGGACAAGTCGAGTGCACGTGCGTTGCACGTCAAATTGAGCAGTTCGCCCCAGCTAGGCCAATTGCTTTGCATTGATTTGCAACCCTGAACCCTAGATCAGGATAACCATTTTCTTAGCATGATTTGCAAGCACGCGCCAGATTCCAAGATAGTATTCTTTGTACAAAGATCGAATCACATAGGTGCTTGCAGCTTGAATATAAGGATTTGAATGAAAAAAGCACTTGTCTAACACTATGAAAAGCACAATAGTAGTAATAATTTATTTTATCTATTGTAAAATGCTTTCAAGGGTGATATTAAATGAAGATGTTCTATTCATCAAGACACTGAATCAAAAAGTCGTTCCTGTTGGTTATTAGTTCTCGGTACCAAATAGGAAGCAGAGCTTCTTCTTGTTGTTGCGGCTACTTTTAATTCCGGTCACCCTCCCAAGCACCGCAAACGGGTTGGAACTGCATACCCATGTTACAAACATGGATTATTTTGCATCCTTGCACTTCCATGATAAGATTGCAATCTATATTTGCAGCACGAAATCATGGGTGTAGCGTAGGTAGCAAGTTCTGAAATACATAAGTAACGCTTCGTGAAATTTTTCTGAATTCTCATATGGTGAAAGCAATGATTCTAAACCGTGAGAAGTTAACTTTTTAGAACTTCAATCATTTGTAAAACGAAACACAGGTATTTACTTACAATAAAATCAAGGGAGTAATAAGAGAACCCCATAGGTAAACTTTAGAACTACAACACCAAAATGTTTAGGGTAGCTTGATGTTTCTGCAACACTGTAAACAACATAAAAATTACCAATTCAAGCTACCACTGAAGGTAAACCTATGTATTTTACTACAATTAATGAAGCCCAATTATGGGAAAACTGAGAGATTTAAATAAAAATTTGCTTGATCAAGTGGAAAGAAACCCTTAAAGAAGATTTCTGTTATTGAGAAATCACAGTCCAAACTTGTGCGACTTGATTTGCTACAATCCACAAAACAAATCAATCCCTAATTAGATCAAATGAATACCCTAAAACAACATCGGAACAAACCAAAAAATATAGGACATTGTTACTTAAGGAAATCAAATTTATACATGTTAGAGAGGTTGATTATACAATTTATACAACATTTAAATCAGAGAATATCAAATCTCGATTACAAAAACATCCATAACCCAAATTTTAATTCATAATGAACACAACAAAATTTGAGTTAGATTTTCTCTTAGATTAATGGAATTTATAGAGAGATTACGAAAGGGTTACACTTACAGTAGGATGTAATCCATAAGAGAAGCAAGAAAATCTGAGAGTGCAACATCATCCTCGTGTTTTACTTCACTTGATTGATTCTGATTAGTCATTATCTCTCCTCTCTATATGTAGAATTTGGGAATTTAGTTCCTCAAATATCATCTTTCTACATTTCAGTCCCTCTTTCTTTCCCCTTCTTTGCATTCTTCAACTTTTGATTCGATTAGATCCCCAAACCAAATCAAACTAAACCCCAGATTTCAGTTCGTCTCTTTGTTTGTCTGATCTCGCAGAGAAGAGAGAAGAATCTTTGGCGGAGATGAATATATGTTTTGGTGTTGTTAAAAGGAGAGATTTAACGATTGGCTTTCCATGCTTTTTAACGGCTGAGATTAAATGTGCGGACATTGAAATTTGGTGGTGAACGAAAAATGGTTAACGAATTTGGATTTCCTTGCTGTCATTAAAAGGGTGGAGATTTAATAAGGACACATTTGTAGTATTAGTATTTGATAAAGGGTAAGTTGGTAGTTTCATCTCTTAATAAAAAAAAATTGTCCTGTAGTGTAGGCCCCAATTTAGCCAGGATGATTTAAGTGCTGATTTTTGGTGTTTTTGGTGTTTTTTTTTTATGCAAGACCATAGCATAATCTTGTTTTGCACTTGGTACTTCCAAACTCCAACCTTGTTAAAACCGGCTTGAAAATTTAAACCTCATATTTCACTTAAACGTTAAACTTTTAATTCCCAAATCATATTATGTTGGGCGTTACCAAATTTCATAAGGATTACCGAATTCTTATAAAACAAAACAATCTTTATGATAGATAGATAAAATAATATTCTCATATTCAAAAAATTAGAATTCTTCTATACTTCTGGTACAGTTTTAACAAATAAATATATCAGCTAATGTACATTCGAAGCTTTTTTTAAGTAGCCGGATGGGTGTCAAACTGTCAATCTAGTACTAATCTAATACTACTTTCTTAAGAAAAAGAAGCAAGCAAGATGTGCGTCTTAATCTTATACAGATAAAAGAACACACGCATATACTGTATTAAATTTGAGTGGGATGGATATAATTTGTTGTCATTCCCGTGCCCCAGATTATCAACTAGCTTATCTTAAGATCTAACATGTCTCTGTTCTTTTAGTTCAATTTAACAACTGGAATTATTGTTGCTCTAACCTGTGTGGCTGTGTACTTATATGGAAAGTGCAAGTGTGGATAAAGAAATCATCTAAGAAGCACAAAAGCAAAATGATTCCCCAATTAATAAAAAGGTTTGTCTCCATGGGGTTGGTTCTCTCTTTAATATTTGACCCTTTTTGTTTCTGAACTACTGTTTTGCTGTTTGATTGTTGCTCCCACCTAACTGAAAATGAAATAGACCACTCAGTATAACTATAATACTTTCCCCCTCTAAATCCATCCAATTATTATTCCTAAACTTGTTTAATCTAAATCTTGGACAATTGATCTAATTTGTTTATTTAAACCTCTACATTAACCTAAGTTTTGTTGTACTTGTAGGGTTTAGGACAAGAGTTTGGTCTCGACCTCGGATTCCTTTTAGTATAAAGAAAAAATAAAATAAATCCAATATTAGTGTAGTGGTTTTAATTTTTAGAGAATGAGAACTCTTATTTTTTTTTTTCTTTTTTAAATTTAATCTTCTGATGGAATTGGTGCCCTACTAGAAAGATAAACAAACCATATTTTACATAATCGACCGATTTTCTGAGAAGAAAATTCCATGATTAATTGCAATTGTTTGAATAGAATTTCATGTAATATGGTCTCCAATAGACTAATAAAACTCTGCAATAAATATTGTTGGGCAGTCAAATATGGAATGAGTTAGATGGTGACAACAAAATCAGGATCATCTAATAACATTATTATTGATCGCCATGCATATCTAATAATCTTGATTCCTATTCTCCCTGGGAACTCAGTGGGAAGCAACATATTGTGTTGGAAAACTAGCAGTAAAACAGGGTGAAGAAAAGAATGTTGTATTAGGGTTCAAGGCTCTTATGAAAGATTCTTTTCGACAATTATTCGACCCTTTCCCAATTGAATTGGCGAGTACAAACAAGTCAATTGAATATTGCCGTCAGGATACTTGAAGCCCCACAACGGTTGTTGGATTCAAAGCTTGTACGACCTTAATCCAACCAAGAACACACTGGTTTTGTTTCTGATGATGCTTGTAAGAAAGAAAACAGAGAGAGTTGAGAGATGTGTTTTGAATGAAAACAAGTCTCCTATTTAAAGAGGAAATCATACCCTTTGGAGATGACTCTTCATCTCTACAGACATCTTTTCAGAGTGAACAGGCGCGTCTCTTCCTTCAATGCGTCCATTGGTGAAACGAGTTTTCTGTTCAGGTTTTCTAACATATTGTTCATCAAGTTAATGCCTTCAATTCAAGGGTTTGTTGAAAATATCCAACATATTGTTCATCAAGTTATACAAAACCCATGCAAATTCGAAAATGGACTTCACTTCAGTTTGATTTCTGCTAGGGTATCTTGAGGGCGGGAAATCAAAACTAGTATTACAAATTATTTTATTTTATTTTTGATGCTGAAAGAGTGAAACTAGTCTGGACTCTGGTCCACGGACTCCACTCAAGCAATTCATGAACTACTTTAGAATGCCTACTAACATCTACCAACTAGTACATTCTTAAAATTTGTATGATTGATGAGGATTGCAAATTATTAAAATGAAGTTCGTTACGTGTTTGTTTTTCTGTCTTACTAATTGGATTTACATATTTTCTTAAAAAAATTCTCAGTCTTAGGCACTGGAACGGGCATAATTTTTTATTACTTCAGAGAAAGATACCTATTTATTGATTACAGATGAGGATAATGCCATAAGTTGACAGATATATCAAAATCCCAATCAATTTTTTTGTTTTTTTGACGAAATCTATATTATAAGTGATAATGGTGTTTTTCCCTATGGACGGAGATCTACAGTTTGGACACATAAAGGATGGCCCAGATTGAGATACTTATTTAAGTTATTCGGTTACATTTGTGACATATAAAGAATGGTCCAGATTGAGTTAAATATTTAAGATTTTCAATCCACATTTTAGGCATATAAAGAAGGATCCAGATTAATGCACATATTAATTTTACTTAAGACAATGAATGTAGATTTTTAATGTCATTTATTTGGGAGTTATTCCTCCCATTTAATGTAAAACCGTTTCTTTTATTCTAAATCAACAACTCTATTCATCCTTTGCACATATTCTCAAGGTATGATTCTCTTTTGTTTTGGTTGATTGATATAATTTTTGTTAGCTTTTCTCTTTAATTTTTGTTAGATTTTCATCATTTGCACAACTCTATTTCCAAGGTATGATTCTCTGTTATTTTACTTGATTGCGATAATTTTTGTTAGCTTTTCTCTTTAATTTTTTGTTTAACATCAATGGATTCATGATGCCTCGCGCCTAATATTTGTTCATTTATGCTAATTTCTCTAGATAAATTTGTTAGCTTTTCTCTTTAGTTTTTGTTAGCTTTTCATCCTTTGCACAACTCTATTCTCAAGGTATGATTCTATGTTGTTTTGCGTGATTGAGATAATTTTTGTTAGCTTTTCTCTTTAATTTTTTGTTTAACATCAATGGATTAAGGGTGCCTCGAGCCTAATATTTGTGTCATTTATGCAGTTTAATTTCTCTTTGATTGTATTTTGTTATCTCGATTTTTTTTTCATTTGCAGTCAAAAGATACTGATCAGATATGATTGCTATCTATTCATTTTTATTCTTATGTTTGGTTCTTTTTTAATACCATACCATTTAATTTCTATTTTTCTACACTAAATTTTTTATTTTTCTCTGGACAAGAAATTGTCCAATTAGACTTTGACTTCTTCGGGCCAAAATCAGAGGATTTACATGGAGTGGAAATGACGAAGAAAACGATGGTTGTATTAGAGAGTTCATACTCTTAACTTAGGTCGGTAAATAGCAAGGACGGTACTAAGGGGTGGCTTAGGGGTGCTCCAGCCACCCCCAAATCTCTTAAAATGACCAAAAAAGCATTTTTTTTCATGTGTGTTTTTTGAAAAAATAAATAATAGCCCCCTCGAACTTGAAGGGTTAGCCCATAGTGTCATTTTAGCCCACCTAGACTTGTAATCCTGCTTCCGTCATTTGGTAAATAGCATTTTTTAATCGTATTGCTACTTGTTGTTAGAGAGTTCATACTATTTGTTGGATTAGAGTCGTGTACATGTTTGTATCAAATGGATTAAAGTTTCTTGATTATATGTGTATGTTATTCTTCAAATTTTTTGTATCATGTGAAACTTGAAATTACATTTCTTCATATTTATAACCTTTTGATGGTTTACAAAGTGAGTATTTTTTTATCTTAAATTCTTCATGCATAGTCAATAATGGTTATATGCACTTGACATCTAAAAATAGGTATTCTCTTAAAAGATCATCTTAAATTCTTTATACATAGTCAACCATCTTGCTAATATTGAAATTTAAGAAGCCTCAAAACAAGCAACGCGGAACTGGCTTATTGAAATTCACCTACTCCCTCCGTTACTTTTTAATAGGCTGGTTTGGTTTTTTTTTTAGAAAATTAAGGAAATTATAAAACTTCATCAAAGTTCCTCATGACACTTGTCAATAAAAGAAGTTCAAATGGTCCCCAATGACACTTATTTTAAAATGAAATGGTCCGCAACACTTGTCATCAAAAGAAGTTAAGAGAAAAGTGGTCCCTAAAAACTAAAGTAACATTTGACTTTCCAAATTAGGAAACCAGCCTATTTTTTTGTAACATTTATTTATAGAAACCAGCCTATTAAAAAGTAACGGAGGGAGTATAATCTTTCATTTTCTGATTTCAAGAGATTATTTTTAAGCAATGAAGAAAGCGGTTTATATCAAATTTTTTTTTCTGTGCGGGACTTTATGTGTCGGGACTTTACAAATTTTCATTGCATGCATTTTATCACCGATGCAAATGAAGAGTTTTGGTATTCCAAAGGTACAAGTCTAATTTTTCTAGAAGATGTGGTTCATATGCACATATGTGATTGCGATGACTAAATTGTCGAGTTTTTTTAAAGATTATCTTGGTTTAAGAGAGCTTAGTGCATAGGAACTCATCTACATTTTTCATCTAAAGATACCATGACTAATAATTGATCCATTACCTATCTTTTACTATGTGGATATCATCTAATACTTGAGCTTCTTTTATTTTCATTGAAGATACCAAGTAACCAAAGTCGGTACAAATATCTTACACTTTATAGAAATTGATTTAAAAAATATTTTAATATTCAATTGTATTGTCATGTTCATTTTATGCTAGCAAATTATAAAATTATGGATGTTTTTGGTCTCTTATGTACTCTTAGGTTAAGGTGTAATATCGAGTTCCATTTGCAAGTTTTCATACCATTCATATTTAGACCGGGTCTCTTATTTACTTCTAGGTCTCAAACGCATATGCTAATAAAGAGAAACTCTCTTATACATGTATCATATTAGAGGAGGAGATTTCTTTTGTTTGGATATGCAATTTTATTTAACGCGAGTCTTTCACTACTTAGTTAAGACAATAAGATTGTATTATTAATTTGCAAGGAAAAGCATCTTTGGCATATGATATATGCAATATCATCACGTGCGTCATTTTTCACCGCTAAGAAAGATTCAAGGATGCTTCGTATCACTAATATCCAAGGGAATGTTGTAGGATTTAATGTATTACATTTTATTTATTTATTTATTTTTATTTTTTTGTGGCGCTGTAAGCTAGGCGTTTATCTTATGTTAGTTAAACCATAAATGTATAGTTATCATTCTTTATCAAGAGGTTTCATATTACAGTATAACATCTCTCAAACCTAGAATATTGTATATTTTAATAATGACGTTTAATGGCCGTAAATTATATTATCCCAACCAATTAATTTTTTTTTACCATGAGTTCAAGTATCACTAATGTGTAACCATGCCAATTATACATTGATACAAGCACACAGTCAATATTCGTATTTTAAAACTGTTAGCGGTTCCAAAAATTAATGTAGATATAACACTTTTTAAGGATATGAAAGAAGGATTCCCAACTCAGATTCAACTTTTTGAATTTCGAAAAAAAATTACTAAACTTTTTTTAGCACAAAATGACAATCTATTTAAATGATGATTGAACTGCATTTGTAATTTGGAATGCAATCGACAAGTTACTTCTATTCAAACCTGGAATTTCTACGTGTTCCCTCTTGGGACATTAGGTTTTCAAGTTTGTTGGTATTATTTGCAACAACTATGAATGTATGGTTATCTCAATTACCATAAATGAAAATGGGTGCAGATCCCAGTGTACACACTTATATTGGATATCTTAATCACCAAAAAAAATATACTTTCTGATGTATATATGTCAGTGTACATCCATGTGGACATCCTAATCGCCATTTAACAAGAAACTGATTCGGTTGATGTTAATAGTATCGATCAAAGCTTCGGATTCAGTTTGAGAAATATTACAGTTTCCCCAGGGTTCCCACGCTTAGCTCTTGGTAGTCTCACAAGAAAAAAATATCTAACCAACACAAAAACAACTCATAGCCCCGTGACGTTACGGCACGAGTCATATCCTAGTAAAAGCAAATAAACCACAAACATAAGGTTCTAAAATGGGCAGATTTGATACATCAAGTGGAATTTTAAAAAAAGATTTCTCGAAGATTGGGGCTCTGCGAATCGGCGAAAACTGAGTCGACCCAGTTCTTCATAATTTTTCAATTATGCATCCTAGAATCATCATTTTATTTTGATTTGATTACGTTGTTCTGAGCTTCTATTTATCCTCATTTCTTTTCATTTATGGATTGTTATCTCTAAGTTCTTGTTTCTCATTCTTTTTTACTAGTCTTCTTAGTACCCATTACTTCTAGCTTCTATTACTGTAATGTTCACTTGTTTACCTTTATCTTTCTATCTTGATTTCTAGTTTTCTATTTGATTTTCTTTGATTTGATATTTTGTTTTCTGATTCCAGTTATGGGTTGTTGATTATTTTGCAGGTCCCTCTGGTTGACTAATGGATTTCTTCCTATATTGGATTTTTTTGTTCAACACATCTTTGATCCTCAAAACAGTATTGTCAACACCGGCTATATTGCCTAATTCAGTATCACCCTATAATGCTATATTTCATGCTCATTATGTTTCAGCTTTGAGTTTCTCTCAATATAAGAGTCATCAATCTCCCCCGATTCAAAGTTTTGAAGCCATTACTTATTAGTCCTTTACTTGGATTAACACACCGATTCATGCTCAGAATTTTCAAAATCCTATTTTTCCCTCTAGTACTCTCCGCAATTGGTGGAGTCATCCACTTTTCCTGGATCTCATGCAACAACAGAATAACAAGAAATATTCATTTATTTTTCAAAAATATTATGTTCCTTTTTTAAGGAAACAGATTATTCGACATATCTCTTTCCTAGGATATATCCTAAATACTCCCTCCGTTTCTGGAAAAGAGATACTTTCACTTTTTCAATTTGGCCTATTTTTAGGCTAAAATGAAAAAGTGAAAGTATCACTTTTCCAAAAATAGAGGGAGTATAAAATGTGATAACTTGCTCAGTCAATACAAATCATACACCATTAAAACCCTAGCAGTAAGTTCTTCAGAAGAAAAATGGAGGCAAGCAACAACAACTCAACTGATATCAACTGTGTCAAGACCATTACTGCAAAGATGAAGAGTGCATCTATCAAAGCTGGACGATGTGCTATTGGTTCTGCAAAGAACCTAACTGAAGCTGCAACTCTTGGTCATACACTCTCATTGGAAAGCTAATCACAAAAAAAGACGATATCGAAACAGCTGACATAAAAGAAGAGTTGAATACCCTCTGGAAGAACTATAAGAAGAGATAAACAATGACTGTGGGAAAGTACCTATTTGTGTTCAAGTTCAACTCTGATAAAGATAAGAATGATGTTCTAAAAAAATCACCATGGAATGTCCAGAGATGTTTACTTGCTCTTCAAGACTATACAACTGGTGTAGCGTACACGGATTATGTGTTCAGAAAGCAGGCGTGGAGTGTGCAATTCAAGGGCTTGCTGCTTGAGCATCATCATGTTGTTGTGGTTAATGAGTCTATTGAAGACTTAGGTAAAAAAATTTCAACTGACCCACCCAACTGCAGACCTAGATCTGGTAACATGATTACTGCAAGAATTGAGATTGACTTAACAGAGCCATTAATAAGAGGGGAATGGTGGAATTCAAATCATGGCGAACCAGTCTGGATTAGATATCATTGGTTGAAGCTGCCTCATAGCTTGTGCGACCAGTGTTATATTATTGATCATGATGATGACATCTGTGGAGAAGTAGCTGAACTACTAAAAGAAAGAGCCATGACTGTGGAGGAATATAAAGAGCATTGCAAAAACAAGGAAAAAAAATGGGAAAGTGGTTGATAGTGAGAAAGTGAGCATTGAACCAGAAAGTGTTGATATGGCTGAATCTGAAGAGGAGAGAACTGCAAAAAGAGCTAGAAACCAAGCTAGGCAAGAAAATGGATCAGATCCATCTATTCAAGGACCAATTTTAGCTACACATGGTGGGGTTATGAGCGATGTACTTATAAACTCAAATGCTGAAACTATGGTTGGGGTGGTAACTGGAGGAAATGAAAAGAATGATGCCGATGCAAAGAAAAATCCAGTGCTCAACCTGGAGGACCATGCATCTGAGGTAAACAATCTTCTTCAAACAATATTTATTTTTTCTAATCCTGTCTACTATAAAAATTACTTTGCTAGGTTTTTTCAGACTTTTTATAAATATCATTGCATTTCTTGTAAACCTGTAAGCTTTTTTCATTGTCAATTTACTGTTAACTTGACTTTAGAGATGAGGATAATTTCTTGGAACTGTCAAGGGTTTGTCAATAAGAAAACTAGAGATCACGTCAAAGACCTTATTGCAAAATATAATCCAGACATAGTGTTTATCTCTGAAGCAAAAATAGGTGATGATAAAATGCAAAAACTAGTTAAACCATATAGGTATCCTAATCATAAGTTAATTTCCTCGAGAGGATTAGCTGGATGTCTCATTCTATTATGGAAAGATGGGTTTCATCTTAATATTGTCAACCGCGATTCTGGATTATTAATCGTATCGCGGCAAGATGATCCTTCTAAACCAGAATAGATTATTACATGTATGTACGGATGTTCTTATCCCAATAACAAGGAAAGGCAGTGGTCATACATAAAAGATTTAAGTTCTTCTATCCAGCAGCCTTGGGTTGTCATTGGAGATTTGAATATGGTCTTTCATAATGAAGATAAAGTTTCTTCACTTAATACTGGAAGGATTTTGAGTAATACTTCTCATATGTTCTCTTCATATTCAAGGGATTCCCCTTATATTCAATTAATTCAGGAGGAGGGTTTGGATGACATGAGGTATACTAGTAGGTCTTTTACATGGTCTTCTAATGTGCATGGTACGGGAATTCGGAGATCTAGACTTGACAGAGCACTTACAAATGCAGAATGGATTCTTCATTTTTCAGACGCAAAACTTATTCACCTTACTCAACTTGGATCAGATCATTGTCCAATCATGATGGACTCTTCATATAATTATGGCGAAAAAAAAGAAATTGGAAGTACTTTCAATGCTATGAAAGAGACGATTCTTTAAAAACTGAAGTGCAAGCTGCTTGGAATCATCAATTTAATGGCTCGGATGCTTATAAGTTATCTAGAAGACTTATCATCGCAAGAAGATATATATCCAAGTGGAATAGAGAAAAGTTTGGAGATATACAAAGCAATATTTTCTTACTTCATCAACAAATTACAGCAGTTCAAGAAGGCAGTCAAGACATCAATTCAACAAGTCATGTCCAACAGTTGGAAGCACAAGTCGAACACTGGCATCAAGTCCAAAGCGATTTTTGGGGGCAAAAGGCAAGAGCTGATTATTATTTAGAGATGGATAGGAAAACAAAACACCATCATGTAATGGCAAATAAAAGAAGGTCAAGAAATAATATTATGGCACTGAAGGATGCAGATGGACATTAGTGCACATCAAGAAGTGAGCTGGAGAATTTACTAACTGCACACTATGGGACTTTGCACACAACTAGCTCGCCAGTAAGAAATGACCAAATATTACAATGCATCCCAACTACCATCACTGAAGCAGATAATATGGAGTTGATGCGCATGCCAGATGAGGAGGAAATCTACACAGCTTTGAAGAGTATGAAGTCGTGGAAAGCACCAGGGCCTGATGGTTTTCCACCAGGATTTTTCAAGTCCCATTGGGGTGTTGTTGGGGAGGACGTTGTTCATATGGTACATCAATTCTTCCGTACAGGTTACTTACTCAAGAGTTTAAATGTTACAAATGTCTCTTTAATTCCGAAGACGAAAAACAAACAATTTCCTTCAGACCTGAGGCCAATTGCTCTTTGCAACACGTCTTACAAAATAATTTCCAAGATTATGTCATTCCGTATGAAGAAATTAATGAGTAAGATTATTTCTCCACTCCAAGCAGCGTATGTCCCAGGGAGACAGATCACAGATAATATTCATCTAGCTCAAGAAATCATGCATACAATGAAGGATAAGAAGGTAGATGACAAGCACTTAACTTTAAATCTAGACATGTCTAAAGCCTTTGATAGGCTTGAGTGGTCTTTCATCAAGGATGTAATGGTTCAAATAATGGGTTTTTTTCTTGATTGGTGTAACCTCATCATGCAATGTATTACAACCACTAAAATCTCAATCTTATTGAATGGAGCTCCTTGTGCTGCCTACCAACCATCAAGAGGGATACGTCAAGGTGATCCATTATCACCCTATTAATTCATCATTGCAATGGAGACTTTTTCTAGACAACTATATCAGGCTGAACAACAACAACAGATTGAAGGCATCAAAATAGCACCCACAGCTCCCTCCATATCACACCTTTTTTTCGCGGACGATTATCTTTTATTCTTGAAGGCTGATCTCCACAATGTGAACAATGTGTTGAAGATAATCATAGACTTTGGCGCTGCCTCAGGACAGATGGTAAACTTCAACAAGTCGTGTGTTCATTTTAGTGTTCATATGCCTCAAAGATTTTGTAGATTATTAACAAGAAGATTGAAAGTTCCAAAAATGCAGGCTGATGAAAGATACTTGGGTATACCTCTCATCATTGGCAAGAACAAAAAAGAAAGCTTTTCACATATCTTGGACAGAGTTAATAACCGTCTTAATGCATGGGATGGGAAAATTATGTCTCAAAGTGGAAAATCTATCATGGTCAAAACTGTGACCAACACTATTCCCACTTACTCTATGAGCTGTTTTCAAATCCCAGTTGATATTCTCAACAAGATAGAGGCAGCTCAAAGGAAATTCTGGTTGGGTTTTGAAGATAAAAAAGGTACTTATGTTATATCTTGGAAACATTTGGGTCTACATAAGAATTGTGGAGGACAAGGCTTCAGGAATCTAAAGATTTTAAATCAGGCAATACTAGTGCGTGCTGCTTGGAGGGTTTGCACAAACACATATAAGCAATGGGGGAAAGCTACACATGCCAAATATTTCCCCTGTACAAGTCTTCTTCATGCTAATATAAGGAAGAATTGTTCTTGGGCCTGGAGTGGAATTCAAAAGCAGATTAGCTTTATAAAGCAAAATAGTCAGTGGAGATTAGGAAAAGGAACTAAGATAAAGATCTGGCTGGATATATGGGTGATAGGGCTTGAACATCCTCCAAAACCTAGAGAAGGAATTACAGACAGTGAGTCTTACATTTGGGTTCATGAGTTAATACTTCATGATAGAAGACAATGGAATTCTAACCTGGTGAGACATCTATTTGATTCTGCAACAACTGACAAGATAGTAGGTATGAGAATACCAGATTCTGCTGAAGATAAGTTAGTTTGGAAACTAACTAACAATGGAGATTTTACTCTAAAGTCAGCCTATAACAAGTTGTATGAACAAAGTTTGGGTGCAGTGCAAGTTTCCCTTACAGTGCAAGGCACTAATATCAGATGGAAGGATTTCTGGAGCATTAATACTTGGCCGAGAATAAAGCATTTTTTCTGGAAGTGCTTACTGGATATATTGCCTACAAAAGAGAGATCATCAAGAAACCGCCATTAATCAATAGACAATGCCCAATGTGCAATCGGCATGAAGAAACAATAATGCATGTTTTATTTAACTATCATTTCTCAAGAGTAGTCGGATGCTCATCCTCGGAAGGTCGACGGTGTTATATGGAATTCATAATAATATAGGAACTATGTTTGAGAGTTGGATGCAACCAAACTTGCAGCAAAGTCTAACTAATAACTGGCTTGGTTTGGCAATGGTGGTGACTTGGTCCATATGGAACACAAGATGTGAAATCAACTTTCAGAAGCTGAAGACAGATCCGCAATTAGTAGCAAAAAAGGCTCTCAGTTTTTCTCTCTATCTGGAAACTCTATATAGCAGACAAACTAACCACATAGAAACTCATTGGAAACCACCCGCAGCTCCCTTTGTTAAAGTTAACTGTGATGCATCATTTGATCCAAACACATGACTAACTGGTATTGCTTTGATCATACGTGATTCTGCAGGTACCTGGAAAGGAAGCTTCTCCAAATGTTATGCAGGAATAACAAGTTCAGAGCAAGCAGAATGTTTAGCTTTTTATGAGGCAGTCACATGGAGTATGGAATTGCAGTTTACACACATCATAATTGAGACGGATCTGCAAGGTATTGAAGGCTACATAAACAAAGCTGCACAAGGAATTTCCTAGGAAAGTGAGGCTATTCTGCTTGATGCTATGGAGAAACTTTGTTCTTTTACTAGATGGGAATGTATCTTTGTTCCTAGAAGATGTAATAAACCTGTTGATGTTCTTGCAAAACATAGCAGAAAATTTAGAGTAAATGTGGTCTCGGTTAGATAATCCCCATGATTTCATTAAGTCTCGATTCTTCGCTCGGACAATTCACTTCTTTCAAGTTAATAAAATCTTCAGCACACAAAAAAAAAAGGTTCTAAAATGCAAACAAAACAATGGTTGAATTGGATCTTCGTTATATTTATTCTGATGCAAGTAGAATTCAAATTCATGAAATGCAAACAAAACAGAACAATGCTTGATTTTCATCTTCATCCTATTTACTCTGATCCAAGAGTACTTCAAACTCAAAATTATAAAATCGTCAATATTACACTTAGCAATTTTATTATTGGTATACAGGCTTTAACAAGTACATCATTTGGTTGAAAAAAGAAAAGAGACAGAATCTACCTACTAGATATTTAAAATGAAAATAGAGTCAGGGATCGACCAATAATACAATCAATTAATTAATAAATTGTGTGTCTGTCGATGTATGCCAGATTTCATACCATACAAAAACAGGTGTGCATTATACTGTTGGATGGTTGGGTCGATTTTTTTAGAGACAGTAATGCCAATTACAACACATTTCTGTAATTTTGTACTACATGTATGATTTGGGATTTCTTGTTTGGATTTTTGGTTTAATGAGGCGGGGACACATAAATGAACTTACTAAGTACTTGCAAACAATAAATCCATCCATTAGGTTTTGTAGCAGTACTAGTAGTGCACGAATGTACCTACGTATTTGGCTAGAACAAGAGGAAAGTCACTCTCTTTTGGTATCTTTTAAGTTTTGTCCTAGACTTCTCCTAGCTATCCTATCCAGAAAGCTAGACCATTAATTAATTGTGGTATCAATTTCCTTCATGGTTCACCCCCTAGTTAGCAATTCGGGGTACGGGTAGTAGTTCGGGACGTCATACGTACGGGAATTATACGGATTCGGATAGGTCGGATTCGGTCAAAAATCCGGTCAACGGTTCGTTGTTCGGACAAAGAGTTCCTGAATCGGCATACGTGACGCGTGCATATTCGCTTTATAAATGTGAGTTCGACACTTCAAATTCTGGCTTACATATATGATAAATTAATAAGTATTATGACTTTATTACGAGACTAATTTTATTTGTATATGATTTATAAGATGGAAAAACATTTTAGCGTGATTATTTACCATGAAGTAAACAATTTAATCGCATAAATGTATTATAAAACGAGTTTATAGACTTTTAAACAAAAATTGACACATAAAACACTTTGGTTAAACAAATACCAATAGAAAATTTTAATTGAATAATTGTATTTAAATATAAAGTATATACAAAATCAAACAAAAATCAATCAACGTAACTCGAGGATTACCTATGGGAGAGCGAGGTTGGCGCGAACTAGGTTCAAGTTCTAATTCGGAAATATCATTCGGATTCGGTTAGTTCGGATACGTTCGCGAATCATTCGTGAGGTCCATATAATCCGGGAACTAGGTTCGGAGTTCAAATAATTCGGAAGTATCATTCGGATTCGGTCAGTTCGGATACGTTCGGGAATCATTCGGGAATGATTCGGAGAATTACTAACTAGGGTTCACCCCTATTTCCCTTGATTTTCCTTTCCATCTCCAATGATCTGGATTTTTGTTTGTTTCTTAATTTAGATTTTAGTTTCTCATAATTTAATACGTACAAATAATGACGATTGATTGGTGCAGTTGTACAAGTACAACGGTAAGAGTTAGCCGGAATAACTAGGAGAAGTGCCTACGGGCAAGGGGATATTACAGTTTCAAACAAGACTATCAAACGAACTATCAAACGAACCAAATGAGCTCAAACTAATTTTAAGCAAGTGCACTGTAGTTTCCTCGTGTTGCATTAAATAGATGTCACTCGAATTGGACATCCACTTTTTAATCTCGAGAACATTGCCTGCTTTTCAAGATTTGGATCAGAGTCGATCACTTCCCACCTGTTTATTAAACACAAAATTAGCTAAAAAGATCAAAATCAACAATTCCTGGGTGAAAAGGACATTTAGATTTTGATACTGTTTAAATGGACAAAAATGTAAAAATAAATGGGGATGTAAAACAATTTCATCCCGCCCATTTTCAAATACTTTTTCTTATTTTTAATTTACATCACGATGCATCCAGGTTTAATCCTTACTATTTTTTAAGTTTAAGTCAGGATGAATCCAGTTTCATCCTTGCTATTTTTTTAGTGTCCATTTCACCCATATTAATTTTTATTCGTCCATTTGAAACATGTTTTAAAAATATTTGGACAAATGACCCATTTTCCGTTTATTAAAAATCACATATCAGAAAGTGAACGAAAACTTGTAAGCTAGGTTGTTGAAGCACTGGCCATATCGAGTTCCATTCCGATGGGAGAGAGAAATGCGTTTAAATGCGAAGTCCAAGATGGCCCAAAAATTAGGTTACCTGTAAGTGGTGATCAGACGGTGTAGGAAGACGATCATCATAGATTTAGCAAGATTCATTCCTAGGCATGTCCTTCCTCCTGTCCCGAACGCCAAGAAGCTATATGGCATCAAAAGATGATGTTCCTATTTTACATGGTAAACAATTGCTTAAACCCGAAGGTCCCAAAGCTATATGGCATCAATTGATCCAAAATGCCGCAAACTGAACAAACTACTTACATCAAACCTTGCTGGATTGAATCTAGTGGCGTCATTGTAGACCGTTGAATCCAGATGTATTGACTTTGCATCAATATTAACCATCCATCCCTTCTTAATAGAGAAACCTTCAACCTGAGTGTCTTTAAGGGCTACCCTTGGAAGCCAGGGTACTATTGATGCCATTCTTAAAGTCTCTTTAACAACCTTCAAAGATTTACCAATCATTTCAATGATAAGCATTTCATTTTTCATGTAAAGATATAATATCTTGAGGATTATTATCACCTTGGAAGCCAAAGACATTTGGTTCAGGTTTTCAATTGTAAGAGGAGATGATCCCGGTGGTGCCAACTTGATTTGCTGATCCTGATTCACTAGAACGGTTAATATGACGACTTGGGCGGTCATCCATCAAATTTGGCAAAATTGTGCTAGAAATTCTTGATTAGAATATATTTACCCTTAGAACATCTTGAAGATCTTGATTCTCATCTAGGTACTTCACCATCCAAGTCATTGCACTTGCTGTTGTTACTTGACCTGCATTAGTGTCACAGTGTCACCGTTAAAAGGCGCAGCAATAAGGCGGCATAAGCCACATGACATCTTCCTAGGCCAACTTCCTTGCTACATAGTTAGTATGTAGTTGGCCCAGGCCCATGAACATTTTCTTAGTTCTTACTAAATTCAATTTGGTTGCAGAACAATAAGAAACAAGACAAATACCAGCAATGATCATAGTCAAGATGTTGTCTTGTATTTGAGCATCACTCATATTCATCTCTTGTGTATGGTTGTTAGCGCCATCTGATAAAGATCCGCCGATCAACGATTGTAACAAATCTTGACAGCAGTGTTGTGTTTCTTTGGCTGCTATTTTTGCCCTCCTTTCTTTGATTATCTTCTTTATCTCATCCATAATTCTTTTTCTTGCCTATATTTCAACATTAAATAATAAATGTAAAAATAGTGCAATAAAAAATTTGCGTCATGGCTGCTTTAGTACACAGCTTGAGTTTTTTTTTATTTTGTTTTTCAGTGTTTACCTTGAGGCCATTGTAGAATCTAGTCCCGGGTAACTTGAGAGGAAAAGCCAACATTGCTTCACAAACTGTACCAACTTCCTTGCAAAGCATTTCTACTAATTCTCCATCCGAATCGTCTAAACTCAAGATCATTTTACACATCGCCTTAAATGTTATCTGCAAAAATAACATAAATAAGACCAATTTATCAATTGATCTCTGGATGATTAATTCCAGCAAATTTTGGAAATGCAAACCTTAAGAGCTTCCTCGAACACAATCACATTAGTTTCTCTTTGTGCCCAGTCTGCCAGAGTGTTAACAATGGACTCATCGAATTGTTTGATAAAAGAAGAGATAAAAGATGTGGAGCCGAGGTTAGTCCCTAGACTGCTCCTGAGGAACCGGTGTTGTTCTTGAGTTGCACTGAGTAATAAGCTATGTTCTCCGATCAATTGTGCTATTGATCTTAGGTATCTTTTTGTTGAAATTCACAAAATCACTTCCTAGAACTGCTTTTGCGCATTCAGTACTACCTGACATGAACACATGCGTGTCGCCAAATATGTTGGTTTTGAAGCACTTTCCATGCCTGTTTATAAAATGTGCAAGCAAAAGCATAAAAGTGAGATGCAAGGTGGTTAGAATGTACGTATAAGAGATGTCAGCCCTCGTTGGTGGGTAGGGATTGTTAAATAGTACCACATCGCCTAGGGCAACCTAGGTCCCGTGCTTAATAAGCCTCGGGCAATCCTAACCTTGCAAACCGGTTTTCGAGGTTAGTTAGGCCCTTTCGAGGTTAGTTAGGCCCGAGGATTCCTAACATGGTATTAGAGCCAGACCCCTCTCAACTACACTCTACACTACCCGTGTGTCCGTGGTTTCCATACCACTCTGTATCCCATCCCCGTCGGTGTGCGTCCGTATCCCCGCCAGGAGCCAGACCCCTCTCAACTGCGCTACCCTACCCGTGTGTCCGTGGTTTCCGTACCACTCCGTATCCCATCCCCACCTGTGTGCGTCTGTATCCCATCCCATCCCGCCGGTGTGCGTCGGTATCCCCACCAGTGTGCGTCTCAGTGCCACTCCGTCTGTGTAGCCGTAGTCGTTGAGGGGGTGTTAAATAGTACCACATCGCCTAGGGCAACCTAAGTCCCGTGCTTAATAAGCCTCGGGCAATCCTAACCTTGCAAGCCTGTTTTCGAGGTTGGTTAGGCCCGAGGATTCCTAACAGGGATTTGGTAGATGTGTCTTTTGGCTACCTATTCTAAGATTAGTTCATCATTTTGCCTAGACTTTCAAGGTCCAGACAAGTAAATTTTGCATACTAGACCTAGTGAGCGCAAGCCAGCCACACGGCTTGGTCCGGTTGCATGTGATATATTGAAGTTCTAATATAATAAGATCAGGCCTTGGCATTGCATAAGAAGAATTGCGGAACAATGAAGAAAAGTATGGAAAAGGTAAATTACCTGAGTCGTCGAGAGAGAACGAAATCATAGAACCCTTTGGTGCTATTATTAGCTGATAAAAACTGTATGGTTTCGCCAATAAAAGGGAATCCTAAGCTACCTGGTGGAGTTTGAGCGGTAGATACAATCGGTTTACCGCGATTATAAAATAAGATTATCTTGGCAATTTGAATCAACAATAACACTAAGATTAGTAATGAAAATAAGTGGATGAGGAAAGAAAATGGAACATGAATAGGATATACAACCATTCTCAAAACTCAACTACTGCTAATAGAAATGTTTCGATTTCTTTAACAATTTTCAAGTGCATTTAACAACGCAATCATTCACCCCTATAAATAGCTATTTGTATCAAGAATCCAAGATATTTAGCATCGGCATCATTACATACTTTGATAGTGGTGGAAGTGGACGCATGAATGATTAGGGGTTTAAGTTTTGTCAAGACAGGCTATCATTGACTCTTTCACTATTTCAGTTCTCTTTTTTCTAATGGCACTCCACTACTGAACCTTTTCGTTAAGTGATGTCTTCTCCCCAATAATACATGTCTCCCATTTCAGATCCTGCCTGATATATCCTGCACGCAATAGTTCGACCTTTTTTAGTTGGCACTGACGGTTGAAATCAGCGCATTTGAGTTTAAGACGCTATTGTCTTGTCCCATTAGCTACCCCCCGTGTCTACCGTTCATTTCGTCAAAACCTGCATATATACATCAGTTTTATTAGAGTTCCGGAATTTTGCACCAGCCATAGAGGCAGGAACGTCTACTAGAGGTCAAATGGCAAACAGGCTTCCAATTTTGGTGGATACTCACTGTTGGTCAGAAGATGCTGCACTGAATAGTATTTTCGTCACTAACTAGATGATTATTAATAAGACACAAGATTTGAGTTGTGGAATTTATATGCAGCTTACCCTGAGGGCGAAGATATCATTTTAATATAATTTCCAGTACAACAGAGATGAAAATTTCAAGTTCAGGTAAATAATTTTCTAAGAACTAAGATGAAGCTAAGTGGCCTAATATCTTCTTTAACAATTTCTTCATCAAGTAATTTGGCATAAACATCAAATAAATGGTCAATGTTTAATCCTTCTCCAAAATGGTACTGAAGCATAGACTCTTGGATCGCTCTGACAGCCATAGAGACCATGGTTCCGTAACTTAAAACTTTCCCATCCTTCATGCCACCCCTGCCCGGCCTTTCTGTTTCAAACATCTCCAGCTGATCAATTTCAAAAGACCCTTGTTTGTTCACTTCGTCTTCTATTTCTTCTTTCGAGGGTGCGTAGAAATGAACTTCATATGAATCCAATTTCTCCTCCGTAACTTCTCCCTATAATCAATAAAAATTAGTATTAAAACGGGACGCGCCAAATGCTTAACTAAGTCGACTCAAGCAAGAAATGTGCAAGCACCTGAGAAACCAGCCGAGCCATGGCCTTAGCAAAAAGTGCCCACAGGAACGCGTTACCCCTTTCGTTGCAATGATCAGACTCTTTCCTTCCTAGGAAGATCAAAACCATTCGTCCGCCAACAACGAGCTCTTCTGACCTTGATTGGAGAAAAACTGAGAAATCATCTTGGAACTGGGATAAATAAGCCTTGGACACTATTGCAGGGCTTGATTCACATATGTATATGTTTCCTTTGTTAATTGACTTGCCTCCATCCCCATATATTGCAGGAGGAACCTAGACAAAAAACATTTATGTATATGTAAACAAAGTGTAAGAATACATACTACCAGAATGTTCAGATTTTTTTTAACGTCTAGATTGGAGGATTGGACATTAGATTTGGAGCCAGAAGGTGGCAGTTAAAACAAGGTGGTAGACAAAATTGGAGCCCCTATCCATCCAGTCCAGTGATTGATGGGGTCTTTTTGTACCACCTTTGAATACATCTAATGGGGCCAAATTAGCTCCAAAATGAAAACCAAATCAGTTGGAGTTTCTATTGATTTGAATAGTGCCTATATGTAACTAACTTTACCCATTGATAAGAAGCACAAAGATTTCAAAGTACAAACCTTGGATAGCCAATGCAAACTGTTGGAGGAATGAATGAAGTGCAAACTGTTAGCAGGAAAGAGTCTTCCATAGAAAGTCCCTGGAACACCAGCTATGAAAACCAAAGGCGCCGTCCCTGCTGCCTTTGATCTTTTCCTGCCTTGTTTCCCATTAATGTTAACAATTCCTTGTAAAAGTCCGGTAGCCCGGTAAATATCGAGTTAAAATCGTTGCTAGGAAGATCGTTAAGAGATACTCTAAATTCTGGTGTTGGTTGTGAAATCTTATTACTCGCTTCATCGATAACTTCGACAATTTCTTGAATCACTGATAAAGTATTGGGTCCTGAAGAACAACCCAAATCAGCTATTGACAAACTCTCTGGGGTTAGCCTCACGTATAGGTCTATTATGGTGTCTATTCTTATGCTCTTTACCACATCCAAAGCCCTCCTCTGCAAAACAAATGTAAACCAAAATCAGTACATGGTGAGAAAAAAGAAGAAGAAGACGGGTCTAAAGATTAGAAAAACTTACTTGGAGTGAGGAATTTTTTGCATAGCTCTCATTTCCAATACCACCTTTCATGTGGAAAATTTTCTCAACATCCATACTTGAGAAAACCTAGTGTTCTTGGGTTTTTCTCAATAACCTTGCTGCCTGAAATGTGGGAAATGAGAGCATTACTTTCTTTCCATTTTATAGCCAATCTTTTTTCTTCAGCTTTATTTACTTAATTCTAAAATTTTTAATGGTGGATGATAATTTGTGTCATTGGGTTTTCATTTCAATTATTTGATGTAACCAATTGATGAGAGAGATAGAAGAGTCATAACGGTTGTTTTGACAAGTAACATTTTTTACCATGTCTCTTGGAACCAATTATCAAAAGGTAAATGATGAAAAAAGCCATCATTTGCAGTTAATTATACCAATTTGCCAAATGATGTGGACATCCGTTTTCCTTCTTTTAAAACATACTTAACCAGCACAAAATAATTCAGAAGAAAAACGTTTTTACAAAACTCACGGTACTAAACTAAATCTTTTGTTAGCTAACAACGAAGGCTGCCAATTTTACTAGTTGACCTTGCTACTCAGTGGAAATGACCGGTAGTGTCACATATATGTCAAGTCGTAATTTGCTACTCACCAAGTTGTACTTCAGAGTAGTTGGGTATTTAAGAAAAAATGGAGAGGACTTTCCATGATGAGTGAGTAGCGACAGAAGTATGCCGATAACTAATAAGTTCCACCACCAGTGCTTTTATACGGAAGAAAGAAGCTGGGGGTGTCTATTCATGTGCGACATTATTGGATTTCGTATCAATTGGATTTGATTCACTTATTGCTTTGGGAGGTTTTCTTTCGATGGAGCAGTGTTTTTTCATAATTGCATGCTTCTTTTGTTCCCCATTAAAAAAGGGCAATGCTGTTGGGGGAATACGTGTCCTGCAAGGGAGAAGTATCTTTTTTCTTCTTCTCTTTTGAATAATAAATTGGCCCAGCACAGACGAGCACCAGGTGCAACACCCAGAGGGCAAGAGACTTTGGGACAACCCTGACAAGATATATTGGGTTTGCACAATGGAAACTTTGAAGGCTGACAAGAAGGAAAAATACAACGATTTTTTGGCAACACGTTCCCTGTATAAGGAGTGTTCTAAAGTTAGGAAATGACTAACTTATTTTTTTTTTATCTTTTATGCACATTGTAGCTGGAGTAGATAGGGCCTTATCAGCCTTCCACGCAGAGTCAAAAGCATTATTAAAAGCGGCTTCATGGCTAAGTGAAAATATTTTATCTACTGTCACTTTAGTTACTGACTGCAAGATGTTAGCGGAGACAATCACAAAGGAGGAAAAAACCCCAGATTGGAACGCGGATAACACAAAAAGGAAGACACAAAACATTTTGCAAACACTCCCTCAGGCTAAAGTGAAATACATCAATAGAAGGTTTAACTCAGCAGCAGATCACATCGCAAAAGAAGCTCGTGAAAAGAACCTTCAACATATATCTACCCAAATTCAGATAAGGATATCTCAATCTAGTATGATGTCCAATATTTTTGAAAAGAAAGACATTGTACAGCTGATGTATTTTATTGTTTGATTAATATATAATCTTTTCTCATCAAAAAAAAAAAAAAAAAAAATTTATCTTTGTTTAAATTATGACTAACCTAATAACTTCCATTTTAAATCAACTAACTTAATTAAAACTCTAATTCATAAAAATAATACTAAACAAATTTCATTTTAAATTGAGGGAGTAGTAATCATAAAAATTGAAGTTGCAGAAGGAAGTTCGGCTAGGAATTTTGTGAAAAAACTTTGTCGAACTAGCCGAACCGGCTGGAGATGAAGAACATGAAGAATAGTTTGGCTGTTTCGCAGAAAAAAAATTCTCAGTCGAACTTTTTAATTTCCTAGAACTTTTTATTTTCTAGCCGAACATTCTGGTTTTTTATCCTAATTTCTAGACAAAAGTTCGGTTACGTCGCAAAATTTTCCTCTTAACCGAACTTTTCTCTGAAATCCTATATATTGAGTTCGGTTACTTTGCAATTTTTTTTCTTCTCCTAACCGAATTTTTCTCTGAAAACCTATTTTGTTGAGTTCGGTTACGTCACAATTTTTTTCTCCTAACCGAACTTTTCTATGAAATCAAAAACTCCATTAAAACTAAGTTCAGCTACCCGTGCCTTCATAAACATTAGCCAAACTACATTTGCAGATAAGTTCGGTTACTTGTTCTTCAGATCTTGCAATCAAACGTGTTTGATTTAGCCCAAATCAAGCTGTAAAATTTTCCATTTTCAGAAAATTTTGGCAAATTCAAGCAATAAAAAACTAAATTTGAAGTATATCCGGACAGTTTGAAGGTTCTGATTCAAAAAAAAAAAAAAAAAAAGGAAGGAATTGAGTTTGTCCAAGACTCTTATACTCTCCTTATTCTTCTCTCTCAATAACTTAATCAAAAAAAATATAATTACAGATTTGATCTTACACTAATCATTAATTAGCTTAACATAATCATTTAACTAATCATTACACTAACTAACAATTACACTAATTAATCAATACACAAACTTAAATATGAACGGTAATTTGGTATTAATATAAATATTTGGATAAGGGTGGCTTAGATTTACTTCTAAATATCTTACCAAAAATAAAATCATGGTCCCCTCAAAAAAGTCATGTTCCCCAAAAAATTGTTCAGAAAATCGGATCATCATGGCCGGCCATGGGGTAAGCAAGCAAAGCTCCACTTCGGGCAACAGACTTATGGGGGAAACAAATCCCATCTCGCATGCAAGGGTATGGGGGAAACAAATCCCATCTCGCATGCAAGGGTATTTTACGAAATAGTTGTTATTAAAGAATTTATTTAGAAATATTGGTAAATCTGGGACAACAAATGAGAAACAGTAATTTTATTATGACATTGTTTGATCGTTGATTTAAAATAAGTGGTATCCCATCCGTAGTTGTTGTTCTTCTCTTTCTCTTCTACCAATAACAATGACAATTGTTTCTGATCTAATAATATTTTTTTGGGTCAAATACTTATTTGCTCTCGCCTCAATTCTTGTTTTCTTATCTTATATATTTCTCTAAAAAAATAAAAATATCGCAAGAACATCATGTCATATATGACACTGTTTTTTCTGTAAACAATTAATTAAATAAATGAAGGGTCTCGAGTTCACTAAACAGAAAATAAGTCGTGAGTTAATTTTTTGAATACCTGGTACTGGTACTCATACTATCGTACTCATACTTTTTTGTACTATCCTTAGCAAAAAACTAAAATATGACATTTTTGGGAAGCTTTCTTCTGATGAGGCAACATTTTTTCGATTTGCTTTGGGGCAAATTAATCTTAAGAACGACCCTGAGAATCATTTAGTAGTAAAGTTAATAACCATTTATCCTACTATTTTTTAATAATGGCTAAACCATAATGGCATATCTACTATGACATCAGAAGACTCTACACAAGAATGTGCAAAGCCTGACAATTCAAATGATGGTGGTACTGAGTAACTCACTCAGGATGCTTCAAAACAAATTCAGCTTGTGTGAAACACTTGTGGTGGCATCTTTAAATAGCCGTCTTTGTTAGTTGTACTTTGCAACTTTAATTTGAATTTTAGTTTTTCAGTTTTTATCTTTTCTCTCTCTTCTCTGCAAATAAGAGAATGTAAGAAACTCAGATTTACTTTGATTAATGAAAAGATGGTGTTCAATGTTACTATGGTATCATTCGGGTGAAGAGATCTTCTCTTTTCTTTTCTTTTGATCCTGCTTTCTGCTGTACGTTTTTCGGATTTACATATTTGCTTGATATCATCTCTTCTTCAATCTGAGTTGTTCTTCAGTTATTGTGTTCCATTTTTTGGTTTATTTTCAATCTTTGCTAAGTTTCTTCATCAATCTCTTTGTTAATTTTCTAGATCTGTTTTCAATTTGTTTTCATGGAACCTTCAAGAATTTCGTCTCTACCTTTAAATACAATCTCTAATATCATTCCACTTAAACTCAAGAATGATAATTATCTTGTCTGGAAAGCCTTAATCACACCTTTATTTCGAAAATTTCAAGTTCAGAAGTATCTTGATGGATAATTTCCTTGTCCTGTCAAATTCATATCCAGAGTTAATGAAAATCGCAATATTATCAATCCTCAATACACATAATGGGAACAAGACGACTCTACAATTCTTCTATGGATTCAATCATCCATATCTGATTCTGTTATTGGATATGTTGCCGGAGCTTCTACTTCTCATGAGTTATGGAGCAACATTGAACGCCGCTTCTCCAAAGTATCTACCACTCATGCGATTCAACTTCGAACTCGTCTTCAAACTATTAAACAAGGTACAAACTCAATTTCTACTTTGCTTGCTGACCTCAAGAAAATTGAAGATGAATTAGCTGCTGCTGGATCTCAAATTTCCGATATAGAAATGGTTGTTATCATCCTATCAGCTTTATCCAATGATTATGCTTCGTTTGCAACTTTGATTCGCATTCGTAATCCACCTGTTACCAGCACTGAGTTGCGTAATCTACTTATTAGTGAGGAATTGGTAATCAATCAGCGTATTGCATCTGACAAGATTGAAAATAAAGCCAAAGCATTTGCAGCCATGAGATCTTCATCCTCTTCTTCAACTGGCTATTATCGTGGTGGTAGAGGTTATAATCATCGTGGAGGACGTGGTGGTAGAAGTTTCTCAAATTTGTTTCCCAGGACCAGCTATTATTCTCCTCCTGCTGCTACTTCACATGCCTCAGATGATCATCCTTGTCAGATATGCATTCAACCAGGTCATAGTGCACTTGAATGTACAGAATGAATTTCACTTATCAAGGTCGTGCACCACCAAAGAACATTCATGCCATGCTTGCTGCCGCCTCAATTCATGATGATGAATCTTACTGGTATGCTGATTCTGGAGCTAATAATCACATTACCTCTGATGGTACTTCACTGGCTCATTCTTCTCCTTATGATGGCTCTGAAGTTATTGCAACAACAAGTGGACAAGGTATGACCATTACCTCTTCTGGCAACTCAGTTAAAACTGTTGGTGATCATAAATTCAATCTAGATAACATTCTTGAAGTTCCTAATTCATCTCACAATCTGTTATCTGTACACAAATTCGCTTCTGATAACCATTGTGCATTAACCTTTGATTCTCATGGTTTTTATGTGAAGGATCTGACCTCAGGGAGGATTCTTTTCCAAGGGCCTCATAAAAATGGCCTGTATCCAATTCACTTCACCAACCACATCAACAACCACATCTCCACAGCTTCATCACCTACAACATTCTCTAGCATTACCAGTGATCTTCTCCACAAGCGCCTAGGCCATCCTTCTTTCCAGACTCTTCAACATGTTTGCAAGTCTGCTAATATCAATAATATTGCTAAGAAACCTGTTTTCTGCAATGATTGTAAGCTAGGTAGAATTCAAAAATTACCTTTTCAAATGTCTTGTCATAGTGCTAGCTAGTAAACCTCTAGAGTTACTGCACATTGACCTTTGGGGTCCTTGCCATACTGCTTCAGTTAGTGGTTGTTATTACTATGCTAATGTAATTGATGACTACTCAAAATATTGTTGGATTTTCACTATGGCTAATAAATCTGATTTTAAAACTTTGTTCATTACCTTTGTTACCCAAATAGAAAACCTACTTTCTTGTAAGGTCAAAGTTCTTAGAACAGATGGTGGGGGTGAATTTTTACACTCTCTCTTTAAATCCTTTTTGGCCACAAAAGGTATTTTTCATGAATTCACTTGTCCTCACATACCTGAGCAAAATGGTGTGGCTGAAACAAAGCATAAACATCTTCTAAATGTTGCTAGAACCATGCTTATTCAATCCTCTCTGCCAACTAAATATTGGGTTGAAGCCATTCATATTGCCAACTATTCCATTAATAGACTCCCTACTAAATCTATAAAATTTGTATCTCCTTTTGAATTTCTTTTTCATAAATCTCCAGACTATCAATTTCTCAAAGTCTTTGGTTGTTCCTATTTTCCTTGGCTCAAACCTTACACTACCACTAAACTGCAACCAAGAAGCAAGCATTGTATATTTTTGGGTTATAGTATTAATCAAAAGGGATATAGATGCTTAGACCCCACTACAGGGAGAATTTACATTTCCAGACATGTCTTGTTTAATGAGCAATCCTTTCCATATGCATCTTTCTTTCCATCTGCGTCTCCTACTACAGCCACTGTCTCTCCTCTTGCTTCCATTCCCATTGCTCCTCCTTCAAAACCATTTGGCTATGATTTGCCATACTTCCCTGACGCCTCAGCTCCTTCTTCTTCTACTCCTACCTCTATCTCTAATACTCATAATATATGATCACCAGAGGTAAACATGGAATTTTTAAACCTAAAACTTTACTAGCTAGTTCACACAAGTTGCCCGCTGCTCTACTCACTGATTCATCTCAACCAGTTCCAACTTGCTTTTCTCAAGCTGTTAAAATTCCTCAATGGAGAACTGCTCTATCCAATGAACATGGAGCTCTTATGGAGGCAGATACTTGGTCTATAGTACCACCTGTTCCAGGTCAAAATTTAGTGGGATGCAAATGGGTATTTAGAATTAAATACAAGGCAGATGGGACAATTGATAAATACAAAGCTAGGCTTGTTGCTAAGGGATGCCATCAACAGTTTGGAATTGATTTTGCAGAGACCTTTAGCCCTGTAGCTAAACCTACCACCATCAGACTTATTCTATCTCTTGCAGTTAATTTTAACTGGTCTATCTCTCAGCTTGATATATCCAATGCCTTCCTTCATGGCAATTTGGAGGAACCAGTCTACATGGAACAGCCACCTGGTTTTAAGGATGAAGAGCATCCTCACTATGTATGCAAATTACACAAATCCATTTATGGACTGAAACAAGCTCCTAGAGCTTGGTATGCAAAGTTATCAAATGTTCTTCTTTCCTTGGGATTTGTCGCTTCATTTGCTGATACTTCCTTATTTGTTCAGAAAGTGGGTAGAAGAATTAATATAACACTTGTCTATGTTGATGACATTTTGGTCACTAGAAATGATAGTGCTCATATCTATGCATTTATTTCTAAATTAAACACTCACTTTCCTGTCAAAGATCTTGGAGCCCTTCACTATTTTCTTGGTCTTGAGATACAGAGGAGTTCCTTTTCTCAAAAGAACAAACATGGTTGGTTGTAAGCATTGCACTTCTCCTGCAGCTGCCAATGTTCAACTTACTTCTGAAGGGCCCTTATTACCTGATCCTTCTATATACAGATCTCTTGTTGGTGCTCTTCACTATTTAACTTGGAGCAGACCTGAAATTTCCTTTGCAGTTCAACAAGTTTGTCAATTTATGTCTCAACCAACTAATTTTCATCTTGAAGCTGCTCATAGAATCATCAGATACCTAAAGGGCACTATTGATCTTGGTATTTGTTTCACAAAAGGGTCCTATGACACTTCATGGTTACTCAGATTCTGACTGGGCTGGAGCTGTAACTGACAGTAGATCTATTGGGGGTTTCTGCATTTATTTTGGCTCAAATCCAATTTCTTGGTCAGCCAAGTTTCAAGCTACTGTTTCTAGATCTTCTACAGAATCAGAGTATAGAGCCTTGGCAATTGCTGCTGCAGAATCAGTTTGGATTTGTCAGTTGTTAAAAGAACTGCACTTTTCTCTCACTGCACCTCCCAGGCTTGGTTGTGACAATGTCAGTGCTATTTCTCTTGCCTCTAAACCAGTCATGAACACAAGAATGAAACGTTTAAGGGTTGATTTTCATTATGTCAGAGAACTTGTCAAACTCAAGACTTTACAGGTTTACTATGTAGCTACATTGGATCAAACAGCTGACATTTTTACCAAGGGTTTCCTTGGTCCAAGGTTTAAATTTTTAAGATGCAAGTTGAAGGTTTCCTCTCCACTCACCTTACACTTGAGGGGGGTTAATGGCATATCTACTATGACATCAGAAGACTCTACACAAGAATGTGCAAAGCCTGACAATTCAAATAATGGTGGTACTGAGTAACTCACTCAGGGTGCTTCAAAACAAATTCAGCTTGTGTGAAACACTCGTGGTGGCATCTTTAAATAGATGTCTTAGTTAGTTGTACTTTGCAACTTTAATTTGAATTTTAGTTTTTCAGTTTTTATCTTTTCTCTCTCTTCTCTGCAAATAAGAGAATGTAAGAAACTCAGATTTACTTTGATTAATGAAGAGATGGTGTTCAATGTTACTAAACCATCCTCTGTTAATTTATGTTAAATGACATTCTCATTGCTAATGAATTAGTGGACTCGAGATTAAAGTCAAAGGAACCTATTATCGTTTGCAAGATTGATCTGGAGAAGGAATTCGACAGAGTGAATTGGAATTATCCGGAGGGTATTGTTTTCACAAAATTGGTTAAAAAGACCAAAATCAACAATTCCTGGGTGAAAAAGACGTGTAAAATTTGATACTGTTTAAATGGACGAGAATGTAAAAATAGCCAGGATGTAAACAGTTTCATCCTACCCATTTTCAAATACTTTTTCTTATTTTTAATTTACATCAGGATGCATCTAGTTTCATCCTCATTTTTTTTTTTAAGTTTAAGCCAGAATGAATCCAGTTTCATTCTTGCTATTTTTTTTGTCCTTTCATCCATACTAATTTTTGCTCGTCCATTAGAATCATGATTTAAAAATATTTGGATAAATGACCCATTTTCCGTATTGTTTTTCAAAAGGGTTCTGGTCCGAAAAATGGGTAAGTGGCTTAAATTTTGTTATTCATCTGTTACTTTTTTTGATCAACAATGCTTCATTTGGAAATTTGAAAAGTTCGAGAGAGGAATTTGACAAGACGGTCTTTTACCACCATTCCTGAACAACATTGCAACGTTGGGATTCTCAAGGTACACTCACGGAGCTGCTAAATTATCTCTCTACAATGGTTTTCGATTTGTTGAGAATGGTCTAGAGGTTAATCATTTATATTACCCCGACGATACAATTTTCTTCTTCATAACAACAATTGGGAGTTTTTGTCCAATTTATTTTCAATTCTGAAACGTTTCGGGTCCGTATCATGATTAAAAATTAACTAGATTTGTGTCCGTGCTACGCACCGAGCATATTTTTTTTTTCTTTTAACTTGGTGAGCGCGGGGCTTCGTTTCGCTCCGTGGTGATGTATTTTTGATTTGGTGTGCGCGGGGCTTCGTCTCGTTCCATGGCGATGCAATTTTGATTTGGTGTGTGCGGGGATTCGCCCCGCCCCGTGGAGATACATTTTTGATTTGGTATGCGCGGGGCTTCGCCCCGCCCCGTGGCGATGTATTTTTGATTTGGACTGGCGGGGCAAATACATTAAATAAATAGGCGGAAATATGTGCATATTTTATTTATTTTCTCCTTTTATTTTCACATAAAATATGTGGATTTGTTTTCCCGAAAATAGAGTCCTAATATGGTAGGTACTTGAAATTCCAAACACGGTAAGTTAGGTTTTCCTTTTGACTTTGTAATTTTTAAACCAATCATACATTGCCAAGTGTCCTCACCTAAATATTGTCACGTCATGAATTCCAAATTGAATTTGGTTTCCTTTTTTTTTTTTTTTATCTTTTTCCTATTCTTTTTAGACCAATCGTATGTTGCCAAGTGTCCTCACCAAAACGCTCGTTTCACAAAACTCAAAAAAGGCCTATTTCGGCCAATAGGAAGCGAGGGTTTCCTCACCGTTCAACGTGAGAGCTTTATTTGTCTAGGCCTTTAAGTCTTTAGATACCTGGCCAAATTGGGGTATACCCAGATTAATTGGGGTATACCCGGATTTAAATGGACCTAGTGCCCTTACTAAGGGGAGGCTAAATATGGGTGAGTTTACTTTAACACCCTTGAAGTAATTAACCCCAATACTTAATCTGATAACCCTAAAATTAAAAACCTTAAAAATTATTAATCTTCTCTTAATCTTCTCTTCTTCTTCTTCTTCTTCTTCTTCTTCTTCTTCATCTACATTTTCCATCAAGTTCAGAAAAAAAAAATCTCTGCAAATCGTCCAATTTTATTTTCCTGAAAAATGGTTGATTTCAAACGATCAAGTAGCAACACAGATTCAACAGGACATATCAAAAGATCCAAATCAGAGAAAAAAATTAAGGGAAAAGTTGGAACTAGTGAAATCAGTAAACCCGAAAATCCAATCTCTGAGAATGTTGAAAGAACCCTCCACCAGCGAAACGAAGACTGTAAGTGATTTCTAAACTCAAACCCATTATTTTTTTGTGTGTTTTGATTGTTAGGATGCCAGCCTTAGGATGTAAGTATTAGTTGGCAGGGTCGCAACATGAATATCATGCCGACTTTTCATAATTGTCATGGCGACTGTGAAACATTAACCAAGGCCGGCATGGTAATCAATAACCAACCCTGCCGACTTTTTTCTAGTCAGCATCTTCTTATACTTGTACCGTCCCGACTTTATGTCACAGAAACTTGATTTTCCTGAGTTAATAGTCGCCATCTTTCTTGAATAGGACCCTACCGTCTATGTATTAGCCGGCGTGGTAGATGAATACAACCTTGCCGACTAATTATTAGTCGGAAGTGTTTAGATTATCGACCATGCCGACTGGGTGAATAGAACCATGTTTCAATGTGTAGAATTTTCATATCTTTTATTTGTGTATTGTTTAGGTTCCCAGAGGAAAACATAAAAGATATCCCTTGTCTTGTTAACAATGCATCAGAGCTATAGAATGGATTGACAAGATTTATCCTTCTTTAGAAAATCCTGTTGATGAAACTGAAGAGAATTGCCCTGTAAGAAAGTTACTTCTGATGGGTAAGAAAGATCCTGAAGACTTTCTAAGGTTTATGAACAGTCCTAGCAATCCCCTCAACTATGAAGAATGCACATCATCAGAGGAGGAAAAAGAGGAGCTTGATCCAAGAACTTTTTTCAAGACATATGACTTTTCTGGAGTGAACCCCTATTACAATGAGACTGGTGACTACATAGGTCCAGTGAAGGGGAAAGCAAAAGCTGATGCTGGTGAAAAAGCTAGTGATGTGGAGGAAGATAACAACAATGAGAAGTATCCATGAAACTCTTAAACTTATTATGTTTGCGTTATTATGTTTCCAATATTATGTTTTGAACTCTTATATTGTGGTTTTAGACTTGTCAGTAACTCTTAAACTTATGCTAATTTTCAGTTTCACTTGCTTTAAAACTTATTCTTTTTTATGCAGTTTTAAACAATATTAGAATTGTAATAAGTCGGCATGGTTTGAAAGGTCGACCTTACCGACCATCCCAGGCTTTCTGCTACAGTGCTGTCAGGGATAGGTAGTTGGCACAGTTTGAAATCTCGACCTTGCCGACTTACTATAACATGTTAATGTTAGTAGTATAAAAATATTACTTTTTAGGTACAAAGTACACCCATTGAATGCTCAATGACTATAAATTTCAAAATCAAGACATTAAGTGTGTTGTTATTATAAAAGCACTCTCAACTTCATCTTCAACCTTGCATAAAGAATGGAAGTTTCAAGTGCAACACAACCAAATATTTGTAATCTTTGTACACTAAGTGGTCATTTTGCAAATGGTTGTCCCTTTGAAGGAAGCAAATGCACTATTGATGGTTGTAAGGGGTTCTTATTTCTCATGAAAGCTGCAATAGGAGATGTACATCAGCCGTATGCTTCAAAATGCACATGCTGTAGGTTTTTGTATTGGATAGATGAGCGCCTAGATTTGTATGAAGATGAAGTTGCTAAAATCAACCTTCTACCATGCACAGATCCATGTTGCGACGGTAATATGAAGCTAATTACCTCCTCTAAAAAATTGTGTACCGGAATAAGGTACTATCTATGTCCCAAATGTGTTAGGGTTAAGTTTTTAAGGTTTGTATGCTCTATTTAAGTTTTTAAGGTTTTTAAGTTTTTAACAATCATTATATTCGAATTGAGTCGGCACTATACAAAATTCAAAGCGTGCCGACGGCTAAACAGTTGGCACTTAACAGATTATTAAGCTTGCCGACGGACGTACAATCGGCAGTTTATTTATATAATACAATGTCGACTATAATGTGAAGAACATCCAGGAACAATATTTTTTTGTCTCATTTGGTCGGCAAGGTTGTCCTCATAAACCCTGCCGACTACGGATTAGTCGGCACTGTAGGAGGGAAATAACCTTGTCGACTGTCCCAGGCCTTTTTTCCTGTGCTGTCATGCATGTACAGTCGGCAACCCGACGAAATCATAACCTGCCGACCCTGGGACGGTCGGCAAGGTCGTGTGATAAATACAATGCCGACCAAAGGAGTTAACACCAAAAAAACCACATCCACTTCATTCATGTGTAATACTCCAAAGTACATTACACAAAACACGAATGCGATTACAAAAGTAATCCAAAAGATTCCTTATTTCCTAATCATAATCACTCATCACTCAAATCTATTGGAGGAAGTTCATTCAAATCTATTGAACCTCCTTTATTCAAATCTATGGGACATTCCTTAGACTCATCTAAAGTATTCCAAAGGTGCATGTTGTCCTCATAAAGTTTCACTCATTCCTTGCTCTTGTTGTTTATGAACTTTTCCCAAAAACTAAACCTACAAAGAGGAGGTAATGAACATTCCTTGTTGAGTTGTAGATCAATAAAATGATTATTATCCACCAAAGCCATAACAATTCTTCTATACTTGAGCTGCTCCACACAAACCGCATGTTTTGTTGCAAATGCTACACATAGTCCCTTACTAAAAAAATGTACTACGCATGACCACTTATCCGCCAATATATGGCCAAACTCCGGCATTCTCATCCAATGCTCCCATTTGATAGGTGCATTTCCCTCCGGGCCTTTAACACTAGTAAGCAATTCTTTAAAAGTCGTTTCTTAGTCCTCCATCGAACCTTCTAGCATCATTGAGATATAAAAATCCTTGTCTTTTTCTAGTCGGGCAGCCATCTTCTTTCTTATGTATTGACATTGGGTGAGATTCTCCTCAACCACTCCACCTAGGTGTCCCAATTATTGGGAGGCAACGTGAAACCAACAATTTCCATCCTTTGGGACGTCGTCGGTACCAATAACGAACTCTCGAATAATTTGAGGGAGTTGTACGCGATACTCTTCCAATACCAATTTTACTACTTTCCTCGGACGACCTCTTTTCTTCACAACATCTCCTTGGCTTGCTTGACTCTCAAGAGGTGGAGTGTCATTTGGATTCAAGTTTGAAACCGTTGGTGTAGTTGTTTCTTTCCTCGGCCGACCACTTTTCTTTACAACAACTTCCACACTTGCTTGACTCTCAAGAGGTGGAGTGCTATTTGGATTCAAGTTTGAAACCGTTGGTGCAGTTGTTTCTTTCCTCGGACGACCTATTTTCTTTTTAGCCGGCTCCTCTTTGTATTCCGCCTCGGTATAATCATGTCCGGATAGATCGCATTTTGTACTCAAATACTCTTAAATTTTTTCCCTTTCTTCTTTCCTTGTCTTTGTGGTAGGTGGTCTACCCATTGGATCTTGTTTCCCTGGTTCTTGAAGTTCTTCCATAAAAGGGCAAACAATCGGCATCAACTTGTGCTTCATATTTTGTTTCTCCAACCTACTCAACGTGGGGTACTTGTTGAGGATTATTCTCCCAAGTTCCATGTCGCCAAACTCTTCACCGGGATTTTCTCTTGGAGCCGGTTTGAAAGATAGTTGCTTCCAATAAGGATCAATATCTTCAATCGGAATCGTAGTTTTATACCTACCAAGCATATCACGACATGGAAGTCTGATACCCTTCCTTATCCTACACTTACAAGGAGTGTTCGGGTTGTCATACTTTTGATACAACTTGAGATGTTTCATCACAAAACGTATTTCCCAATGCGAGACGTTGCAATGTATTTCAACAAGCAACCAATTATCCTCCTTAAACTCCTTCAACTCCCGGTACCTACTTTATTCGAATTGCTTTCTTATCTTGTTGATATCATTATTAGTGTACTCATGGATAGCATGTTGTACCGTCACAATCCCATTTTGACTCGTGAAAAGTAGACATTTTAGTCTCCCATGAGCTTGCTCTACCAAACTTGTGGACTCAAGTTTGAAATGTTTATAGTTGTAAGTAAAAGCATACACAAGCCTCTCTTTGTGTGGCCTCAACCATTGTCTCTTGCAATATTCCACTACTTTGGGGTAATTAGTGCCCCAATCATCCTCGAACTCCTTCAAGTTTCTCTCATATCTTTCCACACTCATCGACCAAACCAATTTATCCCATGCTTTCATGAATAACCCAAATTTGATCTCACCTTCTTTCCATTCTTCGACTTCTTTCTTTTTCTCTTCCTCTATCTCCTCTTTAGTTAGTTTACTAAGATGTTCATCTTCCTCTTTTTCGCGTTTAGTACCTTTCTTTGCCTTTGGCTTTTGGATATGATTCCTACAATTCTTTCTAAGATTGCATTGTATATGCCAAGTGCAAAGCAAATTTTGTGTCTTGGGAAAAACAATCCTCACGACGTTCATTAATGCTTGCTCATTATCGGTCACTACAACCCCGGTAGTCTCGTCTTCATGGTAGAGAAGCTTCAAAGTTTCCAATTCCCAAATATAGCTATCATCCTTCTCATGATCCATAAAACACCATGCCACCGTGAACGATTGCTTATCCGAGGTTTGTCCTACAATGTTCAACAAAGGCATGTTGTACCTATTCGTCTTATAAGTACAATCCATGAACAAAACTTGGTAAAATCACCAGGCCAATTGAATCATATCGGAATGCGCAAGAAAAATACGATCCACCTTCCCCTCCGATAACTCATGGTATCTCACCGTGTAGTTGTATTTGTGTGCCAACCATTGTGATTCTTCCATTACCTTTCTTCCATCGCATTCAATTCTTTTGATAGTAGCTTTGGCCGCATAAATTGTAGTCAATGAAGAAAGGTTATTCTTGTCATCCCTTTTGAACTTACTAAGGAGCTTGCTTGGTTTAATTCCACAACTTGTTCTTACTTGTTCGAACTCGTGCGGTTTCAACTTGGCAACTTGGGAGTGCCCAACAAGACATTCTGGATCTTTATGGTTATGCCAACCAACATCAACTATATTCATTCTCCACATTTTATCGGTGTCTTTGTTCCTCTAAAAAAATAATCTTGAATGGGCATCCACACTTCTTTGACTTCGTCTTGTACACCCTAGTCGTCTTCTTATCATACACATAACCCTTTCTCTTGTGACTTGCTGTTGATGGTGGTTTTTAGCTTAGGGATAAAATCGTAAAACCGTACATCTGACATGACGTCACTATGACCAATAGCGCATTTATTGAATCAATCAACATATTTACGTAAGAATTACCAAGGTACCTTTTTTTTATAATACATGTGTCATGTTCCACGACAAAACCCTTAGTATTAACTAACATCACCTCTGTATACACCTAACCCTTATTCTCCCACCGTGCCAATGGCAAACCATGCCAGCCACGTCTCTGCGCCAAGGTATGCCAACCATGCTAGCCGCACCACCGTGCCAATGGAAAGCCATGCCAGCCACGTCTCTACGCCAAGGCATGCCAACCATGCCAGCCGCACCTCCGTGCCAATGGCAAACCATGCCAGCCACGTCTCTGCGCTAAGGCATGCCAACCATGCCAGCCGCACCACCGTGCCAATGGAAAACCATGCCAGCCACGTCTCTGCGCCAAGGCATGCCAACCATGCCAGCCGTACCACAGTGCCGATGGCAAACCATGCCAGCCACGTCTTTGCGCCAAGGCATGCCAAACATGCCAGCCGCACCACCGTGCCAATGGCAAACCATGCCAGCCACGTCTCTGCGCCAAGGCATGCCAAACATACCCGACGTTCCACCGTGCCAATGGAAAACCATGCCAGCCACTTCTCCACGCCAAAACGAAGGGTTGCAATAATCAATGGCTACCCTTCTCTTCGAGAAACATATCTCGACCATCCAAGTTCTCCACCTAACGCACGGCAACTTGCGTCCCAAGGCCAAACACCAAGGTTTGCACCAAACCCTAGTTTTGGCTGCGCCTATACCATGCCAGCCTCTCCTTCACATCATTGGATGCCAAAACAAAGTGTTGCAATGATCAACGGCCACCCTTCCATCTAAGATTTAGATCTTAGCCATCCAAAGTCACCAGCTGACACATGGAAACTTGCGGCCCAAAGCCAAAACACACGGTTTGCACCTAAACCCTAATTTGGCCGCGCCTACTCTTTGACAAGGCCATGACTCAATGCTGGCTGCTACAAACAAAGGGTTGCAATAATCAACGGCTACCCTTATCTTTGAGATACAGATCTCGACCACACAAGTTCGCCACATGACGCATGGCAACTTGCGGCCCAAAGACAAAACACACGGTTTGCACCTAAACCCTAATTTGGCCGCACCTACTCTATGGCAAAGCCATGCTCAATGCTGGCTGCTACAAACGAAGGGTTGCAGTAATCAACAGCTACCCTTCTCTTTGAGATGCAGATCTCGACCACACAAGTTCTCCACCTGACGCATGGCAACTTGCGGCCCAAAGCCAAAACATACGGTTTGCACCTAAACCCTAATTTGGCCGCGCCTACTCTATGGCAAAACCATGCTCAACGCTGGCTGCTACAAAAGAAGGGTTGCAATAATCAACGGCTATCCTTCTCTTTGAGATACGGATCTCGGCCACACAAGTTCGCCACCTGACGCATGGCAACTTTCAGCCCAAAGCCAAAACACACGGTTTGCACCTAAACCCTAATTTGGCCGCGCCTACTCTATGGCAAAGCCATGCTCAACGCTGGCTGCTACAAACGAAGGGTTGAAATAATCAACGGCTACCATTCTCTTTGAGATACAGATCTCGACCACACAAGTTCGCCACCTGACGCATTGTAACTTGCGGCCCAAATCCAAAATACACGGTTTGCACCTAAAACCTAATTTGGCCGCGCCTAATCTACGGCAAAGCCATGCTCAACGCTGGATGCTAAAACGAAGGGTTGCAATAATCAACGGATACCCTTCTCTTTGAGATGTAGATCTCGACCACACAAGTTCGCCACCTGACGCATGGCAACTTGCGGCCCAAAGTCAAAACACACGGTTTGCACCTAAACCCTAATTTGGCCGCGCATACTCTATGGCAAAGCCATGCTCAACGCTGGATGCTAAAACGAAGGGTTGCAATAATCAAAAACTACCTTTCTCTTTGAGATGCAGATCTCGACCACACAAGTTCGCCACCTGACGCATGGCAACTTGCGGCCCAAATCCAAAACATACGGTTTGCACCTAAACCCTAATTTGGCTTCGCCTACTCTATGGCAAAGCCATCCTCAACGCTGGCTGCTAAAACGGAAGGTTGCAATAATCAATGGCTATTCTTCCCTCTGAGATGCGGATCTCGACCATTCAAGTTCGCCACCTAACTTACGGACCAAAGCCAAAACATCACGGTTTGCATCTAAACCCCAAATTTGGCCGCGCCTATTCTTTGGCAAAGCCATGTCGACTCTACCATGGCCACTGGCATGCCACCATGCCACACGTAACACCTTGCTACACGTTTTCCCATGAAAACACTCGAGACATCTAACACATGTCACAAACTGGGGGATGCTCATAGAGGGTATTGGTTTGGCGGTTTACAGCATGCGCCGTACACTACGCCCGTTATATAAAAGTGTCATAAGAATAAGGCGGTTAGTAAATACAAGGAGTAATGGTGAAACGCTTTCCTTCATTATGGAACATCAATTCCAAAGTTACTGGTTACCACCTCCTCCCATTTACTCATCCGTTTCTATTTCTTACAAGACCAGAGTACGTTTCACTTTGACTTGTATAAATAGGTCTTACCTATTTCCACCGAACAACAAGTTTTGGTCAGGAGCGTACAACACTCAGAAACCACTTGCTAGCTTTCACATCTGTTTGCTTACACTTTCTGATACAAGTCAAACAACTACTCTTCTAGAATCAACTATTCTGGTCTCAACACTTTCTTCGCTTCCCTCCCTAAAACCACCCTTCTCCTTCACTTTGTAACCGAAGCAAGTCTGGAACAACCATTTCTTGGTTTAGGCCGGATTTGTACAGATTGATCTCTCGAATCTAAAGTACTCCCTTGCAGTACATTGTTTAGGGTTTAGACTCAGTTTCTCACCCACTCACGCGAAATTACCGAAATCAGCAGAAACCGTTTTCACCCTCAAACAATTGGCGACCATGGCGGGAGGATTGATCTTTCGGTTACAATATCAATTTCCAGCTTTCAATCTCATCTTTCAATCCCAACTTCAACATGGTGGAACTTAGATCCGGATCAGCTGCGAGCCACGAGAAGACTAACACGGAATCTGTCCCTGGTGTTAACGCTCCTTCCAGCGGCATCACTATGCCACCTACGGAGCCCAAAATCACTAAAAGCACTCCTTAAGGTGTTACACCACCGGTCACTAGGGCCATAGCCGCTGCCGCCTGTAATGCTTCTACGCAACCTGCCAATCCTGGCAACACCGAAAGCCCTCCTCCAGGTGTTACACTACCGATCACCAGGGCCAGAGATACCGCTACTGCCCTAATTCCTGGTCAAGCATGGCACCTCCGACCGCCACCAGGACTCCAGTTACCCCGTCAACAAGTTGAGAAACCGGAGGAGCCAGAGGGAGCCGACCCTATACCACCATCGCCGATTTGATGGAACGACATGAGGTCTTTGCTCGAACCCAAACGGACAATGGTATCAACTCAAAAAGAAGTACTCATCTTTCTCAAGGATCTGACAGAACGACTACCACAGGAGTCACGCCCTCTAGGGCCGATGGGAAACACCTCCAACACTCCTGGCGCCGGCACCTCGACAGAACGCATTGATGTAGACGAGGGGATCCATGCCGGAACCCCGCCGGAGAGAAGCCGACCGTCCAATTTTGTCACACGAGAGGATTTGGAACAACTTCTTCGGAATCGAGTCAAAAGCGATGAAATAGACATACATCAGCATCAACCTCCTTACCCACCTGAGATACAAAGAATTCCTCTTCCAAGAGGGTACTCTTCTCCTCAATTCACTTTGTACGACGGCACTGGAAATGCACGAGAGCATATCTCTCGATTCCTGGAGTCCCTGGGCGAACACGAATACAATCACGTTCTCCGTCTGAGGGAGTTTTCGAAATCGCTTACTGGAAGAGCATACACGTGGTACAACAGCATCGCGCCAAACAGCAACCCCAACTGGGGTGACATGGTTATCGCGTTTTACAAGAAATTCTTCTTCGTGTCCGAACAAGTTACATTCTCGGACCTAGGGAGGATGTACCAACGAGACAACGAACATCCGAATGAGTTCGGCAAGAGATTCAGGGTTCAAGCACTAGACTGTCATGACCCAAACGTGACCACCAAAGAACAACAATTGGTGAATTCAACAAGCAAGACAACGCCGGCCCCTCCTCTCGCATCAACGGTATGGCTCCCATTTACCGCGTCTTGCTAGAAAACCTACGTTTCCGCGGCAAGGACATTCTTGATTCTACGGCTTGCTAACTACCGAACTCCACGAAGCTTCCAAGTGATCAACTGCTTGTTCTATAGTAGCGACATCACCATGATATTTCATTATTAGAAAGGGCCACAACTAGTCGTGTAGACCAACAAGAACCGAAGACATACGCGAAACTCTCGGAAGTAGACGTCTCATCAACAAGCAGTACAACGCCGGCCCCTCCTCTGTGAGTGTCGTAGACGAATGAGAAAAAAGTAAGGCCCTCGTTATAGACCAGCAGCCTAACGCGAGGCGCCAGCATGACGAGTAGCTCCGCCACGAAGAGCCGCCGCTAAAGCTCCCATGCATCGTCACAAATCTGAAGGAAGTGTCTTGGATTTTCCATTTCCCATTGAGGAGCTAATCGAACTCCTAGAGGCGTGGGTTCAAGATGATGTTATCGTGTGCAGGCAGACTAAAGAGAGAAATCCTGCCATCTCCCGTGCGCCCACCAACCGAAGCCGAGATGGCAAATCCCAAATATTGCCACTACCACAGATTTTTTCATCACCCAACCAGTGATTGCAATAAACTAAAACTTATCTTTAAGGAAAAAGTAGAGGCAGGAGAACTTCAGCTGGGGAACGAGGGAGTATATAGAGATCCACTTCCGGTAAGGAATTACGGGGTCTCCGGGGACTCCGTACGCGAGACTGTACAATCCATGATGCAGCATGTATGTGAAATTCTCTAATTTTCCAAGGCGCGGCGCCAAGATATTTTCATTGCTCTCAATCGTATCGTGTCAGGCAGACGACTTTTCCCAACCAAGGAAACCGCGCAAAAAACCCAAACGCTATCAGGAAACTATACTGAAAAGCACAACTGGGGACTGCTGACCACAACCTACTTAAGAGGCATTTAATTCAGCAACACACTAATCGACGCGGCATCTGACTTCAACACCGTTACTTTCAAGACTCTGAAAGTTGCGGGAGTTTTGAAGCAAGAAGCTACCCATCTCCCGTCCATGATCAAGAACACGGAGGGGGAAGCCTTGAACGCGCACGACTACGTTAACCTCGAGATCAAGATAGGAGGCACCATGACGCATGGCAAGTTTCACATTGTCAAAGAACTAGGCTACGACATGATCTTGGGGCGCTCGTGGGTATCCGACAACAAAGCAAAACTGGGAACGTCTCCTCTGCCGATGTCGACACCCGACAGAATCTCCAATAAGCCGTCCAACCCACAACCGCGTCAACAACTTATCGACGGAATTCGATCACCCGTGGAAAACCCGTTGGCACTGAATCATAGGCTCCAAACACAAGTAAGTCTGGTCGAACGATCTTCTCCATCACTAGTCATTCCTTCTCTTAGCCCGTCATGGGGACTCAGTACTATTGGCGGCATGGGCGCTGTCAAAAGATATGAATGGGGCGCCGGGCCATTCAAGCGCTTTGCCAAGGATCTGGAAACTGCAGTCGAAACTGACGAGACCAATATTCAAGCGGTTGCACAACACCCGAACTCATTTAAGATTGGAGATATGGTAGTCAAAGCGACTTCGTTTCAAGTCGGAAAGGTAACAGTGAAGATAGCTGCCCGGACTGATCTACCCAAAGGCAAAGAAGACGAGCCATATCTGGTGGAAGACGTCCTTCTAGGTGGATATTACAAGCTCATTAACACCGACAAGCTGGAGGGCGTGATATTTCACTCGTGATGGCTCAAGCCTTTTAATACCTAAGGCGATGTACTACTTTCTCTTCCAGCACCTTTTTTTTTGGTACTTCCTCAGCCATTTTCCTTTCCACTTGATACTTGTATTCCCCGATATGAATGCACCGCTTGCATTTTCCATTAGGTTTTTGTTTTTATTTAAAGCATACCTTTTCTTCCAAATGAGTCTTCCGAATCTCGAAAAAAAAAAAAGTACTAGAAGTACCTTATTCAATCGTTCGAAGCTCTAATGGGAATAATATACGAATATGGAAAGTCGAGCAACCTATTCTAATAGAAGATTTGGGTCTTTCGAAAAAGAAGCTTTATTCAAGGATGTGAAACCACAAACAGGATAATAATTGGCGAAACCCTAGCTTCGCCACAAATATGAAGAAGGTGAAAATGAGTCTGCGAAGCGTTAACTACGCAACAAGTAAAAACAATAACAACGGAAACTAGTCATCAAAAGCAGATACACGACTTCCCAACTCCTCGGTCAGATCCCCTTTCAAGCACTTTCCCCAGCAATCTTTCGGGAAGCATTGGTTCCATCTGAAGGCCGCATCAGCAGTAGCAGCCTCAACGTCCCGTCTGGAGGCCTCAACGTCCCACCTGGAAGCCGTCTCAGCAGCAACATCATCCGTCTCCTTCCCGATGTCCGCTTCAATAATTGGCCCAGCATACGCCACCATGACTCCACCGATGTCACCAACAACAGTTTCGGCGTCTACTATGAAAGCTGTTTCGGTTTCATCGAATGCAGCGTCGCCTTCCTCAGCAACCTTTCGAGGAGGATTTCCTGATTCATCCACTTCAGAATCGAGGATTATGACGCCTTCTTGAACATAGAAGTTACGTGGGTTTTCCCCTAAAAAATTCACAAACTCAGTCATCCTTCGTTTCAACCGAGAAGCAGATCGTTCCGCCCTAGCACTGGGCTGTGAAGAAGTGTTGTTGCACTAAAGCCTTTCAACGCACTGGGATGCTTCGTCACCTTCCCATTTCTCCTCCATGTTCACCGAAGCTAAGAAGGTTTGAACACGTACCCGCACTTAACCTAGATAGGTAGGAGGTATGTCCCGAATAATTCCACCAGCTTCACGGAACAGAGATTCAACTCTATCTAATGCCTCCTCATGAGAATAAAACTGGTTTTCGCCGATTCCAAAGTTCTTCTCCGAAGAGTTAGAGGTGCGGCTGTCACTGGAAGATCCCATTATGCGCTACAAAACCAGAGAAGGGGGGGTGGTAAGTTTTCACCTTGTCTACACCAACAACCTACATCAGAAAGAAGACAAAATGGAAAACCAAAAAAAAAAAAACACGAAGATGATACCTGTAAAGGGGACGGGCACAATTTCAAAGCAATCTGTGCGAATGAAGGGTTCAAGATCATCTCTTATATCTAGCAGAGCGACGAATTCCCGAAAATGAAAGATCCCTATTATCCGCGAATTAAGGCGTGATGTCAGGTTTTAATTAGAACCTATTTTACCAGCAAAAATAAGGAAAAGTCTCATGACTGGCCTTGCGAAATAATTAGGGTTTGGTGAGAAAGCGTGGAGGAACGTGTTCGAGACACACTTGTCCGCGTTGTTACCTCTCTGACGCCAGCAACAAGGTTTGAAAGCAAAATCGGCAACGTAACACTTTTGGGATTTAGATAAGGAAATGATTTCCTATTCGAGATACGCATGGAAGAAGGCAGCCGGGCCCGCAGTAACAAGCCTCACGGTATCAATAATCCACGCCATGCCTCATCTCTTGATAGCCCAACAGTCCACGCCCAGCGTCCAAGTCGCGCCCGAGCCTCACCGAGCCAAGCCGGGTCAAGCCAAGTCGCGTCACGCCTAACCAAGTCGCGCCCAAGCCAAGCCGCGCAATGCCCGCGACTCCATTCCAAGCCATGCAAATACCTGCGGCTCCCATCCCAAACTGACCAACTCGATAAGCCAACGCCTCCACATTCCTTAACCCAACCAAGATGACGCGTGGCCAAACCAAGCCAACATCCTGCAAAAATCGCATCTACTATTTCACGATCTATCCAGTAACGACGCGAGCAGAATTCATGCAAGGTCGCCAACACAAGGATCACGAAATTCAGAACACTCTCGACAAAGGTTAGACGAATCTTCCTAGTCATCTTTCATGACCAGCTGTTTCGATTTTGTCCTTGTCTGTCACCATCTTATGCTTACCTCGCAACAACGCTCCTGTTCCGAGCTAAGCAGGGGACTTAATGTTGATGGTGGTTTTTAGCTTAGGGATAAAATCGTAAAACCGTACATCTGATATGCCATCACTATGACCAATAACGTATTTATTGAATCAATCAGCGTATTTACGTAAGAATTACCAGGGTACTTTTTTTTTATACATGTGTCATGTTCCACGACAGAACCCTTAGTATTAACTGACATCACCTCTATATACACCTAACCCTAATTCTCCCACCGTGCCAATGGCAAACCATGCCAACCACGTCTCTGCGCCAAGGCATGCCAACCATGCCAACCATGCCAGCCGCACCACCGTTCCAATGGAAAACCATGCCAGCCACGTCTCTGCGCCAAGGCATGCCAACCATGCCAGCTGCACCACCGTGCCAATGGAAAACCATGCCAGCCACGTCTCACTGCCAAGGAATGCCAACCATGCCAGCCGCACCACCGTGCCAATGGCAAACCATGTCAGCCACGTCTCTGCGCCAAGGCATGCCAACCATGCCAGCCGCACCATCGTGCCGATGGAAAACCATGCCAACCACGTCTCTGCGCCAAGGCATGCCAACCATGCCAGCCGCACCATCGTGCCGATGGAAAACCATGCCAGCCACGTCTCTGCGCCAAGGCATGCCAACCATGCCAGCCGCACCACCGTGCCAATGGCAAACCATGCCATCCACGTCTCTGCGCCAAGGCATGCCAACCATGCCAGCGGCACCACCGTGCCAATGACAAACCATGCCAGCCACGTCTCTTCGCCAAGGCATGCCAACCATGCCATCCGCACCACCATACCAGCCACGTCTCTGCGCCAAGGCATGCCAACCATACCCTCCGCTCCACCGTGCCAATGGCAAACCATGCCAGCCACTTCTCCATGCCAAAACGAAGGGTTGCAATAATCAACGGCTACCCTTCTCTTCGAGATACAGATCTCGACCATCCAAGTTCGCCACCTAACGCACGGCAACTTGCGGCCCAAGGCCAAACACCACGGTTTGCACCAAACCCTAGTTTTGGCCACGCATATACCATGCCAGCCTCTCCTTCACATCATTGGCTGCCAAAACGAAGGGTTGCAACGATCAACGGCCACCCTTCCATCTAAGATTTAGATCTTAGCCGTCCAAAGTCACCAGCTGACACATGGCAACTTGCGGCCCAAAGCCAAAACACACGGTTTGCACCTAAACCCTAATTTGGCCGCGCCTACTCTTTGACAAGGCCATGACTCAACGCTGGTTGCTACACACGAAAGGTTGCAATAATCAACGGCTACCCTTCTCTTTGAGATGCAGATCTCGACCACACAAGTTCGCCACCTGACGCATGGCAACTTGCGGCCCAAAGCCAAAACACACGGTTTGCACCTAAACCCTAATTTCGCCGCGCCTACTCTTTGACAAGGCCATGACTCAACGCTGGTTGTTACACACGAAGGGTTGCAAAAATCAACGGCTACCATTCTCTTTGAGATGCAGATCTCGACCACACAAGTTCGCCACCTGACGCATGGCAACTTGCGGCCCAAAGTCAAAACACACGGTTTGCACCTCAACCCAAATTTGGCCGCGCCTACTCTATGGCAAAGCCATGCTCAACGCTGGCTGCTAAAACGAAGGGTTGCAATAATCAATGGCTACCCTTCTCTTTGAGATGCAGATCTCGACCACATAAGTTCGCCACCTGATGCATGGCAACTTGCGGCCCAAAGCCAAAACACACGGTTTGCACCTAAACCCTAATTTGGCCGTCCCTACTCTATGGCAAAGCCATGCTCAACGTTGGCTACTAAAATGGAAGGTTGCAATAATCAACGGCTATTCTTCCCTCTGAGATGTGGATCTTGACCGTTCAAGTTCTCCACCTAACTTACGGACCAAAGCCAAAACATCACGATTTGCATCTTAACCCCAAATTTGACCGCGCCTATTCTTTGGCAAAGCCATGTCGACTCTACCATGGCCACTGACATGCCACCATGCCACACGTAACACCTTTCTACACGTTTTCCCATGAAAACACTCGAGACATCTAACACATGTCACAAACTGGGGGATGCTCATAGAGGGTATTGGTTTGGCGGTTTACAGCGTGCGGCGTACACTACGCCCGTTACATGAAAGTGTCATAAGAATAAGGCGGTTAGTAAATATAGGGAATAATGGTGAAACGCTTTACTTCATTATGGAACATCAATTCCAGGCGTTATCGGTTACCACCTCCTCCCATTTACTCATCCATTTCTATTTCTTACAAGACCAGAGTACGTTTCACTTTGACTTGGATAAATAGGTCTTACCTATTTCCACCGAACAACAAGTTTTGGTCAGGAGCATACAACACTCAGAAACCACTTGCTAGCTTTCCCATCTGTTAGCTTTCACTTTCTGATACAAGTCAAACAACTACTCTTCCAGAATCAAATATTCTGGTCTTAACACTTTCTTCGCTTCCGTCCCTAAAACCAATCCTTCTCCTTCACTTTGTGACTGAAGCAAGTATGGAACGGCCATTTCTTGGTTTAGGCCGGATTTGTACAGATTGATTTCTCGAATCTAAAGTACTCCCTTGCAGTACATTGTTTAGGGTTTAGACTCAGTTTCTCACCCACTCACACGAAATTACCGAAATCAGCAGAAACCGTTTTCACCCTCAAACACTTGCGTCCGACGACCCACTACACTCGCATACCATTTCAAACCGCGAATCTTTTTGTTGGGTGTTTTTCACTAGAACACACATCTTCTCTTTTGCTTTCTCAATAACCCACTTGACCGCGTCGCCTTTTTCCTTCCATTCTAAATCATTAGCATAATGTGCCGAACTATCAGATTCCCTAATACTGTGAGCTTGAGGCTGATCAGTCATCGGTACCAATGCAATCTACAAAACATCACAAGTTAGTTGATATATACTACAATAGTCGGCAAGGTCGATATATAAAACAACAATGACCAAAGCACAGCCGGCAATGTCTAAGAATAAAACAGTGCCGACCAAACTTTAGTGGGCAGGGTTGACGTACCCACAACAATGCTGGCTTAAACATGTTTCAAATCACGTCTACTGAGGTGCAAAAATCTTAAAGTCGACAAGGTTCATATTTTCGACCTTTCCGACTACATTACTGCTCATGAAAAGTCGATACATTTGCTAATAAAAACCGTGCCGACGCCTTCAGTCGGCAGGGTCGATAATCGTAGACCTTGCCGATACTGGGCAACAAAAGTGAATAAAAAAATCGGTCATTTGCATTGAAAAATCACTATCTTCACCACGTAAGTTGTCTACCTGATTACTTGCAGCTCCCTTCTCTTCTTCTGGGTCATTGGATTCTACGTTTGGCTCAAGGCATTCATCACTTCCATATCCATCTTGAGTTTGAGGAAAATAAAAGTGAGGATCATGCATATAATCCATTTGATCATGATTTGGTAGATCATCATACAAATACTCATCTGTAGGAGGAAAATTAGAAGACTCCCCCACTTCAAAATCAGGATTAGAATCACTCATCTCACTCATATCACAAATATCTCAAAAAACCTAACTCCCCCCCCCCCACCCAAAAAAAAAAAAAAAAAAAAAAAACTTCCTCTACTACTTCATTCTCTTTCTTACTCTCAATTATTTCCAAATCCACTCATATAAATCAACTAACTAATCTAACTAATTTAAATCTAATCATTAACTATTAAATTAGTGTTAATCATTGCAGGGGCAATTTATCCATTTAGAAAATATATGGTTAAGGGGTGGCTTGGTTTACTTCAAAATGACCTATGTTTTGTCTCATTTGGTATACCCCAATTAATCTGGGTATACCCCAATTTGGCCAAGTTTAGATACTGCTAAAACTAAATTAACTGTAATTGGCAATGTACCTCATTCACAAAATGGAGTTGACTGTCTTGGATGCTCAGTAGACAAACTGCCTTTCATCTATCTTAGAATGCCATTTGGAGCAAAGGCTATCTCTGTTGCTATTTGAGAACTTATTATTAAGAGATTCACTCTTAAGTTATCATCATGGAATCAAGGTATTCTTTCTAAACGAGGTAAACTTGTTCTTATAAAAATGTATCTTGTTCTTATAAAAATGTATCTTATCTTCTTTATCACTTTATTATTTCTCCATTTTTAAATTACCAGTTAAAATTATTGCAACATTTGAAAAGAAGATGAGAGACTTTTTGTGGAAGCAGAAAGCTGGTTTTAAGTGCTCACATTTGATAAACTGGACAACAATTTGCTTGCCAAAGGAACAAGGTGGCTTAGGTGTGAAAATTTTAAGACATATGAACTTAGCCATGCTAAGTAAGTTATCAACGAGAAGTAAAACTGTGAATTATCACACTGAATTATGATGTCAGTCGATGCCGAAAATAAAATATTTTGCTGGAAGGCTATAGATGAAACAAAAATCATTGTTATGGATCACTCAACCTTGTGTATTCATTTTGGGAACTTAACATTTTGATCAGTGGGCCGGTGTGAAGCCTCTCAAGGATCTCTTTCTACTGTTATTTAAAATAGTTCATTATAAATGGACAAAGGCTAGAGATCTCACTCATTTTGATGGAAGTTTTCATAGTTGGAGATTTGATTACAAAAGAAGTTTTAAGGAAGCTGGAAAATTCTCTGGTTTAATTCAGCTTATTGGCTCTATACCACCCCCTATTGGTGGATCGATTGATACAAGACTATGGACCTTTACTAGTACAGGTGAGTTTACTAGTAACTCACTCTACTCTCTTCTAATTTTAGCAAATCTAAGTGAGAATTTTGGTGAATTTCCTAGTCTTTGTTTGGAATTCAAAAATACCCCATGAGGTAAACTTTTTCTTATGGATTGTTGTGCACAATAAACTTAATACGATGGAAATGATGTGAAAGAAAGAGGTTATTTTGGACAATATATGCATCATGTGTGGTTCGGAAGAAGAATCAGTAAATCATCTCTTATTGCATTGCAAAATTGCAGGAAGTTGTGGTCTCAGTAAATTGATGGTCATGGGTCCAAACCTTCAATTATACATGGTTGGAAATGTCAAAAACTTCGAGCGATTTCTCAATAGCATGGAATATGGCATGGAAGTGTATTCCAGCCACAATTCATTTGAGTAACACGAGTTTGTCTTAAAATTTCTAGACTTCCTAGTCTAACCTAACGAAGTTGACTCTAGTAATCTAATCAAGCGACCTTGAGTTTTGGAACTAAAATATGACAACCAAACTTGACCTAACAACGATGGACATGATGTGAAAGAAATGGGTTATTTTGGACAATATATGCATCATGTGTGGTTCGGAAGAAGAATCAGTAAATCATCTCTTATTGCATTCCAAAATTGCAGGAAGTTATGGTCTCAGTAAAGAGATAGTCATGGGTACAAACCTTCAATTACACATGGTTTGGAAATGTCAAGAACTTCGAGCGGTTTCTCAATAGCATGGAATATGGCATGGAAGTGTATTCCATCCACAATTCATTTGAGTAACACGAATTTATCTCAACATTTCTAGACTTCCTAGTCTAACCTAACGAAGTTGACTCTAGTAATCTAATCAAGTGACCTTGAGTTTTGGAACTAAAATATGACAACCAAACTTGACCTAACAACCCTTGGCGGGTTCAACCGAGCAATGCTCTAACACGCACCAAATCATTGTAAACAGCAGTCTCTCCATGTGGGTGGAATTTACCTAGAACATGCAGCAAGGCATTGAATAGCTAGTTGTTAAGCAAATAACATTCATGTACTACTTCATAATAATAATATAAGAACTTAAGGTAAATAAAAATATACACAGGATCATGATAGGCAACCTAAACAGCTAATCATCTTATCTTTACACAAAAGTGGTTTAAACACTATCTCTAAAGATACTACTCAAAATTGAAATTTATATACTAATAAAGAAGTGAGCAAATTGGGTCAAATAAGTTACCGAGATGGCATTGCTTTGCTGCAACATGGAATGAAAGATAACCATTATTGGTCGGCATTGAAACAGATTCAGAATCCATATGTTTCAAAATCTCACCATAGAACATACTCAGACTCTGCATATAACATAGTCTAAAAATTGTTAAGAACTCTATTCCATCAACGATGACCATCGTCCATTTGACCATAAAATATATGTCTGCACATAATATTAGTGTGTCCAGCTTCAAATAACATTATTCCATCAGCGAGACCATGGTCCAAAACTTTAGAATTATTAGAAGCAAGACAGTTGAAACCTTTAACACCGTTACAAGATAAGTACCTTCTTCTCACTTGGTGAGATACGTTCAACGACAACACCTCCAACTAGAGATTTTGGGTACATTAAGACATTAGTTAATGTCAAAGCACCTTCCAACCAATGTTAGCAAGTAAGAACAACATTTTAGGAAAAAAGTAAAAGAAACTTGTATAAACCCCAAAGTATATTAATTGACCCCGAATATTATAACTTACATTGTCATTCCAATCTGCATGATATACCTTTTCATAAGAACCTGCAACATATATAACATAGACTTTATATTCCACCATGTGTAACTAGCAGTTACCCATCCATATTGCTTGTGTAACTAACTAATAGTTACACATCCATATAACTACTGAAATATATTTACAAAAAGAATAAAATTCTTAATTGTAACTTTTATACCATTTGGATGAGGCTCGGTCACATGATCAACTATGAGGACATATAGATATAATAATCAACTCATATAAAGGACAAATGATTAAAGGATCGTAAACATCAGTGTCTCCATGTTCCTAGACACTTCGTATTCATAAGAAAACCCTGAATAGTTCCTGGAGCATAGAAATCACACACAACCCAAGATCAACAAGACCACAGACAAAGCAAAAAAACTAAGCATTTAAGGTTTAACATCAAACTCTACATACCAAATATAAATCAAAATACACCGATCACGAAATTAACATTATCGTTAATCCGCCACTAATTCAACACAAAGAAATCCATTAAAATTAGATTAGATTAATTCAAATCCAAATCCAAATCCAAATCTAGATATACAAGCTTAAACTTCAACCTCAAAACACTTAAATTAACCAACTAATTACCAAACAAATTAACAAGGCTCCAACGGAATAAATTCACCACCATAAGTACATGCAAATTCTAATAACAAATGCATGAAAGCATTTCATATTTACTCATCCAATATAAGTATATACACATTCTCACAACATTGCAACTTTCATTACCATGAATATTCGAACGGATGCATCATCTTCATCAGTTGGCTCCTATTTTCTAATCTACACAGAAAAATCTACAAAATCAGATTTGGCCAAAAAAATCAAACTACTCCGTCTTCGAAAATATTAAATGGGTAATACAGATTCACATATAAGGATTACAAATCTGGAGTCTAATTTTCAATCAGGATAAATGATTGAAAGATCAATAGATTCTCTGTGAAGAACCCTAAAAGTTTTGGGAATTTTTAATTTTTAATTTTTTTAAAATTTCTAACTTAAAACAAAGAGAAATAAGAGATTCAAGTAGATTTGAATGCTAATCATGAACCGGATAATAACAGCGAAGTGAAACCGAAGTTTTATGTTTTCGAAATCTTAATACCAAGGAAACTTATATTTTATTTAGTATTTGTTGATGAAATCTTCGGACTTCTTTGTTGATGGCGAATTTTCTCAACTTTATTCTTCATTACGACACAATAACTCTATTAAAATTGAAGATTTAGTGAGAATTTGATGTGTTTTTCTCTAGATTATTTCTTGAACGATTGATTAACTTTATGCCGTTCTCGATTTAGGTCTGTATTGTTGAATCAGTTTCCAGTGGTTTAGGTTTCGAGATCTCTGAAAATAACCGAAAATTATTTTGGAGAGAAATAGGTCTGGAGAGAGAAAGAAAATCTGAAACTGAAAAGCTCTCATTGTAGGATCAGAATATCGCGACATCAATATCTTGCGAGATCGATAAACGACAGCATCGCGAAGGTGTCGCAGGGCAATAATATAAATGACACAATGGATGACGACAGCCAGAACATGAGAAAAGTGTGAAGATTTGGCGAGATTTAGGAGTGTCGCGAAGATGAACAATTATACACTTGCGATACTTCGCGAGTCAATCCCGAAAATAAAGGACAACTTAGCTGTCATCCACTATGTAATACCCTATATAAAGGGTTGAGTAAATCTGTTTTGGGGGAGGTCTTTTTGAATTGTTAAGCAAGTCATTAGGAGGGAGAAAATCTAGAGTGATTGTAATTTCCTTAATTCTGTTTTATCTTTCTTTGTAAACATTTCAAGAAAATAATCAATCAAATTCATAGTTATTCATCTTCAAATGGATTAATTTTGTTGAATCTAATGAGGGGTGTAGTGTAGGAAATCCCGCAACTACATATGCGCTAGAAACATGGACTGAGTAGAAGATCAACCTTGTGAATTGAAAGAATCAGGAGTAACAAAAAAGAAATTTCGAATAACTTTCAACAATTTACTAAAATTGAGAAATGGCTAGAAGAAGGAATACATCAGAACAACCAACAATTGTAAGGAGAAGTGGGAGATTAGCTGGAGAAAGGAGAAATGAAGTAGGAGAACCATCAAGGATAAACGCAAGAGATAGAGAAGAAGGTCAAATTCAACCACCAATTCAACCACCGATTCAACCAGCACCGAATAGAGTAATGGATTATGATAGGGTGAGCGTGCATACATGGAGATCAGATTCTATGGAAGAAAGAGAAGAGGTGCAACAATTGATAGATAATGGACAAGAGGAGAGAAATCGAGAAGAAATGGGAGAAACAGCTCATAGAAATGAAGAAATCGCAGCATTAGAAACGTTGAGACAAACAATACATGAAGAAAGGCGATTAGAAGCGGAAGAACGCGTAAACTTAACAAGGCAAAACTATGAGTTAAGAATGGAAAATATGAGGTTGCAGAATAGGAACTCGAGAAGTAATACAAGATTAAGATCAGGATCGGTTAGAGATGATACGAGGAGAATATTACCTGTAGAAAATGTTAATGAAGAAAATTTAGAAAGAGAGCTAAATCTCGGTGAAGGATACTGCGAAAGAAGGGAAGTGGTGTGTATTCCACGTCCAGAGATTTTACAGAATGACCAAAATAATGGAAATCAAGGAAATAGGCGTGAGAATAATCCAATTGATGAAGAAAATCGGGAAGAAGGAAGAAGAATACCGCATGGAAGAGAAACACGAGAGAAACAAAAGGAGATTGAAGATGACATCGAAAAGCATTATATTGAACAAGCGCGTCTAGCTCGCGAAAGGGAAAGATTAAGAGTAGAAATGGAAGAACGAGAATTGGAGGAAGCAATCCGGTAGAATAATCATGACAATCGAGAAAGAAGGCGCGAGCAAAATCGCAACAATGGAAATATCAATGAAGAGTATGAAAGAATACAAAGGAGAGCTGATAGACAACCAAGAAGAGAAAATGATGGATACAATGGTGTGCGAATCCGAGAACGAGATGGAGGAGAAAGTCGCAGAGAAAGAAGAGAAGAAAATGTTGAACAAGAAAATCAAGATAGACATGAACGCAGAAGGAGAGAAGCGGAACTAAAAAGACCAATAAATTCGAACCCTGATGCAAATGAACAAATCTTAAGAGAGTTGGCAGAGATGAGAGGAATGTTGAATAATAGAAGAGGAGGAGGAAGAAGAAGACAATTGGATGAGGCCATCGAAGAAGCTGCGAAAACTCCCTTTACACTAGAGGTGCAGTTAGGTGGAATTCCCCCAAAATGAAATTTACCCGCATTAACCAGCATTTTTGATGGAACAACTTGCGTAATACAACACATCAAGGCGTATGTGAGATGTATGTTACAATGGGAAAATCATGATGCAATATTGTGCAAATATTTCGCATCAAGTTTAACAGGAGAAGCATTGAAATGGTTTGAGGGTTTACCAAGAAACACCATCACGTCATTCAACCATTTACAAGCTATATTCTTAGGGGCATACATAAGTAACAACTCATCGCGACCAGGAATTGAAGATGTATTTGGGCTGAAACAAAGAGTTGGCGAAAGTTTAAGACACCTAACGTGAGATGGAAGACGATGTGTAGCGAGATGGGTGGAAGAGTGGATGAAAGATATCTCATTTTATCATTTATAAACGCTATGTTCGCAACCAATGTGCTATATATTCAAATTTTTAGAGTCAAGAATACAATCACGATGACGGATCTGCGAGAACTTCAAGAGGAGTATATTGCTTTAGAGGAAAGGCAAAATGAGATGGAATCATATCCAATTGCGAATACAAGTTCAAATGCTGCGAATGCAAGTTTATTACCAAAACCGATAAACACGGTGGCGAGTACTTCGCAAGGTCAACAAGAAAGGGTAACAGAGATGATGGACAGCCGAAGATAGTAGCCATGGGAAGCCGTGATCAAGAAGAATTTGAGAGAGAAAGGAACTACTACAACCGTGGTGGCAATAACAAAATTCAAAGACTTGATCATCCAGAGACTTATGGAAGTCAAAGGCGAGAATTATCATGGAGGACAACGACGTCACACAGAGTAGTATGGGAAGAAATCAAGATGCCACCACTAAATACTAGTGTGGAAAAAATATGGGAAGCTATACTCTTGATGGAAAACATACCCGCACCATGGAACATGGGAAATGAACCGCCACCAGGTGATAGAAGTCACGAATTCTGCTCTTACCACCGTTTTCATGGACATCGACAAATGACCGCAGAAACATAAAAAGAATCATCCTTAGAATGATTGATCAAGGAAAGTCAATCACTTTCTAAAAAGTGAAGAGAAAGTTCAACCATTGCCGTCACCACCATCAAAGGGGAAAGAAACGTTCGTAATAGAAGTTGGAGCGAAAGCTAAAAATTTATTTTGCAACTCCATTGTTCACTCATATCGTACAATTGAAGATTTTCATGATAACATACTCGGAGAGTTTTTACGAGGGATGTTGATGATAAAGAAGTGTTGAACATTGCGAGGACATCGCAATTAAAAGAGTGGCAACGCAAATTATTTCTTTCTCTCCGGAAGAAATACCCAAAGGTAGAGAAATACATGATAGCCCATTGGTTGTAAAAAGCTGAAATTAATCCAAAACCCGTTGATGGCGAAGATGATGAAGCGAAAAATTGCTTGGGCAATCAATAGAATATTAATTGATCTTTGGAAGCTCGGTAAACATCCTCTTTTACCATACTTACAAGACTATGGGGGGAAAGGATGAAGAATTGATACCTTCAACATACAAAATATATGGTTTCAATGGCACAACAAACAAGCCTAAAGGAGAAGTTCATATGAGAATACCTTTGCAAGGATTATCTACTGATATTTTGTTCTGTGTGGTCGATGTGGAATCCCCTTATAATGCATTGATCGGAAGGCCATGGTTGCATGAAATTCTGGGTGTAGCGTCAACATATCATCAGTGTATAAAGTTTCCTCATCCTAGTGGTGTTGGAATTATAAAGGGAGATTGGATGGAAGGGCAAAAATGCTATGAGATCGACGTGGAGAGTTGCGAAGAGAGAGCTGCGAAAATAAAGGGTTGGAAGCAACATGCAAAAGATGAACAAAGAAGAGAAAGATTGATGGTGGATGCCATTGATATAAGAGGAGAAGATACATTGCGAAACAGGTGCATGAAAACAGTTGAAAATTATGATGGAAAGGAATCATTAAGAGATTTGAATGGTGAAGCAGCAGAGAGTAGCAGGAGCAAAAAGTGTAAGAAGTGAGTAATCATTAAAAGGCAGTAACAAAAGCTTGTTAAGGGTAAGAGGAAGAAAAAATAATTGAAGAAGAAATATGCGAGGATCTCGCCATTAAGAATGTATGACAAAAATGATTAAACAATGTAAGATTGCGCGATAGCTTCGCAAACAAAATGAATGATTGAATGAATTAACAAAAATGAAAGAGTGAGTGAATGGGACGAACCTTTATGGCGTACACCCTAGTTCGCGAATGATATTTCGCAAGAGGCAAATGTAAGACCTAAAGTGCGTCATATAAGGGGGTATCTCTTGACATGGCTCGGTGAAAAGGTTACACCGCTCCCGGAACCCGAGTCATGGAAATTTGGGGCCCATGAAAGCCTATCCGGGGAGATACCTTGGATTTCCAACTATATATATATGGTTATACCCTGGTTGGACACCCGAGGGTCTCTTCCAAGGAGTCGGTGTATGCTCAAGGCGCGGGGTACACGGTTGAGCCAAGAGTGCTGGGGGCATTTGAAGTGTCTCGGCCATTCTTGGCAAGTCTTGGTATATGCTTGCACTCGGCCCGAAGAAAACTCCGATTAGGGTGCAGTCTCGTAACCATAAACCATATAGGTATAAGGGATAAGAGGCTCACGAAAACAACCGGTTGTTGTTAAGACCGGATGGGAGGAGCTAGTCTTGTATGGGCGATGTACGCCTCCTTGAAGGGGCAACCAGGGAGAAGATAAGGGCGGCACCCTCCATTAGGGAGCTGATAAGTGTCAAAAGACACAAATGTCATGAGACTTTATTTTCGCAAGGAAATTTAGGCTTGTCATATTTGTGCGATGATCCTGTAGAGGCAATAATACTAACGCAAGGATAAGGCGAGATCAATGGGTTTTTACATGAAAATGTAAAGACGTCCTGCGATTTCGTCGCGAAGACGGCAATATCATGGGATTTTACATTCGCAAGAGTATTTAAACCTATCATATTGTCGCAAATAAAATATCCTATGAGGCAAAAATACTTAAGAAATGATAAGACAAGGTCAATAGGTCATTACATGAAAATGTAAAGACGTCCTGCGATTTTGTCGCAACGAGGTGGCGAAATAAGACCTTTAATTAGGAAGGCGAAATAAGACCACACAATCAATGATAAGACAAGATCAATAGATTTCTTCATTTGTGAAGATATCATGCGGTCTTGTCGCAATGATAAATTTCAACATAAATAAAGGTAAGCAAACACGCTTGCGAGAGTAAAATTGCAAATCTAAAATGAGATAGAAAGAGGAGATAAGGGTTTGTTCATCAAGGGACTTGGTCTTTCCAATCAAAAAGAGTACTTCAACGAATTGAAAAACATCCCATGCAAAAAGTCATACTGAAAAAAGAGACTGGAAGATATAAGATTACAAGAGTAGATTAATGTTCTACATCTACATTGGCATTCTCGGAAGTAGGAGATGATAAACGTTCCTCAACAATCTTATCAGCTTCGCCAGTTGGAGGATTTTCATTAGAAATTCCTTCATTCGGATTCTTATTGAAGATTTCATCATTAGTGACTTCCTCGCAGACTTTGATAATCATAATCGCTATCGGGGAATCGGAACTTCATCATCACTTATTTCCGAGAGGTGCGACGGATACGGGATCAAGAGATTTAGAGAGTAAAACATCATTCACAAGAACTTGACTTTAAGATGAAGTTGACGAAGGAGCGCTTTTTTGCTGGTTTTTACTCTCTATATTTTTAAAAGTACACATATAGTCGAATCTTCTTTCGCGCCTGTCATGAGAATGCATAAGGGAAGTAACAAGCATTTTATTCTCCTTGCGAGCTTTTGAGTGGTCGGATTTCAAAGCGTAATGGAGGAGTGAAGATTTTCTCGATTCTCGCGAAACAAAAAATAAAAACAAAAAAATATTATAACAAACAAAAATATGAAGGCCCGATAAAGGAAGAATAGATGAGGCGGTCAACTTCTATGACTACCTTCCTTTTGTGAGATAAGATGTTGGGTTAAAAGCTGAACAACTATTCTCCAGTTGATCCATGGCGTTGTCAAAATTATCTCAACTAATCCTTTCGAGACGAGCTCGCCAATTTTTTTTCGTTAGAAACAAGTATGGCATTTTCTTTTGCAAGGGAAGAATTGGACTTTTCTAATTGGGAACATTGATCTTTGAGTTGGTTTGCTTTTACACTTAAGGTTATTCTACCCTGAATGAGTTTATCCTTCTCGGCAAGATGACTCTTCAGCGAACGAAGAGATTGTTCTTGCTCTTTACATAATTTTTGACAAATATCATATTGCTGCGAGTAAACTGCTACCTTGTTTAATAGAGTTCGCTTCTCTTGAGAAAGAGTTCCATTCTCATCGATAAAGTTTCCAACTCTAGATTAGCTTTAGTCAAAGAATACGAGAGGCGAGATAAGTCATTACTTAACGATTCGTGTTTCTGAGCTAAATCAACATTTTCTTTAGAAAGATTATCTATTTGATCAACATCATATGTATGAAGATTATCTAATTGATTATATTGCTCCATCCAAGCATCTTTATCAAATTGAACTTCTTCAACAGTAGATTCCAACTGATATATCTCCATTTTTCGTTTAAGGTTTAAAGCTTAAAAGGGCGAACAAGGGTTTGAGTTTTAAAAAAAAAAAAAAAAAAAAAAAAAAAGGACAATACGAGAGGCAAGAGTATACCTTTTAATTCCTCATTCTTCTTGCGAAGATTGTCGCGATCCAGTGAAATGTTGAGAAGGCTATTTTTCAAGACCTTAATTTCTTGCTCCAGAGATGTTCGCGACAATGTGTCAGAACCAAAATGTTTACTCAGGGATTCAAAAACACTAGACCTAATAGGATCAGTGGAGGTTTTATTCGCATCATTCATGACATCTGATAAAGTTTTGAAAGCTACATCTATCCCTTCTAAGTTTTCTTTGGTAAGAGGGATAGATTCAGAGGAGGAGGAGGGAAAAGTTGAATCATTCTTGGTTATAAGAATGCTACTTGAAGAAACCCGATTAACAATGTGGGGCGAAATGAAGTATTAAGAGTAAAAGTAGATAAAGGTTCATTTTGAAGAATTTCATCGACGGAAAATTCAGGGATTGATTTGTCCTGCGAAGATATCGCAGGAGGAGACAGATTATCTTGAGAAGAAGAAGTTGGTTTATTCTGCGAAGTAGTCGCTGGAGAAGGAGGATTGTCCTGCGAAGGTACTATAGGAGAAGTAATAAGTTTAAACCCAGGAAAGGAAACAGAAGGTACAACTGGTTTAGAATGGCGAGACCTCTTGGGAGATCTACCACCATTTTTGTCATCCTGCGAATTACAAGTTAAATAAGAAACAGAGGCAACAATATTGTTATTAAAAGAGTAAATGTTTCTTAAATACCTTGCTACTCGCAGGCTGCCTTTAGAAGCAAAGGATTTCGATTGAGAACCCGAAGAAATGTTAGGGTTCGTAACGGTGAATTTGGTGCTGGGCTTGTTCTTGCTGAAATAAAAATGGTAGGAGAAACATTAAAAGAAGAGTAATATCCAAATAAAAGATTACAATAAGAGAAATCAATCATGAAATAATCAAAATTAGTAAAATCAACAGACCTTGATGCCATGGAAACAGTAGCAGAAGAACTATAGCAGGAAGACGATGAAGAAGACGATGAAGGAAAACGGCAGAGAAAAGTTGCAGACAATAAAGAAGATGAAGTAAAAGAAGAGAAGAATTTCCAAAGGGAACTCCTCTTTAAATAGATGAGAGAAGAGTAACCGGATGAGCCGGTAAAAAGTAAAATTTTAGATACGTGTAAACAGCCATTCCTAAATTCACGGAATCGTGTCGGTAAAACAAAAAAAAAATGGATAGAAAATAAATGGTGGCGACATTTCAAAATGATAATTCTCATGACATTCTCTCCTTCGCAGAGAAGACATGAGAAGAGGCAAGATGTAGGATCAGAATATCGCGACATCAATATCTTGCGAGATCGATAAACGACAGCATCGCGAAGGTGTCGCAGGGAAATAATATAAATGACGCAATGGATGACGACAGCCAGAACATGAGAAAAGTGTGAAGATTTGGCGAGATTTAGGAGTGTCGCGAAGATGAACAATTATACACTTGCGATACTTCGCGAGTCAATCCCGAAAATAAAGGACAGCTTATTTGTCATCATCCACTATGTAATACCCTATATAAAGGGTTGAGTAAATCTGTTGTGGGGGAGGTCTTTTTGAATTGTTAAGCAAGTCATTAGGAGAGAGAAAATCTAGAGTGATTGTAACTTCCTTAATTCTGTTCTATCTTTATTTGTAAACATTTCACGAAAATAATCAATCAAATTCATAGTTATTCATCTTCAAATGGATTAATTGTGTTGAATCTAATGAGGGGTGTAGTGTAGGAAATCCCGCAACTACACTCATGATTTCACTCTTGTATATACACAAAAGTAGTGTTGTCATTATTAAAGTACATAAACTAATGTTTTGGGTTAGATATAAAGAGAAAATAATTTTTTGGGCCTAGTAGTAACAATTTCCCCAAAATATGGAGTAGATAATAAGAGATCTATATTGTGGAGTTTTCTAATGTATGACCAAGTTACACTTTCCAAATTGACAGAAAAGAAACCCAAGTTACAACATCTATCTATTACTATTATAAAGAAAACACCCCTTAGGCAATGTTCATGAACAATAGATGAAGCTGCACATTTTGGAATTCCGAATCTTCCCTTAATTTTGTCACTCTATAAAAATGTTATCTAAATGAAATGGGGTTAAAAAGGTAAAAACAAAAAAAGAAGAAATCATAGCTCAGGAGAGAATAAGAGAATAGTGTGCTGGGTCACGTGAAGGGAAAAATGGAAACAGGCGGGAAGACCCCTCGAGCACTGTTCGTTGTTTTTAAGGCTGTGAATTTTGGATTTCCAAAATTTCCCTCTATCATGCCCAGACAAGTAATTTGTTATAAATAAAAATGATGGTATAATAGTAATTTTCATTTTAAGTTGCACGTGTGTATGCACGTGCGGAACAATCTTGTTAGAAATATGGGAACATTATTTAAATACCTCTAGTATAGGGCCCCTTCCAAAATACCCTTATCATCTTTACAAATACCCATATGTATGAAAAAGCCCAAACCCGAATTGTAAGATTACCAAAATAGCCTTCAAATAAATATAAACATTCATGAGAAAAAAGTAACGGTCGGTCATTCATTCCTCTTCTTATCTTCTTCTCTCACTCTCTTTCCTCTCTCAATCCAGATCGAACAAAAACTGAAAAAATTCAAAAAAAAAAAAAACAGAAAAAAAACTGCAACGATCGACTACAAAATCAGAAAAAAAAACTAAAACAAAACAAATCTAACCAGCAAACTAGATCAAGGAGTAGATTAGTTCAGAGATTTAACCACAAAAACAAAGGAACAGATCAAAAAAACTTCAAAATCTAATGACAACATCATTTTCAGAAGAACAAAACGAAGTTAATCAAAGATTCCGTGTTTGAATTAAGTTTGAATTTCAATTGATTTCAATTTTTAGGGTTTAATACATGATTTATCTTCAAAAATAAGAGTTCCATTCATTTGAATTCAGTTTTGAAATAGTTCGATACTGATATCTCCTAGATTCAAACTAATTTTATTTGATTTTGTTGCATGTAATGAAAGACAACAAAATCAACTGATTCTGTTGGTCTTATTGATACTAATTTCATTCAATTTGATGTTGCATGTGATGAAAAGACAAATCGAACTGCTTCTGTTGGTGTTTAAGGAATCGAATACTTCTGCTGGTGAAAAGAAATCAGTAAAGGTAAGAAACCTGCTGGTGATACTAATTTCATTCGAACTATAGTTTATTTTGAATCTCTGCAATCATTCTATAGTAAAAAGGTATTTTACTACATATTTTGGAGAAACAACATGTAGTTGATTTCATATTTGAATTAGAACTGTAGTTTCCTTCATATTTGGAGGAAACTTATGCCAGTTGTTCCCATATTTGGAAGCAACTGGTAGTAGTTTGCCTTCATATTTTGAGTCAGTTGTGCATCTATGCCTTATAAGTTGAAAACTAGTACTTGTTGTATGCTGTTGAATGCAATGGAACATGTTAAATGGTTCTGAAGACATCCTATACTACTGGACTTTTGCTAGTTGTTCACATTATGTTCTGAAATGAATTTTGCTTTTGGAAGAAACTGGTACTAGTTTCCTTTGTATTTTGGAGGCAACTTATGCTAGTTGTACCCAGTTTTTGTCATTTCTAGAGGAAACTTAAGGTAGTTTATCTCAATTTCCTAAGACAACTTAAGGTAGTGGAGTCAGATTTTGGTAGTTCCTCCTATATATGGAGACAACTTGAATTAGTTAGCTCTATTGAGATTTCATGCTAACTATTTCTATTCTCTGAACAACACTAGTATGAAGAGGACATCACCAAGATTGAAGGAAATGGCAACCAACTCTGCAGATAATGATCCCAGCAACAAAGCAACAAAAACTGTTGATAAAGTTCCACACGGAAAAGGTATGAAAAGAAAACTTATAAATCTTCTTTTAATTAGCTGTCTGTATCTGTGTAATATATGTTAATTGGATAGTTTGCATGATTGCAGGTAAAAAGAAGAAGATAGAAACAACATTAGCATATAAATCTGGATTATTACCATTGTTAGATATGAGTTACTGATAGACACATTTTTGTGTCTGAATTGTCCTCAGTGTCTCTATTGTTAGTGCTTGATTCTGTTCTTATTATGGTGTTTTTATGTTTGTGTAGGTGTTTTTGGAGAAATCCGCTTGTGTGGAAAAAGTTGCTCAAAAAGTGCTATTTGGACCCCCGGAGAAAATTACTAAAGGCACCCTCACTTTGGATAAGGGAAACCCCAGTTGGGCACCTGCTATTCGCACCCCCCTGTCTGTTAGGGGGAGGTCATCCCCAACCTTTCAAAATGCTGATTTGGCGGGAAATTTGGGTCTTCATTGGCAGAATTTAGAGTTGGATTTTTGGGTGTTTCGAGAGAGATTCAATCGCTGAAACTCTTTGTGACGACTTGATTGGGCCTAACAGGCTTGGTTTGGGTCTTTGGCTCGACTAAAATTGGCTAGATAACTCGCGAGGAGAAATCAGAGGCATGAGAGTTTCACGGGATTGTTTTACTCCTTCCCGTGTTTCTCAGTGGCTGGCTTGTGTTGGGAGAAGTCTTTACGGATTCCGTGTTGTGTTTGGAGTGAGTAAGCACGATTTGACTGCTGCAGATACGTACATGAAACAAAAAGGGAAGAAAATATATTTTCTTTACTGCCGAGTGATGACATGTTATTTTGAGTTATTGCGTGTGATTCCTTTGTCCTGTTGGGTATAAAAGAGGAGTAGGGGATGCGTACAAGAGACACGGAGAGTTTGGGAGAGTTTGGAGCACAACAGAGTGAAGATTGATCGAGTTGCGGAATTGTTTTCTGCTGCTGTTACACCAAGAACACGAAGAACAGACGGCCAAAGACCGTCGTTCTTCAACAGTGTCAACGACAGAACCTTGAGGGTCATAGTACTGCAGAGCTTGTGATGCATATTTATTATCGTTCTTTGTAACAGTATTTTGCAACATTTATAAACGTTGCAAACACCCGGTTTTAATCATTTTCTCTCCATTTCATCTTTGTAAACAATTTTTGAGCATGAATCAATACTTTGAGAAAGTTTACACAATGATGGGCTAAACCCAATCCTTGGGGCGATGGAGGAAGCTATCTTTCCAATGAAAAAGTGGTAATTCTTAATTATTTAATTTGTGCAATTTTTAATTATGATTATTTTCCTAGATTGAAAATAGATTTTATGATTTTTGTTAAACAATTGTATTTTCTATTGATGGAATATGCTTAGCCTAGGTTTTTGATATCCCATGCTTTGGATTAACAGTTGTTGTTTCTAAAAAATATACTTTTGCAATAGTTGAGAATCAAATTGAACATGTGAAATTGCATGATTGTATTTAGTATCACTTTGGATTGGTAAATAGAAGAATCCTAGCCCCAGCCTCTCCATAATTTCCAAACAACTTTTTAATTGAGCTTGTTATTTTTATTTACAAAAATTAAGTCTAAAAAAATCTTCTTTCACAAGTCTTGAACGAACCTATTACTACAACATCATTGAAAATAACCATCCGTTACTACTTGTATAAATTATTGAAAGATAAGTCAGACCATGGGAAAGCCTTAAGAGAGTCTCCGTATTGGGGTTTTGTTGAACCATTCTTTAAAAAACAACCAGAAAACAGGCCTCCAAAAGACGTAACGGTTGAAAGAGATGTATACACTAAGATTCCTCAAGCTATGGAGATGCTTCTCAGTTGCCATGATAATGTAGTAGTGAGGAAGAAGGTGGAAGTTGGATTTATTTTTAATAAAAAGGTTTATGTTCCAAAAGCAGATGACTTTGTTTTTTTCTTCAATGTGCAAAGAAGGCCTGAAGATGCTGAATTGGAGAAGACATTGAGTAAAGTAACTAAAGAGCACATAAGATTCTTGCATAAACATTTCCCCCCAATAGAAGGCAAAGACTACAAAGTTACAAGGCAACAAATTAATACGGTGTTGAGAGAAGAAGCTGAAAATGGAAAGGACCATGCGTTGTTTCTGATTTTCTTTGGCATGTAGTTGTGCACCGTGTTCTTTTTCACGGATACTAGTGGAGCTTACTTTACTCAAAAATGGTTGCCATACTTGTTCTCAATGCATAGAGTGTCGTGGCCAGACCACATAGTGAAATATTTGATGGATAATATTAAGAAACCAAAAGGAAAAGATGGTCTTAAACGTGTACCTGGGTGCATACTATTAGATCATTGCTCGGTCGAACTCGCATGCGTTGCTATCTCAAGCATGTTTGTCAATGTTAGTGATCAAAACTATAAGTCTTGATTTCTAGTATACTATTAGCTAAGTCTTGGACTAGGATAGAAAGTGTAGTTGAGCTCAAGACTCCATGGCAATCATCATACAAGACGAAGAACTAGTCAAGAAACTGGTGGAAATTCATCGACTAAAAGGTATGTGGAGACTTGAACTTATCTATCACTCAAAAGTCTATCTACTCTATCTCCTATCTTGAGACAAGGTCGTTTTGCTATATAGACTATGATTATACACATTTTCTATTTCGAGCCGAGTTTATCTCGCTTATCTATTTCTCGAAATATATGTTGGTAAGCTTTCGCTTTGGCCAAGTTCATCTTTACTATTGAAGAAAGTCATATTATGTTTCAATCACTTGAAATGGCTTTGACGAAAAATGGTTTGTGAATAACAACTATATAACGTCCTCTAAGAATGTTTCAATGATTGAAATGAGAGTTTAGATTATATAACCATGGAAGGATATAAACATTGTGTGGTAACACATATGTGTGTAAGTCCTTATTCCTTGAACCAAAGTATGCGTACTTTGCTGCTCAGGAAAACCGGAACCAAGTCCGCATACCAAGTCCACGTATTGTCGGAAGTTCTCGACCCGAGAAAATCTGCTGGAGTTTGTGAACTTAAAACAAACTTATTCTGGGTACTTAAGTCCGCGTACCAAGTCTGCGTACTTAAGTTGGTTATTTTCTAAAAACGATTATTCGTGAACTTAAACTTATATAAACTAAGGAATGCAAGTTTCCAAACCGTGGCTATAAAGTTCATGAATCGATTCGAGTGAATCAAATCGTTTTTGTTTCAATTGTGTTTATTATAAAAATCTAAGGAATTGAACTGTAGTTGCAGGAAATCCTACACTACACCCCTCACAAGAATCCACACAACTAAGACATTTGAAGATGAATAACTATGATTTTTATTGATTAATTCCTTGAACGTTTACAAGATAAAATGGAAAAGAGCTAAAGAAATTACAATCACTAGAAACTTTCTCTCTCCTAATGACTTTCCCAACACTCGGAAAAAGATCTCCCTTCAACAGTCCTGCTCGACTCCTGATATAGGGTATTACACATTGGATAACAGCTAAGCTGTCCTTTATTTTCGGGAATGACTTGTGAAATATCGCTAGTGTACAATTATATAATCTCGCAACTATCCTAAATCTCGCTAGGTCTTCACATCTTTCTCGTGTTTTGGCTGCCGTCATTCATTGCGTCATTTATATTACTCATTTGCGACACTATCGCAATATCGTTGTTTATTGATCTCGCGAGGTATTGTTGTTGCGATATTTTGATCCTACATATTGCCTCTTCTCATGTCTTCTCTGGGAAGAAGAGAATGTCATGAGAATTAGTATTTTTGAAATGCCTCAACGGTTCATCTTTTTCTGTTATGATCCCGTACTTTCACACAGAATTTATTACACATGTTTCTTCTTCCGCTCTTTTCTTGACACGTCTCTTTCAACCATCTTTTCTTGACCATTCACGTCTCTTCTCGCATTAAATGCATTTATCTTCTCGAGAATTTTTCTCTATATATAGTTTTCTCACCTTCCTCTTCTTCTTTTTTACTTTCTCTCTGCAAATCCTCTTCAATTCTTCTCCTCCGCCATTCACGTTCTGCCATCAGAAATCTTTCTTTTCTTCTTTCTTTTGATCTTTAACTGTCTAATCATTCCCATACTCTAAGAATGGCTCCACCTGGTCGTAGATATGAAACCCTTTTGGATGAGATTCAAAAGAAGTTACAAGAGAAAGGTTTCACCTTGTTTATTGTTCCCAATCAAGAATCTTCATCTATTCTTTCTGTTGTTGTTTACTCGATCATCATTGTGATGATCAAAAATCATAATCTCGCTAGGTCAGCTTCTCGCAGGTCTTCCCATTCCTCTCTACAATCCCGAACTGCCCTTGTTCTATGAAATCCTTGCTCATAAGAAATTCCCGCGAGCTATTTATCAATTAAGTGGTGATTGCATCCGTCTAATGCTTGAATTCGCCAATCGTGGCGCCGGTAAAGGATCTCTATATCCTGATGACGTCAGAGATCCTAAATTCGCAAACTTAGAGATAATCGGCGACAAGTACTCGAGAGAAAACTTTTTTGAAAATTATGAAGTGATAAATATGAAAAATGATAAATCTCGCTGGGGTGCTCGATTAAAAAGAAAAGAGAACGTTCCCGACGATAAGATACTCATGTTAGATATTGATTGGAATTCTGGCAAGAACAATGTTCCTCGCTACTCTAAAGATGAGAAGTGGTCTATCTTTCCACTATTTTTGAACGGACCTTACATTTCAGGTTCCAATATACTCCCTGCGAATCTCGCAAATTATCACCCTTGGGTATTTAATTGGCCCGAGAAAGCAAAAGAGGTATACTTCCTAACTTTTACTTATTTTACAATCTTCATTTCCTCTTATATCTAATCTCGCGAATTTTTCAGATCACCAAATTGAGAAGGAGCTACAAAATAAATCCAAAGGCGAGTACTCTGGCGATACTTCGTTCAATCACGGATGAAGTAAGAAATATTTTTCCTTATTATTTTTAACAATATTGTTGCCTCTGTTTCTTATCTTCATTCGTTTGCGAAGGTTGGCGTTGAAGAGAATGATATTTCTGAAGCTGCGAAGGCTAAAGGCAAGAATAAAATCACTCTTCGCAAGGATAAATCTTCTGCTCCATCTTCTAAAAAACGGAAAATCCATCCCTCTTCTCACTCTAATTCCCAAACCAGCGAGAACTCTGATGATGATAATAATGAGATTGATACTTCTTTTGCGAAGGATAATCATTCAGTCGAATCTGCTATGGCGCAACTGTCTAGTGTTTTCTCTGATTCTATGCAAGGAATGAGAGATGATCGTTTTTCTGCTACTTGCGAAGCTCTCGCAAATATCTGCGATGCCCCCTGCTAGCTGTAGTTGCAGGAAATCCTATACTACACCCCTCACAAGAATCCACACAACTAAGACATTTGAAGATGAACAATAATGATTTTTATTGATTAATTCCTTGAACGTTTACAAGATAAAATGGAAAAGAGCTAAAGAAATTACAATCACTACAAACTTTCTCTCTCCTAATGACTTGCCCAACACTCGGAAAAAGATCTCTCACAACAGACTTGCTCAGCTCTTTATATAGGGTAGTACACAATGGATGACAGCTAAGCTGTCCTTTATTTTCGGGAATAACTTGCGAAATATCGCTAGTGTACAATTATATAATCTCGCAACTATCCTAAATCTCGCTAGGTCTTCACATCTTTCTCATGTTTTGGCTGCCGTCATTCATTGTGTCATTTATATTACTCATTTGCGACACTATCGCAATATTGTTGTTTATTGATCTCGCGAGGTATTGTTGTTGCGATATTCTGATCCTACATCTTGCCTCTTCTCATGTCTTCTCTGCGAAGAAGAGAATGTCATGAGAATTATTATTTTTGAAATGCCTCAACGGTTCATCTTTTTCTGTTATGATCCCGTACTTTCACACAAAATTTATTACACATGTTTCTTCTTCCGCTCTTTTCTTGATACGTCTCTTTCAACCATCTTTTCTTGACCATTCACGTCTCTTCTCGCATTAAATGCATTTATCTTCTCGAGAATTTTTCTCTATAGATAGTTTTCTCACCTTCCTCTTCTTCTTATTTACTTTCTCTCTGCAAATCCTCTTCAATTCTTCTTCTCCGCCATTCACGTTCCTGCTACTGTAAATCTTTCTTTTCTTCTTTCTTCTGATTTTTAACTGTCTAATCATTACCATACTCTGAGAATGGATCCACCTGGTCGTAGATATGAAACCCTTTTGGATGAAACTCAAAAGAAGTTACAAGAGAAAGGTTTCACCTTGTCTACTATTCCCAATCAAGAATCTCCATCTATTCTTTCTGCAAAGTTGTTTATTGATCATCATTGTGATGATAAAAAAATCATAATCTCGCTAGGTCAGCTTCTCGCAGGTCTTCCCATTCCTCTCTATAATCCCGAACTGCCCTTTTTCTATGAAATCCTTGCTCATGAGAAATTCTCGCGAGCTATTTATCAATTAAGTGGTGATTGCATCCGTCTAATGCTTGAATTCGCCAATCGTGGCGCTGGTAAGGGATCTCTATATCCTGATAATGTTAAAGATCCTAAATTCGCAAACTTAGAGATAGTCGCTGACAAGTACTCAGTAGAAAACTTTTTTGAAAATTATGAAGTGATAAATATGAAAAATGATAAATCTCGCTGGGGTGCTCGATTGAGAAGAAAAGAGAACATTCCCGACGATAAGATACTCATGTTAGATATTGATTGGCACTCTGGCAAGAACAATGTTCCTCGCTACTCTAAAGATGAGAAGTGATCTGTCTTTCCACTATTTTTGAACGGACCTTACATTTCAGGTTCCAATATACTCCCTGCGAATCTCGCAAATTATCACCCTTGGGTATTTAATTGGCCCGAGAAAGCAAAAGAGGTATACTTCCTAACTTTTACTTATTTTACAATCTTCATTTCCTCTTATATCTAATCTCGCGAATTTTTCAGATCATCAAATTGAGAAGGAGCTACAAAAGAAATCCAAAGGCGAGTACTGCAGCGATACTTCGTTCAATCACGGATGAAGTAAGAAATATTTTTCCTTATTATTTTTAACAATATTGTTGCCTCTGTTTCTTATCTTCATTCGTGTGCGAAGGTTGGCGTTGAAGAGAATGATATTTCTGAAGCTGCGAAGACTAAAGGCAAGAATAAAATCACTCTTCGCAAGGATAAATCTTCTGCTCCATCTTCTAAAAAACGGAAAATCCATTCCTCCTCTCACTCTGATTCCCAAACCAGCGAGAACTCTGATGAAAATAATGATGAGGTTGATACTTCTTTTGCGAAGGAGAATCATTCAGTCGAATCTGCTATGGCGCAACTTTCTAGTGTTTTCTCTGATTCTATGCAAGGAATGGGAGATGATCGTTTTTCTGCTACTTGCGAAGCTCTCGCAAATATTTGTGATGCCCCCTGCTAACGGATAATGATTCTTTTCGTGGAGTTTCCAGGACAATGACTCCTAGTTTCTTAAATGCACTTAGTGCCTTGGTATGTTCATATCTCTTTATTTCTTTGTGATTTCGATTATAAACCTTATCTTAACAATTTCTTTACTTTCCTTTGTAGTCTGGGAGAGCTTCCTTTGTTGTTGCCTCAGATCTCGAGAAAAGGCACAACAATCTTGAAAATAAAAACCTTCAACTTAAAGAGAAGAACAAAGGACTAGAAGTTGAAGTTGCGACCTCTCGCAAGAAGAATTAAAATGAGATTGCTGCTCTTCGCAAAAGAATTCAACAGTTGGAAGCTGAGTCTTCTACCCAAAAGAATAAAATATCTACCCTTCAAAGTGCTAATCAGCAACTTTATGGTATAAAACTCTTCTCTTTTCTTCGTTTCTACTTTGTCATTTATTTTTCTTTGCCTGACTTATCATTTTCGCAGACATTTATAACCTTTCTGACGAAGCCATCCTTCTCCATTCATTTCCTGAGCCTATGGATGATGATGCCCTTCTCGCTCATCTCAACGAATCTTTAAGTAGTTCGTCAAACAAAATTAACTCTCTCTCATTAAATGAACTTCGAACCAAATTTTATCTCTTAGAAATTGAGCATAGATCTAGTTTAGGTTTAGGCAACCGATTTAAACGTCTATATCTTAGTTCCCACGAGAAAAATAATATTCTAAGGAAGAAAATTAGTAGACTTATAGATGACAAGGATCGCATTGCTAATCAAGGTGCACAGGCATTAGCGAAATTCCAAAAAAATCTTCTTGAAGTTCAAATTGAACGAGATGAATCTTTTCGCCAAAATGCCATACTTAATGAGCGAGAAAATCAAATTCGTTCACTTCTTGTCATAAATAGTGATGATGAATTCGCTTGGGCTGCGAAAGTTCTAGATAATACCAGAAATAACTTAGGTGTTAACGTCAGTCTTCATGCTGAGCATACTGCCTTGGTTAAAGATATGATTTCTCACAGAGAAGGTTGTTAACTGTTCTTCTTTACTTTACCACTTCTTTTTTGTGAAACTGCTATTAAGTTACTGACTCATTATCATACGTTCGCAGAACTTTGAGAAGAGATATCAAACAAGGATTGAAGAACTTGAATCAAAAAAAACTTGCAAAGGACCTCTCTCTTCGCAACGACAAGTATTCCAAGTTGAAGAAGCAATTACAAACCATCAGCGAATTTTAATAATGATGTTTGTTTGTTTTTCGCAATCAAACTATTGAGACAGTTTGCAATGACCACAGTATTCCTCTTTCTTCATATCTATGTCTTCTTGATGAGGTTCCTGAAAATATACCTTCCTTTGATGTTTCCGATAGTGATGCTAGCGAAGAAGAGGAGTCTGATGAAAAAGAAGAATGAACTGAGAGATAGCTCCATTTTTCTTTTTCCCTTCTTGTGATATTTGTACACTCATCTCTCTAGCCTTCCATTTTTGTAATCTCTTCTCAGAAATCATCATATGAAGATAAATAACAAGTTTTTACTCTAATCATTCCCATACTTGCCTCTGTTATTTATTTTCACATGAGAGATTATATCGATAATCTTTAAGTAATAATACGTCTTATTTTCGCAATTGCTGTTGCTAACCCTTCACAAATAAATGAAGAAATATAGCCATTTTCGCAAGCTTATTTGCTTATTCAATTTCGTGTGTTGTCTTATCTTCATTTATGTTGAAATTCATTATTGCGACAAGATCGCAGGACGTCTTTACATTTTCATGTAATGACCCATTGATCTTGCCTTATCATTGCTCTTGTGTGGTCTTATTTTGCCTTCCTAGTTAAAGGTCTTATTTTGCCACCCCTCATTTTTGCGACAATATGACAGGCATAAAAATTATTGCGAACTTGAAGCCCCATGACATTGCCGTCTTGCGACAAAATCGCAGGACGTCTTTACACTTTCATGTAACGACCCATTGATCTTGTCTTATCATTTCTTTAGTATTTTTGCCTCTGCAGGATATTTTTCTTGCGACAATATGACAGGCCTAAAAATTCTTGCGAACTTGAAGCCCCATGACATTGCCGTCTTGCGACGAAATCGCCGGACGTCTTTACACTTTCATGTAAAGACCCATTGATCTCGTCTTACCCTCGCGTTAGTATTATTGCCTCTTCAAGATCATCGCACAAATATGACAAGCCTAAATTTTCTTGCGAAAATAGAGCCTCATGACATTTGCGTCTTAAGACACTTATCGGCTCCCTAATGGAGGGTGCCGCCCTTATCATCTCCCCGGTTGCCCCTTCAAGGAGGCGTACATCGGCCATACAAGACTATCTCCTCCCATCCGGTATTAACAACAACTTGATTGTTTTCGCAGCCTCTTATCCCTTATACCTATAGGGTTTATGGTTACAAGACCGCACCCTAAGTGGAGTTTTCTTCGGGCCGAGTGCAAAGCATGTGCCAAGACTTGCCAAGAATGGCCGAGACACTTCAAATGCCCTGGCACTCTTGGCTCAACCGTGTACCTCGGCGCCTTGGTCATACACCGACTCCTTAGAAGAGACCCTCGGTCGTCCAACCAGGGTATAACCTTATATATATAGTTGGAAATCCAAGGTATCTCCCCGGATGGGCTTTATTGACCCCAAATTTTCATGACTCAGGTTCCGTGGGCGGTGTAACCTTTTCCCCGAGCCATGTCAAGAGATACCCCTTATATGATGCACTTTAGGTCTTACATTTGCCTCTTGCGAAATATCATTCGCGAACTAGGTGTACGCCATAAAGGTTCGTCCCATTCACTCATTCTTTCATTTCTATGAATTCTTGCAATCATTCATTAATTTTTGATTAAAATTTCTCATCATCTATGTGAATTTATCACATAATCTTGCTTCATTTGCTGAAATCTCGCTGTAATTATTCAACCAAACTTTCGTTATATTCATGAATCGCGAGACTTTCGCGTACTCCTTCCTTGATCATCATATTCTTTGTACCTTTGACATATCTTTGTCACCCCAAACATTTTTGTTTCTAAACAATCTCTAAAATCAATTATTTATTTCTTACACTTCTTACTCTTGTTGCTCTCTGTTTCTTCATTCAAATTCCCTGATATTTCCTTCCCTTTTGCGAGACCATCGCAATTTCCAATTGTTTTCAAGCATTGGTCTCGCAATATATCTTCATCTCTCACTTCTATTGTGTCCACCATCAGTCTTTCTCTTCTTTGCTCTTCTTTGATATTCCACTTCCAATTCTTCTTTTGAGCAGCCCTTTCCTCGCAAGACTCCACATCAACTTCATAGCACTTTTGTCCTTCAACCCAATCTCCTTTTATAACTCCAACACCACTGGGATGAGGAAATTTGATGCACTGGTGGTAAGTTGATGCTACACCCAAGATTTCATGTAACCAGGGTTGCACAATTAATGCATTATAGGGGGATTCCACATCGACTATGCAAAACAAGATTTCAGTTGATAATCCTTTCAGCGGTATTCTCATGCGAGTTTCTCATTTAGGTTTATTGGCAGTACCATTAAAACCTGTAGTTGCGGGAAATCCCACACTACACCCCTTACTCAATTTTGCTTAATTAATCCCTTGAAAGATGTAAGATCAAGAATATTTATTGATTGAATTAATGAGATATTTACATAGAAAAATAGAATTACACTTGGAAGTTAAAGTACTCTTAAACTTTCTCTCTCCTAATGACTTGCTCAACAATTTCCCCCCCATGAACAGACTCATTGAGCCCTTTATATAGGGTAATACATAGTGGATGACAGCTAAGCTATCCTTTATTTTCGGGAACGTCTCGCGAAGTGTCGCAAATGCACGAATATTCATTCTCGCGACACTTCTTGACCCTCGCCAGGTTTCGTGTCTTCCAATTGTTTTGGGTGTCGTTATTCTTCGCGTCGTTTATTTTAGCTATCTGCGACTGCCTCGCGACACCGTCGTTTATTAATCCCGCGAGCCTTGTTCGTTGCGATATTATGATCCTACATCTTGCCTCTTTTTCCTTAAATATTGCTTGAAGAGCGATCTTTAAGGAAAACCTGTTGTTGTAGTAATCTTTGGTCTTTGTTGATGAAGGAACGAGCAGAAGAATACCGGACTTGAAAAGTACGTACTTGCCTCTATTCTTTGCGAAGTTCCGAAGCTTTGCGAAGTGAATAAGAAGTATTATCTCTTGAAGTATGCGAAGTATGAAGTATCCTTGAAGAAGTATAAGAAGTACTCAATCCTCGAAATATATAAGAAGTATGAAGTATCCTTTGAGAAGTATAAGAAGTACTTAATCCTCTAAATATAAGAAGTATTGCGAATCCATTATGCGAAACTCCCGCTCCATGTTCTTTGCCTCATGCTATGCTGTAATGCAAATAAAAATTTAGATTAGTATTCAACATTTCTTTTATCAAAAATATTCATTTAATTGCAAGTTCAAATCGTTTTTCTTTGTTTTGATTTCCTTTGTATAACTTATTTCATTTCATCCGATAAAACATCCTTCATGGAAATGATCCTAATAGGTACCCCTTATATGACGCACTTTAGGTACATTGCCTCTTGCGAAATCATAGGGTAAATTCGCGAACTAGGGTGTACGCCATAAAGGTTTGCCCGCTACTACTCTCCATGTTGGATATCATTCTCATTTGAAACAAAACAAGTATTTAAGGGAAATATATAAATTGATCTTTGCGAGATATTGTTCTCGGTTTCTCTTGTAATATCTGCGAGATTTTTCTCGAATTATTGTAATCGTGAAATCTTTGTAGTTCGAAATCTTTGTAATTCTCAAATTATCTCGCCTTTTTGTAAATTAAATCAAAAATCTTTTATTTTTTGTAAGTAAAATGTTTAAGGAAAGTGGTACTTAGCTTTTGTGGTTTGTTGTTGTTGATCTCGCGCAGAAAAAAAAAGAAATGTGAGAAGTGAGACTTGAACCCTTGACCTGTCTCTTGCATATTCTCGCACCATACCAACTGTTCTAACCCTCTCTCGCGAAATTCATTCGCGAGATAATCATCAACTTTCTTCTTTGCGAGATAAGCAAAGTCTGTGCGAAATTTCGCATAACAAAAATAAGTGTGCGAGAGCAAGAATTGATCCTGGCGACCTTCTCGCTCGCATTCATGCCTCCTGACCAACTGTGCTAGCCATGCCTCTGCGAAGTGTTTCTGCGAAATGATCACCTACTTTCTTCTTGCGAGATACTGTTTCGAAAAATCCATGCAAAAAATGGACGTTCAATGGGACTTGAACTCGCGACCATGAACTCATTAATTTCGCAGGTGACCAACTGTGCTGCCTCTTGTTTGCGAAAGAATGAAACAACCTTGCGAGATTATCCATTTTTTTCCCTCTTTGCAAAGCAAAAAATTCTTTGCGAGGAGGGAGATTCGAACCCGCGACCTCTGGTTTGCATACTTCTTCTCTGACCATCTGGGCTATTTGCTGCTTGCGAAATAATGAAACAATATTGCGAATATACTCATTTTCTCCTCTCTAGGCTGTAGAAAAAAATGTGAAAAAATATGACTGTGGCGAGATTTGATCTTGCAACATCAAGCTTCTTCGCTCCAACTCAAACCATCTGTGCGAGCTTCTTTTTGTGATAAAATTCACAGCGTTTTGTTCTTATCCTTTTCTTCATTCTTCCTTTATTTCCTTCAACAATTTTCCTTTTGATTTTTCTCCTGAACACGGAATTCTTTCATTCAAACTTTAATTTTCTTCCTTGAATTTCACCACAACAACTAATTTTTTCTCTTCTTCTTTTCATGTCTTTAAATTGTCTGATCTTTGTTTACTCCCTGAAAGTGTGATTTCTTCCATGAAATTTCCATTTTTGAACCTAAACTTTGTAGATCTAGAAAAATATGAACAATAACTAATTTTCATGGAAATTTCTTGATCCAACAAGTTACAGGAAGGATAAAATCCATTATTCTCTCCCTGTTTCTAGCGCATATGTAGTTGCGGGAAATCCCACACTACACCCCTTACTCAATTTTGCTTAATTAATCCCTTGAAAGATGTAAGATCAAGAATATTTATTGATTGAATTAATGAGATATTTACATAGAAAAATAGAATTACACTTGGAAGTTAAAGTACTCTTAAACTTTCTCCCTCCTAATGACTTGCTCAACAATTTCCCCCCCAAAAGAAGAAGAAGCTCTCCCATGAACAGACTCATTGAGCCCTTTATATAGGGTAATACATAGTGGATGACAGCTAAGCTATCCTTTATTTTCGGGAACGTCTCGCGAAGTGTCGCAAATGCACGAATATTCATTCTCGCGACACTTCTTGACCCTCGCCAGGTTTCGTGTCTTCCAATTGTTTTGGGTGTCGTTATTCTTCGCGTCGTTTATTTTAGCTATCTGCGACTGCCTCGCGACACCGTCGTTTATTAATCCCGCGAGCCTTGTTCGTTGCGATATTATGATCCTACAAAACCATAAATTTTATAGGTTGAAGGTATCAGATATTCATCTTTCCCTCCCATCGTCTTGTAAGTGTGGTAAAAAAGGATGTTTACCGAGCTTCCAGTATCAATTAAGATTCTATTTATAGCCCATGAATTTTCTGCCCCATCATCTTCATCATCAACAGGTTTTGGGTTAATCTCCAATCTTACCACTAATGGACTGTCATGCATCTCGCCACCTTCAGGTACCTATTCTGCGGTAAAAGAAATAATCTGCGTTTGCCATTCTTTTAGTGGCGATGTCTTCGCGATGTTCATTACTTCTCTATTGTCAGCATCTCTTGCGAAAACCCTACTGAGAACGCTATCATGGAAATCTTCAATTGTCCTGTACGAATGTACGATAGAGTTGCAGAACAAGTTTTTGACTTTCGCTCCAACTTCCACTACAAATGTTTCTTTCCCTTTTGTTGTATTTACTTTGTGAATTTCTGGAGGTGTTGGTAATGGTTGAGTCTTCTCTTCACATTTTAAGAATTTATTTAGTTTCCCTTGGTCTATCATTCTGAGGATGATTCTTTTTATATTCCTGCAATCATTCGTTTGGTGTCCATGAAAATGGTGGTAGGAACAAAATTCATGACTTCTGTCGCCTGGAGGTGGTTCATTCCCCATGTTCCAAGGTGCAGGTATGTTTTCCATCAGGATTATAGCTTCCCATATCTTCTCCACGCTAGCATTTAGTGGTGGCATCTTGATTTCTTCCCAGACTACCCTATGACCTCGCTGCCCTCTATGATAGTTATGCCTCTGACCTCCATAGATTTCTTGCGGATTATGCCTCTGACCTCCATAGGTTTCTTGCGGCTGATCAAGCCTTTGAATTTTATTATTTCCGCCACGGTTGTAGAAATTTCTTTCTCTTTCAAATTCTTCCTGATCGCGACTTCCCATGGCTACCAACTTTTGCTGACCATCATCTGGTATCCTCATTCCTTGTTGACCTTGAGAGGTACTCGCCACAGTGTTTATCAATTTGGGTAACAAACTTGCATTCGCAGCTCCACGAATTTGTATTCGCGACGGTATGATTCCATCTCATTTTGCTTTTCCTCTAGAGCAATATACTCCTCCCGAAGCTCTCGAACTCGGTCATTGTGATTGTATTCTTGACTCTAAAAATTTGAATATATAACGTATTTGTCACAACATAGCATTAATGAATGATAAGATGAGATATCTCTCCTCCACACGGCCAGCCATTTTGCTACACATTGTCTTCCATCTCACAGTTAGATGCTTCAAACTTTCACCAACCCTTTGTTTTAACCCAAATACATCTTCAATACCTGGTCGCGAGGAATTATTAATTATATATGCCCCTAAAAATATAGCCTGCAGGTGATTGAAAGATGTTATTGTATTCTTCGGTAGCCCCTCGAACCATTTCAAAGCTTCTCCTGTCAGACTTGATGCAAAATATTTGCACAATATAGCATCATGATTCTCCCATTGTAACATACATCTCATATAAGCTTTGATATGTTGTATTGCACAAGTTGTTCCATCGAAAATGCTGGTTAATGTAGGTAAGTTTCACTTCGGTGGTATTCCTCCTAATTGTATCTCTTGTGTGAACGGAGTTTTCGCAGCTTCTTCTATGGCTTCATCCAACTGTCTCTTTCCTCCTCCCCTTTTACTATTCATCATTCCTCTCATTTCTGCCAATTCTCTCAAAATTTGTTCATTTACATCAGAACTTGAATCTATTGGTCTTTTTAGTTTTGCTTCTCTTCTCCTGCGTTCATGTCTGCTTTGACTTTCATCATTCTCTTCTCGTCTTTCTCTGCGATCTTCTCCTTCACTTCTTTCACGAATTCGCACACCGTTATATCTATCAATTTCTCTTCTTTGTTGCCTATCAGCTCTCATTTGTGCTCTTTCATATTCTTCATTAATATTATCATTGTTGCGATTTTGTTCTCGCCTTCTTTCTCGATTATCATGATTATTATGGCGAATTGCCTCTTCTAACTCTTGTTCTTCCATTTCTGCTCTCAATCTTTCTCTCTCGCGAGCTAGACGTGCTTGTTTAACATAATGTCTTTCAATTTCACCCTCAATATCTTTTTGCTTCCTCTGTGCTTCTCTCCCATGCAATATTCTTCTTCCTTCTTCTTGATTTTCTTCATCAACTGGATTATTATGCCTCTGACGCTGCCTATTTCCTTGATTTCCATTATTCTGCCCATTTTGAAGAGTCTCGGGACGTGGAATATAACGATCTTCCATCATTTCTCTTCTCTCGCAATGTTTTGTGCCTGGATTTTGTGCTTCTTCTTGGTTTTCTTTATCAACATTTTCAATAGGTAAATTTCTCCTTCTTTCCTCTCTAACTGATCTTGAGCTTGATCTTGTAGTGCTTCTCGACCTTCTATTTTGTAATCTCATGTTTTCCATCCTCAATTCATGATTCTGTCTTGTTAAATTTGCACGTTCCTCTGCCTCTAATCGTCTTTCTTCATGTATTGTTTGTCTCAACGCCTCTAATGCTGCGATTTCTTCATTTCCATGAATTATTTCTCCATTCCCTTCTCGGTCTCTCCCCGCTTGTCCATTGTTTACCAATTGTTGTTCTTCTTCCCCTTCGTCCACAGAGTCTGATCTCCAAGTATGCACGCTTACCCTATCATAATCCACAGTTCTATCCGCTCATCAAGTTGAATTGGTGATTGAATTTGATTTTCTTCATTATTCCTTATGTTCCTTCTTGAGGATTCTCCCATTTCATTTCTCCCTTCTCCGGCAAGTCTCCTACTCCTTCTAACAGTTGTTGGTTGCTCGGATGCATTTCTCCTTCTAGCCATTTCTTAAATTTGGTAAACTGTTGAAAATTATATGAAATTCCTTCCCTTCTACTCCAAATTCTTTCAAATCACGATGTCAATCCTTACTCTCTCCCTGTTTCTAGCGCCAATATGTAGTTGCAGGAAATCCTACACTACACCCCTCACAAGAATCCACACAACTAAGACATTTGAAGATGAATAACAATGATTTTTATTGATTAATTCCTTGAACGTTTACAAGATAAAATGGAAAGGAGCTAAAGAAATTACAATCACTACAAACTTTCTCTCTCCTAATGACTTGCCCAACACTCGGAAAAAGATCTCCCTTCAACAGTCCTGCTCGACTCCTTATATAGGGTATTACACATTGGATGACAGCTAAGTTGTCCTTTATTTTCGGGAATGACTTGCGAAATATCGCTAGTGTACAATTATATAATCTCGCAACTATCCTAAATCTCGCTAGGGCTTCACATCTTTCTCGTGTTTTGGCTGCCGTCATTTATATTACTCATTTGCGACACTATCGCAATATCATTGTTTATTGATCTCGCGAGGTATTTTTGTTGCGATATTCTGATCCTACATGAACAACTCTCTAACTAGTTCATTTGAGTCATTTGAACTAGTTATGGTAAAGAAGAATATGGTTGATATGAAAGTGCTTATATGGCTAACCATTTGGTTAACTACTGTTGAACCAACTAAATGTACATGTTTGGGTACGGTTACACAAACCTAAAACGTGCATTTCATTTGTGTGTAACAAGCTAAGTTTCGATCTAACGGTTGAAAGATATTAGCTTGAATCTAATCAGATTTTCATCTAACGGTGAATATTGAATGCTTTGTTACCAAGGTAACGTAGATTGCAAACCCTGATTTGAAAGACTATATAAAGGAGAACTCTAGCAAATGGGAAACCTAATCCCCACACCTCCTATGTGATACTAGTTGTATAAGCTAGAGTCGATTCTCCTTTAACCTTAGGTTTCTATCGGGACCATGTAGGTTAACGACTTGAAGACTTCATTGGGATTGTGAAGCCAGTCCGATACTACTTTCTCGTAGTTGTGTGATCTGATCTTGCTGTTTCTATCGTACTAAGTACAATCGTAACGATTGTCTTGAGATTGATTTCTCCGATAGGAAAGATATAAAAGTAATCACAGACATCTTCGTCTCATCGTTTGTGATTCCACAATATCTTCTTTCTCCACGTCGATTAAGATTATTGTGAGGTGATTGATAATACTAGGTTGTTCTTCGGGAATATAAGTCTGGGTTATCAATTGGTTCCTGTTCACCTTGATTTATCAAAAGATGGAACAAAAACTCGTAGGTAATTCTATGGGAGACAGATTTATCTATTACCGTAGACTTTTCTGTGTGATACAGATTTGTTTATTAAAGTCTTCGACTTTGGGTCGTAGCAACTCTTAGTTGTGAGTGAGATCAGCTAAGGGAATCAAGTGCGTAGTATCCCGTTGGGATCGAGACGTAAGGAGCGCAACTATACCTTGGATCAAGTGTGAGATTGATTGGGGTTCAACTACAGTCAGCATAGAAGTTAATTTGTAGTAGGCTAGTGTCTCAGCGGCTTAATACAAAGTGTGTGTTCAACTGGACTAGGTCCCGGGTTTTTCTGTATTTGCGGTTTCCTCGTTAACAAAATTCTGGTGTCTGTGCTATTTCTATTCCGCATTATATTTTGTTATATAAATGAAATATCACAGGTTGTGCGTTAGATCAATCAATTAGAATATCCAACCTTTGGTTGGTTATTTACATTGATTGACACTTGGATATTGGTCTTTGGTACCATCCAAGTTATCTCTCTTGTATTTAATTAGACTCGCAGATTTCTATTTGCTTGAGTAAGAATTAAATCGAGAGATCGAGATATCATAACTCTTTGATATACAGTTAATAAGACTGAGTCTAGTTGATTCTCTTAAAAGTATATTGGAGTTAGTCCATACAGATTGCTAAGCGAAATATTGGGCGTGGTTGTTGTACCCCCGCTTTTTTACATACCACTTTTGTTCGTAAAAAAAAAATGAAAAATTGTTGACAAGTTACTCTTGATCTAAAATGTTTTGAGAAACCTAACTAAAATTTCAAATGTTTTTTGCAGTATTGGTTTTTGGAACATAGCAACTACCTGCCGAAGCGACAAGGATTTGAACATTCGACTCCGAGATTCACTAGGTGGCACCAACTGGATTTGTGCAACAATTTGACGGTAGAAAGGAAAGATAAAGACGGGAATATGGTCTTCCCAGAAGGATTTACTATAAGTAAAAATTCTTATGTTACTTTAGTCATTACTGTTTAGTTTAGGCTTTATTTCCTAGTGTTATGAAACATCATATGTGGAAGAAACTTGCTCAAGTTGTCTCCATAAAATGAAAGCAACTTGATCAAGTTTGTTCCATAAATGAAAGCAACTTGATATAGTTGAAGCACTCTATATTCTAGATCCAACTAGCTCAAGTTGTACATTAACTTGCCACTGATTTTGAAGAAAAAAATGTTGACTAATTTGGAACTTTTCAGTTTACAGATGGCATTCGAGACGAACTATCACCACATGAGCAAGGACTAACTTACTTAAAAGAATTGGAAGAAGAATTAGAAATAGAAAAAGATTTCAACAACCTACTGTACGATTTACTTGCATAAGAGAGGCTAAATGGCGCATTCCTTGAAGCCGGAAATATTGCACTCCAAGAGGTCTTCTATAGGATTGAAGGGAGAGATCAGTTCTTAAGAAAGTTCATTGCTGATAACTACTTCCTTAGAAGCGTTTATGAAGCTAACAAGTATAAGATTAATTTGAGAGATGATCAACAGCAACACATGGCTGACGTTTACAAGAACTTGCAAGATTGGGAGGATTTGAATAACACATCAGAAAACCTCTCAAGGGAGAAGAAGTACAAGGAGTGGAGCGCAATGTTTCATGGTAAAACAACCAACCAACAGTCCTCCGAACATGAATCTAAAGAAGATGATGTGCAAGTAGGTGAAACTAAGGAAGAAGATAATGTAGGTGACACTAACGCAACAGAAAATGTAGGTGACAATAAAGAAGATGATGAGGAAGTCGGTGAAACTGAGGAAGAAGATAATGTAGGTGACACTAAAGCTACAGAAAATGTAGGTGACACTAAAGAAGATGATGAGGAAGTTGGTGAGGGAGTCAATTTAAATGCCGATGAGACAATGCAGGTAAACGAAGAAGAAATCTCTATTGCTGAAGAGGAAACACCATTAACTGCACTAAAGGAGCCGATTGAAAGAAAATATTTAGCCGAGGTAGATATGCCAGATAGTTATGATGAGTTGATGCAGGAAGTGGACATTGATGGTATAACTGGCAAATATTTCGCTAACATAACGCAAGTGAAAGGCAATATACAAGAAGAAACAAAGGTAAGTCCAGTTGTGCCAGTGGAGAAAGAACCAGTTGCAATAGAGGAAGAGTAAGAAAAGGCAAGTCCAGTTGCGCCTATGGAGAAAGAACCAGTTGCAATGGAGGAAGAGCAAGTTGCAATGGAGAAAGATCAGAAAAAGACAACTCCAGTTGCAACGGAGGAAGAGCAGGATGAAAGAACAAGTCCACAGCAATGTATGAAGAACCAGTTAGAGACGAGAAAGAAAACACAACTCTAGTTGATGAAGAAGATGCATCAGAAAGGTAAAATTCATTCATTTACTTAGTAGATTGCTAATAATTCTTATTGGAAGGTAAAATTCATTCAATTGTCTCCATTGTTATTCATTCATTTACTTAGTACTAAATAATTCTTGGATGGAAGCAAGTTGCCTCAAGTTGTCTCCATATGTGGAAGCAACTTGCTCAAGTTGTCTCCATATGTTTAGGAAGCAGCTTGCCTCAAGTTGTCTCCATATGTTTAGGAAGCAACTTATTCAAGTTGGAAGCAACTTGCTCAAGGTGTCTCCATAAGTGGAAGCAACTTCCTCAATGTTGTCTCCTCTACTTGTTTTCAGTGTGCTGTGTTTTTAATGATTTTTTTCCTCCCTCTGTGCTTTGCTGAAATTGCAGGCAAGTATCATATTGTACACAAGAGAATGAGGATGAAAAGAAAAAAGCAGATGAAATGGTTGTTGTTCTACACACTCCAAGAAGCAATAACGAAGCATGTGTGCAAACCCAATCTTTTGAAGGTCCATCTTTTGATTTTCATTTTGAGTCTCCGGCAGCACCAGTCCCAGTTTCTCAAATAATTGAACAACCAAAAGCAGACAAAGAGAGTGACTTATCAGAAACTGGAGAGCAAGAAGTTGAAGAGAAAATAAAATCTGTTGTTGATTCTATTATTAGAAGAGTCAAGAACGATCCAAGAGAGAGGAAGAGGAAGGGATTGGGAGATGGATTCACTGGAACAGGTTTACACACAAAGAAGAACCAGAAACAACAGGGGAGTGAAGTTATTGATTTGGAAGCAATAGATTACATCGATCCAACACCTCCTCAACCAAAACCACTCAAGAGTGCACAAAGTCTTGAGCTTTGGGGTAAGTGCACCGAAGATCAACAAAAAATACTCCAAGAATTATGCGAGACGCCAGTAAGGGTAAAAACACTAAAACTTTTATTTTCAGCTAATGCATTAAGTTGACTTCATTAATACTCCAAAACAAAACTAGGAAGGAACCTGCTTCAGTTGACTTCATAACTTTCTGGACCGAATAATGATGTTTTCTGTGTTGTTGGATTATGCAGGGAAATGACTTATTCTGGGCCGAATAATAAATTTCACACTTAGAAAAAGTTCATCCAAGATCTATTGGATGATCTCTATATCGATAGTGATATCGTAGACTTCTACATCAGCATTCTGAATTCGAAGATGGAAAAGGTTTCTGTTGATAATTTATACACCAAGCATGTAATACTAAATACCAATCTTTTGGTAAGTAACTTTTTCATCTGATAAATTACACACTAGTTAGTATTACCGGTTATATTATTTTGACTTGTAAGAACTTTTTTGCAGAGACAACTTTTTCATCGGATAAATTACACACTAGTTAGTCTTTATCTTTTGATTTTTAAAAACTTTCACAATGATGCAGAGATACGTACAATTAGCAATGGCCAACGGAGACGAGAATGCAATAGAAACAAGTTGCGTAGCATAGTATGTGAGGAAAAATTACCAGTTGGATGCCAAGAACAAGATGCTGATGTTTCCAATGTGCATGAACTCCCACTAGGTGTTGCTGGTATTACATGAAGGAGTATGGAATATATGCAACTCAATGAAGCAAAGTCCATTGTTGTCAGGTCAATTGCATACACTTACAAAGCCACTAAGCAAAGTTCTAAATGAGATTGGACATCGAGACAAAGATGGTAGACAAATCGTTCATACATTGAAGGTTCCTAAGGTACTTCAACAAGAAGAACACCCTGACTGCGCAATTTTTGTGTGTGTTTTTATGAAGATGTTGGTCAAATACCAAGAATTCAGTATGCTAAAAGGAGGACAAAAGAAACATTATCTTGAGAAGTTTAACAAAAATAGGATCAAGATGGTGTTCCGTATATTGGCTACAACTGATGAATGGAAGAAACAGAAATGCACAAATTCGAGCCGATTGTAGTGTATTCCCAAAAGATTGAATGACGAGACAACTTGTTAGTATTATCTGAATTATGTGATTGAAATATTGGTTAAACTTATTAATATTATTCTGATTGAACTACATATTATTATTGGTTGTAAAACATTATGTTGGTTTGATTATTGAACTACATATTATTATTGAACTACATATTACTTTTATCTAATTAAAGTAGACTTCTTAATATTGTCTAGTTAAAGTTTGAATGGTTTGATTATATTCAAATGTTGCAATATTTCTATATGGTTGCGTGGTATGCATAGGTAAAAGGGGAGATGGATAAAAATACGATGCACCCTTGCTCAAGTTGTGTACTTAAATGGAAGCAACTTGCTCAAGTTGTCTCCATCTATGGAAGCAACTTGCTTCAAGTTTGTTCCAAAATTCAAGCAACTAATAAAGTTGTCACCAAAAATCATACAGAGAACTGAAATGGAAGCAACTAGAAAAAGATGCCTCCATAAATGGAAGCAACTTGCGTAAGTTGTTCCCAACATGGAAGCAACTAGCAAAAGTTGTCTTCATAAAAACGAAGCAACTAGTAAAAGTTGCCTCCAACTAGAACAACTTGCCTTCAAATCAGAGCGTAACCAAACATAGTTTCCATGAAAAAAAACATTGGCTGCACTCGTAGCAAATCAAGAACAAAAAATGATTTCATAACAACCGGCAGATAAAAAGTTGAACAAAAAAGTGTACCCTTATCAATTAAAGACAAACCAAGTTCACATAAACATAAAATCAGAAGTTCAGAAAAACATAAAAGAAATTGGAACAAATGAAAAAAAGTCTAATGCAGTTGAGAAATTCATAATATCATAGGAACATCATTCTGTAAAACCTTTGAATCCTTTGGCCGATCCTTGAAAATTGGTGGGCGAGAGGCCAATGGAGCACTCCTAAGATGTTCTATGATTATGGTATACAAGCATTCCACAACTGGTCACACTTTCTCTTCTTGCGAAATTTCTCATGGTAACCGTTAAGCATTTAACAGAAGCAACTAATAAAAGTTGTCACCAAAAAAATCATGCAGAACTGAAATGGAAGCAACTAGCAAAAGATGTCTCCATAAATGGAAGCAACTGCGTGTTGTTCGTAACATGGAAGCAACTAGCAAAAGTTGTCTTCATAAAACAGAAGCAACTAGTAAAAGTTGCCTCCAACTAGAACAACTTGCCTTCAAATCTATAGCCAGAACCAACATAATTTCCATGAGGAAAAGATTACGTGACCACACGCAAACTGAAGAACAAAAATGATTTCATAAATAACCGCAACATAACAAGTTGAAAACAAAAGTGTACCCTTATCAATTAAAGTCAAAACCAAGTTCACATAAACATAAAATCGAAGTTCGGGAAAACATAAAAGAAACTGGAACAAATGAAAAAAGTCTAATGCAAACAGAAATTCATAAGATCATAGGAACATCATTCTCAAAACCTCCCAATCCTTGGCCGATCCTTGAAAATTGGTGGGCGAGGGGCCAATGGAGCACTCCTAAGATGTTCTACGATTATGTTATACAAGCATTCCACAACGGCCACACTTTCTCTTCTTTGCGAAATTTCTCACAGAATCGTTTAATAACAGTTTGGTCTTCCAACTTGTGGTCCAACAGGGGAGGATGACATATTTGGTCCGAGAAATCTCATCCTATTATCTCCATCGTAATGGGATAGATAGGTTTTGAATACTGTACTTTGTAGTATTCGACAAAGGTAGTAAGGTATGATGTGCTTGTATACCTCGTCCTCACCAATCGCACCATAGCTTTCTACGAATGACCCGCGTGGGGAAGCCGTGTTTTTGCCACCACCGAAAGTGCGGTCCGGGAGTCCAAGTCGGCGCATGCCTCCCATTAGTTATGATCTCAAATACTTTTTTCACCGGGCTCGACGCACCTTGTATCTACTACGCCGCTATCCTCTGTCTAACCTTGCTTGCATCTTAGGGTAAGTCTTGTAGTCTTGCTAGCTGCGAGCTTCCTCTTCCATATTGTCTCCATTGTCCTAGCACGAATACATTCAATCAACTCAATATCTTGCAGTCTCTTTTCGTGCTTAATCAAGCTGTTAAAGCTTTCATCTATATTTGAAGTAAGCTCTCCAAACCTTTCCCCAAGAAACTCATGAGCAGCCCAATTCTTCAGTGGGATCTTCTTCATCCACTCAATGACAGAGAATAACTTCAGATTGTGCATGCTTGATATCATTTCCTTCAAAATCAAGCCTTGGTGACAAGATGTAGCATTGCTCAAATAACTACCTCACCTGTCTACTCTGCCCTTTTGCTAACGGAATATTACCTTTAATATGGTACGAGCAATATGAGCGAAAGCATTCGAAACACCTCAGAACATTGTTCAAAAAGTCCAGGTTCCACGATCAAATATGATAGTCAATCTGACGATCAAGATCGACAATTCCTTCAAATTTTCTTAAACCAACGCTAATTATCACCATTTCCCCGAAACAAGCCCAAACGCAAGTGGAAATATCTCTGCAAAGAAAAAGAAACAAAAATTTAATACAAAAAATGGGTAGCATGTTTCTAATTACACAAAGGAAGAAACCACGACAAGTTGTCTCCGTAAAAAAGGAACCAACTAGCACAAGTTGTATCCAAAAATGGAAGCAACTTGTCAAGTAGCTTTCCAAAAACCGAACCTACAACAACATCAAAGCAGACAAAGAAACTTAAAAACAACAACATACTGCTTTGCCTCAAAATTTCTACCAAAGGTTATTCTCCATAATTTGAAACAAAAAAATGTAAAACCACAGATATAAACACAAAAATAAAGAAACACATCATAAAAAGAGAAGAGGAAAGAAAATGCATAATACCTTGGTTGCCGCTTTTCCCACAAGCTACCATAAGTCCACCCTGAACTTTCCAAAGAAACGTAGCATCTATTATCAAAGATGGACGGCAATACTTGTTAAACCCCGTGATGCAAGCTTCAAAAGAAATAAAACCTCAAGTCACGCTGGGTTTTCAGCATTAAACTCAAATTTGATGACGCTTCGGTGGATTATGATGCTTCCTGCTTCTTCATACCACAAGAAGTCAATACGACTTGATATCATCTCCCCAAATACATTCTTTCGAAAATTTCAAATCCAACGATATGATTGATGGTAAACAGGTAAACTTGATACTCTCTGAAAAAATAAATCTTGAATGTCAAATACTGATTTCTCGCTTACTTGAAACTCTAAGATCGTCTTTTATGATGTTCTGATAAAAGTCTGCGTCATTCGAAGCTTTGAAGGATCAAGACGGCCCGATAGGTGTCTAAAACACCTTGATATTTATCTATTGTTTATGCTTTCTTTGTTATGTTTTCTTGTAAATTATGTATCTTTTATTTGATTTTGAATTTGGTACTTTGGAGCAAAAGAAGAGGAAACGTTAAACCAAAAGGGCTAAAGTGTCATTTCATGTGCAAACTCTTTTGTTGAGGCGACTTATTTCTCATTATTTACTTCTTTTCTATCTCAAAGGCATTCAGCCTTAGTGATGTATAAAAATTGAAGAAAATAAGTGAATATGAGAAGTAAGAGATGGTCGCGAGAAATTACTAAAAGCACCTGAGAAAAGTGTTAAAGGCACCCTTAAATGTCCCTAAGAGTCGATAAAGTCACCCATGAGTTTTTCACTAAATACAAATTAAAAGTCATCTTTGTATCCCACAAAATCTATTCGCAACCCCAAGAATTGCTAAATGTAGCCCCAATTGC